>CM056578.1:10080812-10623312 GCA_029721435.1 Gymnothorax reevesii | reverse complement strand
TGGGTACATACACCCTAAACATGTTCACACACTGAAAATCTGTACACACACACACACAAATTGAGTATTTACATGGACCACCTTTCAAACAAGGGGTAACAGCTTTCATGTCTGTGTGTAAATTTATACTATTGATCTTGTGTGTGTGCGTGTGTGTGTGTGAAATAAATTCAGTACGCCCGGAAGCTCCGGTCAGTGTAACCGGAAGCCACCTGAAACTGCTTGTTTACAGGAAGTCGGCCAATGGTTTAGGGTTAGCACTCGTTCACAGATCTCAAAAGGACCTCATTAAAATGCAAACCGCGTGATTTCAATGAACTGGTATATTCGGCGTAGGTCTTGCGCATTGTTTAGGCTTATTCACCGTAGTCCGCCTCATCGCAAGTGACATGGAAAGCGATTATGACTCCGGACTTCCCGTGCTTCTCTTTACTCAGGGATTAGAAACAACGCATGTGTTTCATGATCGTTTAAATTGTTTTAATGAAATAAGACCATTTGAAACGTTCGTTCTTATGCAGTTCAATTGCTTTTAATCCCTCATTAAAGACAAGCCTGATAATTCCTGTGTCATAATCGATTTCCGTGTCTTTAGTGGGGAAATCCACCGTAATGCACGTGAAACTGATTAACTTGATGCGCGATGACTTAAATTCCGAGAGTGAATTTCCTCGGTGCGCTTTGATTGAATAATTGCTGACTACGGCACAAAGACGTGAATATCACTAAGAGGAGAAACACGCATAGGTCGTCAGCCTTGGCATCTCTAAACATCGTCCAAGACATCAAAGTTCAAGGTTTTCAAGTTGTCAAATCCTATCTTTGTGGATGCCAACCACATAAATCAAACTTGCAGTGGATTTTTACATGAGAACTTCGATTTTAAATTTGATTTCCGCAACTGGAATCGACTGCAGCCTGCCTTCTTTTGTCCCACTCGTTGATGGAGGCATTGTTTGTGGCTGTTTTACCGATATGAAATGCACTATAGATGTTCAAGTCGACAGCATGTTTTTGGGGCCTTTACAGCCATGTGAACTCCAAGGAACATGCTAGAAATAATTATTCTCATAAGAAATGTTTGGAATTTAAAAATACTGTTGCAATTTAACCAAGGCAAGTGTCCGACAAGAAAGGGAATTTAGAATTGTAGGTTAAATTTTCGATGAAGAATAAACGCATGCAGCTATGTTTTGAAATTTATTATTCATTACTCTTTGTGTTGGTACAGGTGGATCCAGAAATTTTTGAAAGGGGATCCCAAAGCTAAAAAGCTATATTACATTACCGACCAGAACTAAGCTACACAAATGTTTACTTGTATGGGATTTGAATTATTTGGGGGAAGGGCAATTTGCAAGATCGTTAAGGGGTCGTGGCCAAGATGCACAAGCGATACCCCAGGGATACCACGATTTTTGAAAGAGCAAGTGCCCCACACCCCAGCGAAATAATCAACTTTTAGTAAAGGTCAGTAAACATTGGGCATCACAAAAAAATCTGTACCGTCCCCCCTTCCGAGACTCTGGAATTCCGGGGTGGGTACTCAAGCAGGGAGAAAATCCAGGGTGGACACACCAAGAATTCTGCATAATGCATAACTTATACACTTGTAAGTATCCCCCCCAGAAAAAAAGAGGGAAAATAGCCAACCCAAAGCTTTATAACTTGAAAATCCGCAAGGGTTTTTTATGCCCCCGTAAACAAAGTTTCGGGGGCATATAGTTTTTCACCTGTCCGTTTCAGATGGGGTCATGACTTTTGACCTTGTGACCTTGACCTTGGAGCATGACACTTGGTTACAAAAACTTTAACATGGGCCGTGGAGGCATCAGTGTTTCACAAACACATCTTGTTTTTTTTTTTTTTTTTTTTTAGTAATAATAAAAGATTTAATATGGCTCTTTACTTGTAATACACTCTAATACTAGAGAATCCTTAGGATGTGTAGAAACTGCTTTTAAATGTTAACAGTTCGGAAAAGTGTCCCATACAGTTCATTTTACCACATTTGTTATTTAATGAGATTCTCAAAGGGAATTTTATAGACTGTAGTGCTGTCCAGAAGCATTTCAGTGTTTCACCTGTTCATGTATGATCTTATGAATAAACTTACTGTATCACATATGAAAAACTACAGCGCCCTCCTTAATTATTGGCACCCCTGGTTAAGATGTGTTCTTTAGCTTCTAATAAATTCAGTTTTTTTCTAAATAATATAGGACCACAAGGAGTGGTCCTATATTATTTAGAAAAAAAACTGAATCAGTGGTAGAAAAATCCCACATTAAGAAATAATTATTTTACATCAAATCATGCGTGCCACAATTATTAGCATCCCTGATGTTAATACTTTGTACAACCCCCTTTTGCCAACAAAACAGCACCTAAGCTTCTTCTATAATGTTTCACAAGATGGGAGAATTCAGAAAGAGGGATCTTCGACCATTCCTCTTTGCACAATCTCTCTAAATCATCCAGCGACCTGGGTCCTCTCCTCTGCACTCTCCTCTTCAGCTCACTCCTCAGGTTTTCAATGGGGTTGAGGTCTGGGGACTGAGATGGCCATGGGAGGAGCTTGATTCTGTGTCTGGTGAACCATTTCTGTGTAGATTTGGCCACATGTTTAGGGTCATTATCTTGCTGAAAGACCCAGTGACGACCCATTTTCAGCTTTCGGGCAGAGGCCACCAGATTTTGATTTAAAATGTCCTGGTATTTCAAAGCGTTCATGATGCCATGCACCCTATCAAGGTTCCCAGGGCCTCTGGAAGAGAAACAGGCCCACAGCATCACCGATCCACCCCCATACTTCACAGTGGACATGAGGTGCTTTTCTGCATACTCATCTTATGTGTTCTGCCAGACCCACTTAGAGTGTTCGTTGCCAAAAAACTCTATCTTGGTCTCATCTGACCAAAGCACACTGTCCCAGCTGAAGTCCTACTACCGCTTAGCAAACTCCAGACGTTTGCGTTTATGATTGTAAGTGAGAAAAGGTTTTTTCCATGCATGCCTCCCAAACAGCTTGTTGGCATGTAGATAGCGCCTGATGGTTGTTTCGGAGACTTTGTGACCCCAAGATGCTACTACTTGTTGCAATTCTTTAACAGTGAGCTTTGGAGAACTTTTTATTTCTCTTACCATCTTCCTCACTGTGCGAGGTGGCAAAATAACCTTGCGTCCTCGTCCAGGCTTGTTTACCACTGTTCCAGTTGTTTTAAATTTCTTAATGATTCCTCTGACAGTAGATATGGGCAGGTGCAGGCGAGTGGCTATTTTCTTGTAGCCATTGCCTGACTTGTGAAGGTCGACACACATCTGCCTTACTTGAATGGTGTGTTCCTTTATGAAGAGTGGATAGGAGAAATGGCCTCTCTGTCACGTCATATTTATACCCCAGGGAAACAGGTAGTGATGAATTACTAATTAAATGTTCCTAGATACTGTGATCAACTTCGTAAACTACCGTAGAAATGACAGAAATACTTCAATTACATTTAATTCCCAGGAATTGTTAGGGATGCCAATAATTGTGGAACAGGTGATTTTATGAAAAATAATTCGTTATTAGTCGGGGATTTTTTTCCCCCTTAAAATTCACTTGAGACGAAGGTTACATTTTTCTACAATTTTCAGTGTGAAAGTATGCTTCTGCAATAAAAATTGAATTTATTGGAAGGCTTTTAACACATATTAACGAGGGGTGCCAATGATTATGGAGGGCACTGTAAATCACTGTTTGAGACCTGTTCCCTCTTGTTCCTCTGATAAACATATTGTATATTTTTTCTAATATAATACCAAGTCTGACTGGGATTTAGAAATATTCATCAGTGTGGGATGCATTGATTTTAAAACAGCGATTTAGATTAGACTTTTGTACAATCTTAATTGTCATTTTAAAATTAATGCGTCCCACACTGATGAATATTTCTAAATCCCAATCAGACTTGGTATTACATTGAAGAACATTTCATATATTTTTCTTGAGGAGCAAGAGGGAACAGGTCCCAAACAGCAATTTAGTTTGTCCATATGTGATACAGTAAGTCTATTCATAAGATCACATATGTATTGGTGGAAACACTGAAATGGTTTTCTAGACAGCCCTACAGTCTATAAAATTGCCTTGTAGATTCTCATTGAATAACAAAAGAATGTCATTAAATAACAAAAATATGGCAAAATGAACTCCATGTGACACTTTTCCGAGCTGTTCACATTTAAAAGCAGTTTCTACACATTCTAAGGATTCTCTAGTGTTAGAGTATATAACAAGTAAAGAGCCACATTAAACCTTTCATTATTATTATTATCATTATTATTATTTTAAAAAAACCTTGCAGATTTTCAAGTTATAAAGCTTTCGGTTGGTTAATTTGGAGGCAGCTATTTTTTTTCTGGGGGAGGGGGATACTTGCAAGGATAAAGGTAATAAAATTTCATAACATATCTGCATGCATTTATTATTCATCGAAAATTTAACCTACAATTCTAAATTCCCTTTCTTGTTGGACACTTGCCTTTGTTAAATTGCAACAGTATTTTTAAATTCCAAACATTTCTTATGAGAATAATTATTTCTAGCATGTTCCTTGGAGTTCACATGGCTGTAAAGGCCCCAAAAACATGCTGTCGACTTGAACATCTATAGTGCATTTCATATCGGTAAAACAGCCACAAACAATGCCTCCATCAACGAGTGGGACAAAAGAAGGCAGGCTGCAGTCGATTCCAGTTGCGGAAATCAAATTTAAAATCGAAGTTCTCATGTAAAAATCCACTGCAAGTTTGATTTATGTGGTTGGCATCCACAAAGATAGGATTTGACAACTTGAAAACCTTGAACTTTGATGTCTTGGACGATGTTTAGAGATGCCAAGGCTGACGACCTATGCGTGTTTCTCCTCTTAGTGATATTCACGTCTTTGTGCCGTAGTCAGCAATTATTCAATCAAAGCGCACCGAGGAAATTCACTCTCGGAATTTAAGTCATCGCGCATCAAGTTAATCAGTTTCACGTGCATTACGGTGGATTTCCCCACTAAAGACACGGAAATCGATTATGACACAGGAATTATCAGGCTTGTCTTTAATGAGGGATTAAAAGCAATTGAACTGCATAAGAAAGAACATTTCAAATGGTCTTATTTCATTAAAACAATTTAAACGATCATGAAACACATGCGTTGTTTCTAATCCCTGAGTAAAGAGAAGCACGGGAAGTCCGGAGTCATAATCGCTTTCCATGTCACTTGCGATGAGGCGGACTACGGTGAATAAGCCTAAACAATGCGCAAGACCTACGCCGAATATACCAGTTCATTGAAATCACGCGGTTTGCATTTTAATGAGGTCCTTTTGAGATCTGTGAACGAGTGCTAACCCTAAACCATTGGCCGACTTCCTGTAAACAAGCAGTTTCAGGTGGCTTCCGGTTACACTGACCGGAGCTTCCGGGCGTACTGAATTTATTTCACACACACACACGCACACACACAAGATCAATAGTATAAATTTACACACAGACATGAAAGCTGTTACCCCTTGTTTGAAAGGTGGTCCATGTAAATACTCAATTTGTGTGTGTGTGTACAGATTTTCAGTGTGTGAACATGTTTAGGGTGTATGTACCCATTGTCAGTGTGTGTGTGCATTTACGGTTGTGTGTGCATATATTTTGTGTGTATGTGCCCATTGTCGGTGTGTGTATGCAGCTTTTTAATGTGTTTAGCCTTCACTTATGGTGCGTATGTACCCATTATCAGTGTAAGTGTGTGTAATTTGTGTGTGTATGTACAGATTTTTGATGTGTATTGCCCTGGTTCGTTGCATATGTGCCAATCGTCAGTGTGTGTGTGAGTCCATTGTAAGTGTGTGTGCAGATTTTTTATGTGTTTTGCCCTAAACGGCCTCCCATAGTTTGCGGCTCCTTCTCTCCTCTAGTTATTTGATCACATTGCTGCCTGTCTGGCTGAGTTTCTGGAGTCACTGGAGCTGAAAAATCAGATCCTTCCCCTCGGATTCACTTTCTCCTTCCCCTGTGAGCAGAAGGACATCGACAAGGTCAGAAACCTGGGTTTTCTATCGTTTATTTAGATTTTGTATCACATCTGTCATCATTATATATTGTGATCATTTACCATTAGAATTATTATCACTGTTTTCACAATTGTAATCATATTATAGCCATTGTTAGTTTTTAGTATTATTATTTGTCATAAGAATGTTATCATCTGTATTTGTTACGGTGCATCATAATATTTTGCATTTCACTATATGAGAATGCATTTTAACTGCCGTATAACACTGCTGTTTTGGACGCTTTGTGTTTGCATGATACATTGCTATAGATGTTGTGATTTTTATAAAGTTCATTCATAAGCCTGGAATATACTTGCTCCATGACCGAACGGACGCGTACACAGTGCGCTTCGTGAGTGCACACACTTGCTGCAGCACAACGCGTCCAAAACGCGCAGTATTGGAGGTCTCCACTAGAGGCAGACAGCAGCATATCGGACCCTGAAATCGCGAAAACGGCGGGTTGTATTGCCCGGATATCGCATACACTGTAACAATGGATTCGTTCGCACAAGCGCCTCTAGCGGTCATGTCAATACTGCATCTTGCGCACGCGGCACGTTACCTCGCGTTGAGATGAGCGACCTCTACGCTCACGAATACGCGTGGCAGCCATGATGCGTAAGCGCACGCGTCGTGAGCGGCAAGTATATTCCAGGCCTTACAGGTCTAAACGGGGATGGCTTGAAAGTATTAGTATTTCTTCATCTGCCTCAAAAATTCAAAGCTTCTGCAGTGGAGTAGTTACTGTTAAGAATAATGACCGTATTAGTGGTTATCCGGGGGTCTAGATGCAGTAAGCAGAAAGCATTTGGATGCAACAGGTCTGATGTGCTTCAGAAGAGGGTTTTCATTAACCATGGCAATGACCTGTCTGACCCTGCTACTGTTCACTGTCTCAGAGCATCCTGATCAGGTGGACCAAAGGCTTCAACTGCTCTGGGGTGGAGGGGGAAGACGTGGTGGCCCTGCTGAGGGCAGCCATTCACAGGCGAGGGGTGAGAAAACCCCGCCCTCTTTTGGGCCACTTTAGCCAATCAGTGGAATGTTTGAGAGGACTGTTTACTGTGCCAGCCAATAGCCTTCTGACTAAGATGCTCAAATTGGAAGATGAGCATTTAAAGCCCAACTGTTGCCCTGATAAGAACAGTGCTGCTGTTCCAAGCCGTTAAAGCAGGGCTGCCCAGCCTTGCTCCTGGAGATCTACACATCCTGTTGGTTTTCGCTCTTATCCAAAGAAAGCACACCTCACTCAACAACTAGAGCAGGGCTGCCCTAGCCTGTTCCTCGAGATCTACTGCCCTGTCGGTTTTCATTCCATGCATAGCAAAGCACTCCTTGCACAACTGCTAGAGATCATGTTGAATGGCTAATGAACAGAATCAGGTGTACCAGATTAAGGTATCAATGAAAATATCCTGGAGTGTAGATTTCCAGCAACATGGTTGGTTACCACTGTACAAGTTCAATGACATCTGTAGCTGTTGAATGAGGAGAGCATTATTAGGCCTGCATTGGAAACCTACCAGATGGTAGATCCCCAGGGACAGATTTGGGCAGCCTTGCCTTAAGGTATGAGGTGGCAATTATGTGATTTGAATTTTCCCAACCAAGCATTCTACTACTGCTATGTCAGTCACTACTGGTAGCTAAAAATATCATAGCTGAAGAACACTGACTTAGAATTCAGAAGAAAAAAAAAACACAAATTCTGACCTAGAATAGAGAAAAAATGACACAAAATGAGTGAGAACTAAGCAAACTGTTTTGATTGGCCAGTCATGATTTCACGCTCATTCCTTGCTCATATCCTAGGACTTTGACATCGGCCCGGTTGCCATGGTGAATGACACCGTAGGGACCATGATGAGCTGTGGCTATCGGGACAGAAGCTGTGAAATCGGCATGATCGTTGGTGAGCTAGAAATCCACTGTGTCCTCAGAGTCTTCTAATGTCATCAACTCACTGAACACACAATGCACTACACACCGGCAACTATTCACTGGAGAGTGCTCTCATATTTCCTGCTCACTGAACACGCAACATGTACACCATCAGCGATTCACACTGGAGGCTTCATACATTATCAGCTTACGGCTCGGAGCACAAAGTCACACTGTTCTCAGAACAGAAGAATAATATTGTATCTTACATCAAATAAAATCAGATAATCTGCTACATATTACACTCCTGTGCCTATACCTCCATGTAGGGGAATATGATGGAGTAAGTTCAGTCTTAAACACACATGCATCCACAGTTGTTGTTTGCATGTGGATATGTGCGTATTTCTGCATTTGTACACATATGTGAGTGTGTGTGTGTGTCTGTATCCATGTGTGTCCATGTGTGTATGTGTGTCTGTGTGTCCATCCCCACACAGCCATTTTAGGACATCAATCATTTTATTTTCAAGCAGTCACAAGGGGAAAAATGAAATTCAAACAATGTTTTTAATTTTAAATTGATCTGGTGCTTTGCTTCTCCATGATTTTTCCATTCAATTTCTGCCAGTCTAGGTTTATTTTAAATCCTATTTTTGGAAATGGAAACAATTGCTGTACCTGTTCATATTGCAGAACGCAGATTTATTATTGTTTTTTTTAATCAACTCCAATGCTTCAAATGCCTGATGGCCTTTGAGGGTAATTAAATGATTCAAAATTGCTTATATTAAATTATGAGACAAAAATATAAATAAAATGTTCAAAATCTTTTAACTGGCAGTGTACATGTGTGTTTGTGCATGCAAGCATACGTGTGAGTGTTCATGTTTGTATGCGCACATATACATGTGCATTTATTTTTGCATTTGTGTGTGTGTGTGTGATTTTTCATGTTTGTAATTGTGTATACATTTGTGTGCGCGCGTGTGTACGTATGTACATGTGCGTATATGAATGCATTCGTGTGTGTGTGTGTGTGTGTGTGTGTGTGTGTGTGTGTGTGTGTGTGTGTGTGTGTGTGTGTGTGTGTGTGTGTTTGTTTGTGTGCTGCCATTGCAGGCACGGGCACGAACGCCTGCTACATGGAGGAGATTCAGAACGTTAAGAGAGTGGAGGGCGAGAAAGGCCGCATGTGCATCAACACAGAATGGGGGGGGTTTGGAGACGACGGGTCGCTGAAGGACATCCAGACAGAGTTTGACATCGAGGTGGACCGCAAGTCACTCAATCCAGGCGTACACACGTAAGATTACATTCACACGCACTCAAACCTGCCGTTTACACGCAAGATACGATTCACCCACTCACAAAGTGAGCATTCACCCATGAAGTGTAATCCACACGCACTCAAACTGTGTTACAGTCAGATTGTGAAACCACTCATTTTATGAAATGAGGCTAAACTAGCGCTAAACTTCAGTCATTTCACAAATTTACTGGTTTCACCATCTGACTAGAACATATACACTTGCAAGATACCATTTGCATGCTCCTCAACTGTGTGAACACGCATAAGACACCGAACTGTGCTTATACGCTTAATATACCATTCACACATGCTCAAACTGCGCATATCCACATAATATACCATTCACATGCTCCTAAACTCTGCGCATGCATGTAAGATACCATTCACGCACTCAAACCAACCATATACACATGAAATACCATCCCTACAAACTCAAGCTGTGCGTACACATATGAGATACCACTCAGACACACTCATACCAGGTGTACTCTTATGATACAATTCACAAACACTCAAACCTACCATAAACGCATAAGATAACATTCAAACGCATTCAAATGTAGGATGCCATTCACACGCTCTAATATAGCATGCACATGTAAAATACCATTCACACACACTCAAACTGGGCATTCACACATGAGACACCATTCGCACACACTCTATGTGGATCTGCGCAGGTAAGATAACTTCAACAATCCACAGTTTTCATATTGAACATTCTTAACTCTATAAAACCCAGAGATTCATATATGTCTGTGAAATGCAGCTGTTGTATTCAAACCTGTGGAATTTCAGGCCTATTTCTAATTCTAGTGGGGGTTCCAGTGTTTCCAGCAATTCCAGATATGTAGCCGCTGGATTACAGGGAAATGTGTACTCCTTGATGCGCAAAATCTAGATATTTTCCATTTGAAGTAATGCTGCGGCAACGAAAACATTGCATCCTGGGTTTAAATCTTTCTCAGTATACTATTGCTTCTGTATCTGCAGATTTCAGTGCTTCACTGAATATATGCATGACCTTGTTGTGCAATATGATGATTTTGAACCAACGTAATGGGAAATTCAAGAGAAGAATTTGAGTTGAAGGGGTTGAAGGAGGTGTAGCGAATTATGATTGTCATGGCCCGGCCGTATTTTGGATTTCAGTACCTGTGATTGACTTTGCTTATACAACCCCAATTCCAAAATAGTTGGGACAAAGTGTAAATTGTGAATAAAATCAAAATGCAGTGACTTTGAAACCACACCAGCCAGTATTTTATTCACAATAGAACAGAGATAACATAGCAATTGTTGAAAGAAATGTTACAATTTTATCCACAAAATGAGCTCATTTCAAATTTGATGGCGGCTACACGTCTCAATAAAGTTGGGGCAGGGGCCAGTTTACCATGGTGTAGCATCCCCTCTTGTTTTTAACACAGAGTGGAGGTGTGTCAGCATTGAGGAGACAAGTTTCTTAAGTTTAGCCATTGGAATTTGATCCCACTCTTGTTTAATACTGGCTTCCAGCTGCTGGAGAGTTTTGGGTCTCCTTTGACAGATTTTTCTTTAGTTATGCGCCAAATGTTCTCAATCGGTGAAAGATCAGGACTGCAGGCAGGCCAGTTCAGCACACAGACTCTTCTACTACGAAGCCATGCTGTTGTAATAGCTGCAGTATGTGGTTTTGCATTGTCCTGCTGAAATACACAAGGCCTTCCCTGGAATAGTTGTCATCTGGAGGGGAGCATATGTTTCTCTATAACCTTTCTATACCTTTCAGCATTCATAGAGCTTTTTAAAACATGCAAGTGTCCCACACCATATGCACTACTGTATCCCCATACCATCAGAGATGCTGGCTTTTGAACTGAACAATGATAACAGGAGGGGTGGTCTTTCTCCTCTTTAGCCCAGAGGACATGACGCCCATGATTTCCAACGAGAATGTCAGATTTGGACTGTTCTGACCACAGGACACTTTGCCACTTTGTCCATTTGCCCACAGAACATGGTGGTGCTTCTGGATCATGCTCAACAATGGCTTCCTTTTTACATGATAGAGTTTTAGGTGGCATCTGTGGATGGCACGGCAGACTGTGTTTACAGACAGAGGTTTCTTGAAGTATTCCTGGGCCCATTTAGTAATGTCAATGACAGAATCATGCTGGTGAGTAATGCAGTGGCGTCTGAGGGCCCGAAGATCACGGGCATCCAGTAAAGGTCTTTGGCCTTGTCCCTTACGCAGAGATTTTTCCGGTTTCTCTGAATCTTTTGATGATGTTATGCACTGTCGATGATGAGATCTTCAAAGCCTTTGCAATTTGACGTCGAGGAACATTGTTTTTAAAGTATTCCACAATTTTTTTTACGGTAGCTTTCACCGGTTGAAGAGCCTCTGGCCATCTTTACTTCTGAGAGACTCAGCCTCTCTAAGACATCTCTTTTACAGCCAATCATGTTACACACCTGATGCCAGTTAACTTAATTGCTTGCTAAATGTTCTTTCAGCTGATTCTCTTGTATATTAATAGCTTTTTCCGCCCTTTTTTGTCGGTGTCCCAGCTTTTCTGAGAAAATTTGAAATAAGCTCATTTTGTGGATAAAAATGTAAAATGTCTCAGTTTCAACATGTGAATTGTTATCTATGTTCTATTGTAAATAATATTGGTTCATGTGATCTGAAAGTCATTGCATTTTGATTTTATTCACAATTTACACTTCGTCCCTACTATTTCGGAATTGGGGTTGTAGGACCACAATGGAAATAAGCGCTTGCCCTTTTTTGTGCTATCCTGATTTTAAATGTAAATGTTTTTATCAAATAAATCAAATCAAATCAAAAATTGCTTTTGTATCTTTGATCATCTTTGATGAATAAATGATGTCCACAATGGGATCTATTGATGCTCAATGGGTGTGATTTATGGCCTCGTAGTTGTGGTTATGAGGCTGTGTGGTAGTGCTTTATGGTCTCGCCGCTGCATGACATTGCAGGTTCGAGAAGATGATCAGCGGGATGTATCTGGGAGAGGTCGTGCGACTGGTCCTCGTCCGGCTTGCCCGGGAGAAGATGCTCTTCGGGGGCGAAGTGTCCGAGGCTCTCGACACACCGGATCAATTTGAGACCAGATTTGTGTCTGAGATAGAGGAGTAAGTAGGAGAGAAGTTGTATTCTTCTAGATCTGGAAAGCGAAAAAAAAATCGCAATTAATTCCCAAATGGTCTCATCCAATGAAATCGATTTCATGTTACACAATGTTAATGCTGCATATTACTGTCATTTTTGTGCATCAAATGGAGTGAACATGGATGTCGCATCCAGAAATTACACAAATATCGCACAAAGTATAGATGTCTGTAGATGACTGCAATACCTCTGGAAGAGGTGTTGGTGGGCCAGGAGGTTCCCTCTGGTGGAATAATCCCCAATGCCCCAGTGCAGTGATGGGGACACTGTACTGAAGGAGACACCGTCTTTCGGATGAGACGTTAAAACCGAGGTCCTGACTCACTGTGGTCATTAAAGATCCTATGACACTCATCCATAAGAGTAGGGGTTTCCCCGGTGTCATGGCTAACTTCTCAACATGGCTCCTAAAACCTGCCACTTAATCATCCCCTGATCTGATTGGCTGCGCAAATTTCCCTCTCCCCCTCCACCTCAATCCCCCAGGGCTCCCTTGAAAAAGAGATTTCAATCTCAATGTGACTTCTCTGGTTAAATAAGGGTTAAATAAAAAATAAATTAAAGATGAATATTTCAGAGAAGACTAAGTGTCACAGTTTAGAACTGTGTTGGTTTGCGTACAGCTTCAGTAGCCGACTTGGTGCGCTGGTTTTTGTTTTCACCGACTGCCGTTGGCCTCATAAGCCAGGTGAGGTGTGTTACCTGTATAAAGTTCTGCTTTGATTTGTAAATCAAGGGCTGAGTAACAACAAAAAACCAGCAGGTATTGCAGCCCTCCAAGACCTACTCCTGCATCACACACTTGAGTGTAACTGCATCTCTGGGCCTTTGGCTGTGTCGATTGGCAGAGATAAGTCCGGACTACAGCGTGCCCAGGAGATCCTGTCCGAGCTGGAGCTGCCGTCCACTGCAGAGGATTGTCAGATCGTGCGTCTGGTGTGCAGCACCCTGTCCACCCGCTCCGCCGAACTCTGTGCCGCTGCCCTGGCGACCATCGTCAAACGCATCCGCAGCAACCGCGGGCTGGACCATCTGCACACTACCGTGGGGGTGGACGGCACAGTATACAAGAAGCACCCAAAGTAAGGGCTGACGATCACTCAGCTATTTCGTGAAAGTTCTGTGTTTTCTTCAGGAGTAGACATCCTTAGCACGCTAATCAAAAGCACTCCTTAGTGTCTTGTCCCATCCACTAGGATCTGCCGGACAGCATTATTCTTTATCCAAGAGATAACATGAAATGGTGAGATCAGCTGGCAGTAAAACAAACCTGCACGTTTACTCACTGACCCTTAGATTTAACACCACTGTCTGGCATTCTGTCGGCTGCTACCCTGGTCAGGTCTCCCTTGGTAAAATGTTACAAATATCAGTGAGACATTCTGGTTGAGATTGAAATGAGAGGATGGACTGACATTTGATGAGTACTTGTTTGCACGTGATCACATATCCCAGTTGAACGCTCCCTTTAAATTTGCATTGCGAATAAAACCTATCTGAAATTAGTTTGCAGTGACACTGCGAGCAAGGCTGCCCTTTTGCAGAGCTCGTTTTATTCCCTCTGATCTCATGTGGCTCTGGCGCCCTCTGCAGGTTCAGTCAGCGACTGCACGACGCTGTGCGCGTCCTCGCTCCCAATTGTGACATTTCCTTCATGGTCTCCGAGGATGGGAGCGGGAAGGGCGCCGCCATGGTGACCGCAGTTGCCCAGCGACTGGCAATGCAATCGAGGCTGCTCGAGGACAGTGAGGGGGATGACGAAAACGACGAGGGAGATGAAGAAGAGGATGAGGACGAGGAAAACTAGCGCTGTTAGATGAATGCTGGCGCAGGGGTCTTAAACTCAAATCCCGGGGGGGTGCTGCATCTGCTCCAGTGTAGAAGGGTTTAAGTTATTGATGGAATAAAGTGTCAGCGTATCTGGTTTCCAAGGCATCCGTCACTTCCTGATTGAATAGAAACCCCCAGTCCTGGAGAGACAGCTTCCCTCAAGGACTGGAGTTTGAGACCCCTGTTGGTGGCTACAGGTTCAATCACTTATTTTTCACCTAACCTCCTCATCTAATTGTCTTGCCCTGAGCTCCACCCCACGGGAAGCTGAGGACAAGAAGCGTGAAAATTAAGTGAAGACCGAGGATTGAAAGAAATGTGAATTAGCCAGTGAGAATATTTTTACTCCTTGAGAGGTCAATTTGAATCCGTAACATGCATGGTAGATATACAGTATTTGGCTGATGGAGAGAGGTGGATCATTTAGACGTTGCGCATACCAAAAAATACTTCATCAAAGAACTCGTGGGTTTCCTTGCTCAAAATTTCTTTGGGGTGCTCTGAATTCTTGTTTCCTAACACATTTAATGGATTGGAAGTCCCTTTAAGATGGCTGAACCTCAGTCGATTTCCTGTTTAGGTTCAAGGAAAGGAACGGAAGACATGAAATTTTTGTGAATGGAATCATCCATAGAACTCTCACAGAGTTCTCAAAATTCTCAAGGCAAGATTACCATAGCAATGGAAAACATTGGAATTCCAAGCCAATTCTGTTTGCTCCCAGGTCTGGTTTCAAATGGCAGTCTTAAAACATACATCCCGCTAAAGACAAAGTGTATGCTTGGCCTGCCCCATGAAACAGGCTCATTTTCATGTGTTTGTGTACAAAAAGAGTGCCCCAAACTGAGTTTTTGTGTTCTTCTGAAGTATTCATCATGTTGAACAACTACAGAATGTCTACACATTCAGACAATTTACTGAAAGATGGTGTGATGGTTTTGTGTGTACAAATATTTATTATTATGCATCTCTGTTCTTGAATGTTTCGGGTTCCCAATCTTTTTGGAATTTATTTTCAGAGGTGGACAATCCAGGTTCAGAAAGTAAAAATCCTCCCCAGTATTTAGATCCAATCTCCTAGATTTGCTAAATAAAACAGCACTTAAGACCAGAGGTTGGACTAGTCAAGAAAATCAACCGGTTGAGTTGATGGGTGGAAGTAAAACATGGTGGGACTTTTACTTTCTGACCCCTGGAATGTCCACCTCTGTTTATTTTACAGTCACCACTAAAAAATAAAGTCTGGGACATTTAAGTCGTGACAGATCTACTTCTTGTGCTCATATTCACATATATTCATGCACAGTGGACTCTAAAATTACTGACACCCCTGACCAGCGATGCACAAACAATTTAAAAAAATGAACCATATGTATAATTATAGAGAAACAAAACACACCAAAATATGTGAAATACTTTATTATTGTTTCAGTGGAAACAACCAAAATCATAACAATCATTCAATACTTAATAAATTTCAACAAAATCAAGGTTTCATTATAATTGGCACCCTTCATTCAGTACTTTGTGCAACCGGCTCTGGCAAGAATAGGAGCTTGGAGTCTTTTCCTGTAATTTTTGAAAAGGTAAAAGCTCACATTTGAGGGGATTTTTGATCATTCCTCTAAGCAGATTCTTTCGATATCCTTCACATTCTTGAGTTTGGGTCTATCAACGGCCCTCTTCAGCTGAGCCCACAGGATTTCAATTGGACTGAGGTCTGGCGACTGAGATGACCATTGCAGAGTGTTCATTTTATTGTTACAGAACCATTTCTGTGTGGATCTTGAGGTGTGCTTTGGGTAATTATCTAATTGGAAAGTCCACCTACTGCCAAGTCCCAGCCTTCTGGGAGAGGCAACCAGATTGTCAGCCAAAATATCCAGGTGCTTGGTGGAATTCACTATGCCATTAATCTTCACCAGTGCCCCTGGACCTGAATTAAACAGCCCCAAAACATGACTGACCTGCCGTCATATTTCACCATGGGTATGGGGTGCTTCTTGAATGCATCTCTGTTTCGACACCAAACATGCCGATGCTGTATCTGACTGAAACTCTCAATTTTGGTCCCATCTGGCCAAAGCACTTTGTTCCAGTCATAATTCAAATAATGCTTGGCAACCTCCAAGCATGTGCTTCTATGTTTTCTGGTCAGAAAATGCTTTCTACTGGCATCCCTCCAAAGAACCAGTGGTTGTGAAGGTGGTGCCTGATGGTGCTTTTTGAAACCAGGTGACCCCAAGAAATTCCTTCACAGTGATTCTTGTGTATTTTGATGCTTCTCTCACCATCCTCCTCAGTATCCTGGGAGGCAAAATGCAGGAATTGCCCTGACAGTGTTGAGTGGTATATTCAATTGTTTGTTAATCTTCTTGTAACCATTACCAGATTTATGAAGGTTTATGTCCTTCTGCCTCTCTTGAACGGGCATTTGTTTTGTTTTCTTCATGGTGTTGGATGACAAAGGGATACTGCATGTGTGTTACCTCATTTTCATATCCCATTAAAACAGGACGTGATGTAATGGCTCAATATAGTTCCGTAATACTCAGATAAAACTGTGGAATTTAAACCTTGGTTAGTTTTAGTAGATGTTATTTGACATTTTGAAGGGTTCTATTAATTGCAAAATTGATATTAATTAAATCAATAAATTATTTTGGTTGGTTCCATTGGACATTGATATCATACAGTCTTTCTCACATGTTGTTATTTGGAGAATATTATATATGTACTTAGGCTGCTGCAGAGCTTTTGCAGCCTCTCATGTTTGAAGGACTGAGTAATTGAAGAGTTCCAGAGAAACTGAATTGGTTTTTTTGGGCAAAGGGCTGTTTTTCTTTGTTTCAATGTAATGATGACCCCGTCCACGGAAACTGCTTTGCATGTAACAGTTTTTGATTTTGATAGGCTATAAATGCTTTCACTTCTCATGTAGGTTGTGACAAGCTGCTTGTTTCTGAAAATCCTGCATTCATCAGATGAATCTTCAAACCAATGTTTTAACCCGGGCCCTGCCAGTTGCCGATTTATAGAGAACCCACACTCTGTTCCCTCTGCGCCGGTCGTCAATATATCATTCCCCATTTGCTATTTCCCTGTATGTCCGTCCTCAATAAGCATTAGCCCAGAGGCAGTAAAAGGGTTAAATTCCTGTATGCTCTATCTCTCTGACACACACACATACACACACATATATCCTGGTGGGGGAGGAAGGTATAGTTTGAAAGGGAATATTAACATTTTACCTAACCATTGGTGTAGATGTTTAGGCTCCATGGAAGCAGGCAGCAAAAGAGGAGGGAAGGCATGACAGAAAAGTTGGTGGAAAGTATAATCAGTGGAGACAGGAAAGAATGAAGGGTTGCAATAAACATTAGAAAATGCTGGAGACAGGACACAGACTTAATCTCAGATTTTTAGAGAGGGTACGGACAGAGCCAAAGTCAACGTTAGAGAGTCGAGTGAAGTAGGAAATATGTGGCACATAATATGCATCTGGTGGAATACCCTATCTACCTAAGGCAACTGAAAAAGATTTATACATGATGCATTATATTTCGGTTATGGCTGAACTGATGAATGGGTTTCACCCTTTAAAAGAATGCGCTTGTTCTTCCATTAAGCTGAATTTTCTTTCTAACCACCAGCCACCTTTTTACCTGACCAGCTGTCTCATTTTATACGTCACTGGAGTGAGGTTTGGGGTTCTTGGTGAGTTTGAGGTCCAAAGCTTCCGGACCAGAAGTACTGTGCACCGAAGAGCCAAAACATTCAAACAACTCCCAGAGGCAGCGAATAATGTTGATTATATCATGATGACAGCACACGTCCAGGTCTGCAGACAGATCTTAGACGGTAAGCTGGCCGTCGGTTCTCGTATTCAACATGTTGCATGTGGGAGAAGTGGGAACCGAAGGACTCTGACTAGGACAAAATCATTATGACCTGATAAGTGGGTTAGAGCATTTTTGAGGTGGCAAGACTCCTGGGGTGCTTTCTGTCAGCAGAGGTGAGTACCTACTGACAGTTGTCCAAGGAAGGACAAACCATAAACTGGCAACAGGGTTTTGGCACCCAGGGCTCATTGATTCATGAGGGCTATGAAGGCTTTCCCATTTGGTTCAAACTAACAAAGGAGCAACTGTGGCACAAGTCACAGAATTTCAATAATATTGCCACATGGAATGTGTCACAACATGCAGGGCTTCATACCCCAATGTGTATTTCACTCCTTTGCTTGTAGGCCAGTTAAAGTGCCCACTCTATCTCTGGTCAACTTCTAAAAGCACCCCCCTGAGCTTCGGAACTGGACCACTTCCATCATGTGCTGCAGTTATGCATGTTTGCACCATTTACCTGGGAAGAGATGACACCAGGATGCACTGTGGGAAGAAGACATGTTGGTGAGCGAGTATGGTACTCTGGGAAATGTTCAGCTGGAAAACCCTGAGTCTGGGAATCCAAGTGAACTCAATTTGATACAGCTGAAGACCACAAAACAAAACTGTAAGAGTCCGAATTTCGCATTTTTGTACATTTTATTATAATATTCATAACAATAAATACTTATAAATTATTATAATATTCCATACAACACACACTTCCTGCACATCTTCTCAGTACAGTCCTTTTTTCCCCCTAAGATCATTACAAATCTTTAATTCATCATTTTTCCATTATTGATAAACATGATTGATTATCTTTCTACTTTGGTCTTTTGCTGTTTGGCAGGACAAAGGGGAACCCTCACAATATTAGAAAGGTGGTTTTAATCTTGTGGCTGATCGGAGTGTCTCACTTCGGGGAAAATAGTTTACTTTCACCAGAAAGTCCCATAACTCGATATCTATTTTTCTGGAAATCGCACATAAACATAAAACCGCGATAACCACGTTTTTTTTTAGAAGAAGAAGAACCTCCAACCACATACAACTCGGCAGCACACGCGCATTAGTAATGTTCCTGGGGTGAAGTACTGGGGTGCATACTCCCCCTGTTGGTTACGTATTTGCATTTCACTAAAACACAGTAATAGGCTATTATATTTACAGTAAACAATATGAGACTGTCGCATGCGATGCTCCTAATACGTCTACTGGAAACAAAGCGTAAAACCAACCCATTCTAATGAAATCATGGCTTTATTCAATGTTGAGAATATATTTTAATTGTGGTATTTCATGAAAATCGCTGGTTTCTAAGTTTTCCCCTTCGTACGGAGATTTTAGAACCTCGTGAGTCACAATGTTGTATTAGCTGCAGTTTGCATAACTTTGCGCGGACTCGTCTTCTTGCTCGTGTGCGTGCCTCATTTTTCAAGTCATAGGGATCAAATCCGTAGATGCAAAAGTTGGAATAATCACAAGGCCTATGGGCTATTCCTCTCCTACGCATGCTCCGTATATTTTCAGCTCGGCATTACTCTTTACAATTTAATATTCCGCCAACGTGAAGTCTATGCTGGCGCTTTTTCTGTGGAATACGTACATTTAGCATTTTCTCACCAAATAATGAATCGCATGAACTTTTATATACGCGATTCACGAAGTTTATCCGCTTTCATATTATCAATAACTTGTACTTTCGTAAAGACTTAGTTTGGCCACACCTAGATCCTGTCCTATTTTCACAAAAAAGAGTGAGAAGCTTTTCTTCGTGTGCATTTGTTTGTGTGTCGGCGAGTACCCGGCTGTGTAATTTGATAGGAGACGGAGAGAAGCAATAAGGGAATGTTGGGGAGCTATGGAGCGGAATGCAATTCAGGTAACGCTAATACCCAGTTTATATTAATTTGAAATAAATCGCTATGAACGAACACTGACGCTTGCTTGTTTAACCCAATGCCTAGAAAAATAGTCAGAGTTAATATCGAGGTAATTTTTGTCTATCTGCTGACTTTTTTTGTGCTTATAAAAGTTGTTAACCATGCGTCGGATTGATTGTTGTCCAGAGTGGCTGTCGAGCACTTCTGAAATGTAAACTTTGAATGAGCGGAAACTTTTTTCCAATATCGTTTTGTGAAACAGTGAAGTCGGTGGGATACCAATGGCACGAATTGAAGGAAATCGGCAGTATTCGCAAAGTTCAACATTTTAATTCAACATCAATATTTCGATATTTCAAGTTAATGATTAATTTCTTTGTGTGTCGTGTCGACTACCTAAGATCCTCATTCAACCCCCACCCCCACACTACAGATTAGCTAAACTGCATGTCTGTAATTTATGAAACTCTTCGTAATATTTTGATTAGGCTATGTTATTTTTGTAAATCGGCGATTTGTATTGAGTCATAATGACTCTGTGTTTGTGGAATTACAGGAAATCTAAGTTAATGGTTTATTATTTTCAACATTATTAAAATATGTGAGCCTATATCGTTGGTGAAACTACTAGGTGGAGCATTTGATTTATTATAGACATGGCCGGCATTTTCTTTTGACGTTTTTGGAACTTTCTTCCCGAATCTTTGTCTTTTGAGTGATTAGAATTTGAAGTAGTACTAATGTGGAGACGGAACCGTGCAGTGATTTTATACTTGAATGCAACCTTATTGAACTTGTAAATTCAAGTAATATTAGCCTATGGGTTACAATTTTTGATTTCCTGAAGAATTGTTGTTGTAGGCTATTGGTATTTATAGACAACACATAGGCTGACGTGACTATACATTTTTATTAGCAATTTGTTGCCAGAATTTTATTTATTTGAATTTTAATATTTATTTTTAAATTAATTGAACAAATATGATCCTAACCGTTTGAGTTTCAATGGGTTTCTAAACTTTTAGCGTAAGTCGTGATACTTGATTTACGTCAAAATATGTTCGATTGGTGTGACACTGAACAATATTTGGAATAATACGAAATCCCAAGGTCACATGCTGCTGCCTTTTTATATATACGTTTGTACTTATTGTGTCCTGTGGGTTTCTCGTATTCACCAGTGCCGTAAAAGGCTGTTGTAACTCATGAGGCGTTATTGTAAATGCATGTATTATATCAAAGTATTGAGTTTTTTTTTTTACTTTTTATCCGCCTGCTCGCGTGTCTAACTTTGGCCACTAGTAGGCCCACTTTTTCTGCACGCGCTGTGGCCTGTGGCTCGTGAATAGAAGGCTCTATTTCAGTAGGAAACGACAGCAAGACACGACAGCAACCCGGCCAGAATGTTCACATTACTTCCTTTTCAAAGGCCAAATAATAAGATCTATCATTTATCCCACGGATAAAAATTGTTTGTGTGTTCATAAAAAAAAATTGAAACTAAGAAAAATATCGAAATGATTTGAACAAATATGTTCTTTAAAATACAATCCAATCTGAACAAATTGTTTTCGGTGGCCAGCCATATAGCCTACTTGTTCTTTATTCCAGTGTAGTGCACCAAAATGGTCTTGGTGGAAGGGACGTCACTCCTCTTAATCATTGGAAAATGAATACTGAGCTGCGCTGCTATCAGTAATTATCCTAAGTAGATTTATATATTGGAATGTGGCTCTGTATTTGGTAACACTGAATGGGGAGGAATTTTCTTCAATGCAAGTGGAAAAGAACAAGCTCTGCCAATCTCTTGCAGTGGACAAAATGAAACACATTGAGTCACATGACTGGCTGGAAACAATTTATTCATAATATTCTAAGCTAGAGCGTTGATGTGGGTATCTGTAAGCACCAAATAAATGTTAAGGAATGTGGCCTGTTGGCTGCAGTGCTGAGTTGAATTGAAATGAGCAAGTTTTCAAACTGAAATAATCTGTCATCTGAAGCTGTAGAGATTGCCTCATAGCTTTTACCTGGCTGGTTCAGTAGCGTCCTTTAGTCCTGGCATTGCTGTGGTAGGCACTGTGTTTTTCATATCCATGCATTAGAATAACTGTGTTTGAATCATTCCTAGATTACATGGACATGAAACTGGGATTAACTCGCGTGAGACAAACTTAAATTTCACCATTGTTGGCTTCGTTCTTCCTTCTTTCAGTGCATTTCGCTGACCCAACCAGGTTGACCCAACCTTGGAATTATTCCCTCTACTCCTTTTCAGTTATTTGTTCGACTGATCCTGTACCTTGCATTCTCTTATTTTATTTGGATATGAAAACAGCTCAGCCCAGTTCAGGGCCAATTTTCTTCACTAGGAGTTTGTCATTAATGGTAACTGAGGAATACATTGGCAAAAGATTTTTCTTTATGTGGAATGATGTATATTTGTAGATTTTTTTTGGCCTTAGAAATGATGAGAACAATGGAATCCACTGTATGTTTACTTGCTTTTTTGCATCATTAATTATTATTTTAATACAAATATGTTATTGTCATTATTCATCATTTCATTCGCTCTAAATTTCTGGTTGCATCTGAGAATGCACTTAGGGGAAAAAAGATCATTTAAATCTCAATCATCTCTTGTAAGATGTGTGTTTTCTGTGGTACAGGAAGTTGCCTGTGACATGTGACTGTGGAACGATGGCCTCTCCGACTGTAAAACTTACTTTGCCTTGGATGAGTTGGTCTAAAAAACTGGCTGCTGCTTCTACTTTTTGGCTCCGGATATTTCGTTGGGAGCTGCTCAGGACTGGATGAAAGATGCTTATTCATGGGGGCTGACATGTTGGGTTGTGGGGCATTTGGTGTGTTCTGAACTGGAAAGTCAGAATTTCCAACTTCCCAGTTGGAAATTTCAGCTGAAATGCCTCCTGAAGTCAGATTTTTGACTTGAAAAGTCGGAACAACCTCATCAACCCTGACCTCAGAATCCAAGATGGTTGCACCGCGTGTCAATAGTTATGAAAGCTGGAGTACTAGTATACTGCTTATCATAACTTCTGTCTTCGTTGCATTTTATTAAGTCAGTTGTCCATGCAGTACTGTCCAACTTCCGCCTGTGGACATGCTGCTATGGTGTTTGAATGCACAAAATACTGCAGAATGCACTCTCATTTATTGCTTTTGCTAACAATGGCTACCTGGGCTAGCCCACTTCTGCGCCCCCTCTGAAAAATATCTTGGTACTGAAACGCGGTCAACTCCAGTATGTCATTCCCAGCTCCAGCTTCTTAGGGAATGGAACACAGAATTTTATGCACACCTGCAAACTGGATGTCTAAATCAGAAGAAAGGAATAGGTACCAAAATCAGTTGGTAATCATCTACCTTATTCCTCATGGAAGATGAAGTTACACCCAGGGAGTAATTAGGTCTGTGAAAATGAATCTTAGTCCGGTTTGAAATTGAATGATTTTTTAATGAAATTTCCTCTTCGGCGTCAGAGGCTCTTGACAACCAGTGTAGTTTGACGTGCTGGGGTTTTGGACGGTCCCCCCTTACAAGCAGTTTGGAGTATTGTGGTGGGATGTTTGGTGTTCAGTTTTGACTTTTTGAATTTGGTGGTTATGCTCATTTTGACTCTCATCCTCTCATTGTCTTTTCTTTGACAGTGGTTGGGCGCCCCCTGTTGCTTGCGGGGGACCTTTGCTTTCTACAAGTCGTTCAGCTGCCGGAAGGAACAGGAAGCTGGCCGCCCGGCCGTGTGGAAGCTGGGAGAGTTCTACTTCCTGCGCTGCGGCCCCCAGGAGCCTGTCTGCATTGGGGAGCTTACCCTGCTGTGGGAAGATAGAGCCCAGCGCCACCTGCTGGCCAGCGCCCGCCTCTACTTCTTGCCAGAGGATACTCCAAAAGGCCGGACCAGTGAACACGGAGAGGTCAGGAAGGAAGGCTTGGGTGGGGAAATTAGGGGGCAAAGGGTATACCTACCCTCACAGTTTTCAAACTGCTCCTGAAATCACATGGTAGGGGACAAAAAAGGGAAAAGCAATCAACTTGTTTTCCATTATTCTTCAGTTTTCCAAAATTCTGGTTTTTCATATCCCAGAACGCTCATTGTTCATCACCAGAAATATTGGCGGAAGGCATGGAGCAGTCTCATAAAAGGTGTTGAGAAATGCTGCCTGCTGATGAGCTTCAATCAGGTCCATAAGTACTTTGACTGTGACACAGTTTTCATAATTTTGGATCCTTGTGCTTCCACAATCAAACAAAATGTGGTTGAACTGTAGACTTTCAGGTTTAATTCTCAAGGGTTTTTCCAAGCATACTGTATGTGCTGTGTAGGTCTAATTCCCACTTCCCCCCAGTTTTAGGGGCACAAAAGTATTTGGGCAAACTAGTGATTTTAAAGTTTCATTTTAAAACTTTGTACTTGAATCATTTGCAGTTAATGACTGCTTTAAGTCTGGGACCCATGAACATGGCTAGATGCTGAGTTTCTTCTGGTGAAGCTCTGCCAGGTATTTACTGCTGCTGTCTTCAAGTCCTGCTTGTTATCCCCCGCCGCGTGATTAGCGTGAAGCAGGGAATATAGCATTGGGCTCCGTCCATCCGTCCGTCCGTACGTACTTCCGGCGGCGGGGGATATTGCCATGTTAGTGGCAAACACTTGTACATACTGTTTTTCCCTCAGTTTTGCCTTGAGCTTGTGAAAAGCATTCTGTTCTGGATTCGGGTCTGGTAATTGACCTGGCCACTGTAGATCATTCCACTTCTTTGCCTTAAGAGCCAGAGTCTGTAACTTTGGACTGGGTCAGCTCATAGAAGGGTGTGATGTATCATGTTCCAGTAGACCGCTGAAGTTTTTTGTGGGAGTATTGTCCAAACTGACACAAATTACTTTTTTTTGTTTTAATCAGAAGAACTCTTCAGGGTAGAAATTACGGCTCTTTTTAGGGTAGGGGTGAAGTGGGCCAAAATATTGACAGTCAAAATCTGGACTTTGACCTTCGAATATTTTGGTGCGCCCTCAGTGACCCTCCTTGATCATATGGTATATGAATGTATGGGTAGAGTTCTTCCATTATACAAAACCCAAAGCCAGTGAAGTTGGCACATTGTGTAAATCGTAAATTAAAACAGAATACAATGATTTGCAAATTCTTTTCAGCCTATATTCAATTGAATACACTGCAAAGACAAGTTACTTAATGTTCGAAAAGGTAAACTGTGTAATTTTTTGCAAATATTAGCTCATTTGGAATTTGATGCCTGCAACATGTTTCAAAAAAGCTGGCACAAGTGGCAAAAAAGACTGAGAGAGTTGAGGAATGCTCATCAAACACTTATTTGGAACATCCCACAGGTGAACGGGCTAATTGGGAACAGGTGGTTGCCATGATTGGGTATAAAAGCAGCTTCCCTGAAATGCTCAGTCATTCACAAACAAGGATGGGGCGAGGGTCACCACTTGGTGAACAAATGTGTGAGCTGATTGTCGAACTGTTTAAAAACAACATTCCTCAATGTGCTTTTGCAAGAAATTTAGGGATTTCATCATCTACGGTCCGTAATATCGTCAAAAGGTTCAGAGAATCTGGAGAAATCACTGCACGTAAGCGACAAGGCCGAAAACCAACATTGAATGCCCGTGACCTTCAATCCCTCAGGCGGTACTGCATCAAAAACCAACATCAGTGTGTAAAGGACATCACCACATGGGCTCAGGAACATTTCAGAAAACCGCTGTCAGTCACTACAGTTCGTCGCTACATCTGCAAGTGCAAGTTAAAACTCTACACTGCAAAGCGAAAGCCATTTATCAACAGCACCCAGAAACACTGCCGGCTTCACTGGGCCCAAGCTCATCTAAAATGGACTGATGCAAAGTGGAAAAGTGTTCTGTGGTCTGACGAGTCCACATTTCAAATTGATTTTGGAAACTGTGGACGTTGTGTCCTCCGGATCAAAGAGGAAAAGAACCATCTGGACTGATATAGGCGCAAAGTTCAAAAGCCAGCATCTGTGATGGTATGGGGCTGTATTAGTGCCCAAGGCATGGGCAACTTGCACATATGTGAAGGCACCATTAATGCTGAAAGGTACATGCAGGTTTTGGAGCAACATATGTTGCCGTCCAAGCAACGTCTTTTTCCTGGACGCCCCTGCTTATTTCAGCAAGGCAATGCCAAGCCACATTCTGCACGTGTTACAACAGCCTGGCTCCGTAGAAAAAGAGTGCGGGTGCTAGACTGGCCTGCCTGTTGTGCAGACCTGTCTCCCATTGAAAATGTGTGGCGCATTATGAAGTGAAAAATACGTCAACGGAGACCCCGGACTGTTGAACAAGTTAAGCTGTACATCAAGCAAGAATGGGAAGGAGTTCCACCTGAAAAGCTTCAAAAATTGGTCTCCTCAGTTCCCAAACGTTTACTGAGTGTTGTTAAAAGGAAAGGCGATGTAACACAGTGGTAAAAAGGCTCCCGTGCCAACTTTTTTGCAATGTGTTGCTGCCTTTAAATTCTAAGTTAATGATTATTTGCAAAAAAAAAAAAAAAGTTTCTCAGTTTGAACATTTAACATCTTGTCTTTGCAGTGTATTGAATTGAATATAAGTTGAAAAGGATTTGCAAATCATTGTATTCTGTTTTTAGCATCCTTTAGTCCTTTACGATTTACATAATGTGCCAACTTCACTGGTTTTGGGTTTTGTAATTTTCAAGGCTTTCTTAGGGCGCCACCTATAGGTGGACCTTCAAATCATGACTTTCTGCATTTTGGACTACATTTGAGACCCTCCCAGGGCCCGCGCCCTCATTAATCCTTGGTTATTTGTGTATTTGGATACAATGGGACTAGTGCTTTCCAAATTTGCATAAATGGCAGTGGTTTAGTTAGGGCGCTTTTGCATAGGTGGCACTTTTTATGGCAAGAACACTATTTTAGGCGATTTTCATTTCGCTATATCTCAGTGCCCCCCCCTATGGGTTTCAGTGAAACTTGTTTTATTGTGTTTCTCCATGTCTCTGCTATTTATGATGAAAATATCAAGAAGGCTTTTTACCTCGTTTGACCCTCTTTGTGCATGCAATGCATTGACTTTGAATGTAATCTGTCGCGTGAAAAATTAGTTTTGCGTCCGGTGTGAAAGCGGCTTATCGTGCCCATTTTCAGCGGTCATTTCGACGCAATAAGTAAACCATTACCACGGCAATTTCCGAAAAGGCCTTTTAGCCAGGAGCTTTCGCCCCTTCGTCTTATACCAGCGCAGAAGCTATTCGTTACTCCACGCTAATGACGCACCACAGCTATGTAAACGAACCGGCAGGTCCTTATAATACACACTAAAGCAGTCCATAAGCTGTTGGTCCACTTTTAGCTGCTCCTCACTGTCCATGTTTCCCTCTAAACTCAGACCCACCGGATTTCTATGGTCTCCGGTCTACACTTGGGTATGTCAACCTGTTCCACAAATGTCTGTATGTGGGTGGATTCTAGCTTTCCCTGCATCCTAGCTACAGAGTAGAAACACCAGTGTACTCACCATTGTAGCTATAGGTAGACCGCAAATTTGAGCCTGAGCTGCCAGACTTTTGCGCTGCGTCCTCCACTTTCGCCATTGCGTTTATTAGAACAAGTTAATTTCATGAGATCTATACACATGTACTGCGTTCGATTGCGGAATTTGCTAGTCAATTCTTTCTCAGATGGCGGACGCATCTCATTTTCACTCTGGGGAGACAGACCCGTAAAACTGCATTCTGCTGCCTCGTCCCGCCTGGATCCATCCTCCACAGAGCTGGCCGGTCAGAAGAAAGTGGGCACACGAGGAGTGGGGGCCATAGCGGAAGACCCACCCCAATGAGGTGTTTCAGGCAGAGGCTACAATGGACTACAAATGGGGTTTTTTGAGGATGACAGTATGAGCTAAATAATAACCCTGTTTTGGACTTGGAACGATCAGGAGTACTCTAGGGGAGTCCAAGATCAAAATATAACCTTGGTAATGGCGCAAAATAGGTACCCTTTAATTGCTTTCTCAATCCTTTTATATTTATTTATTTATTTTTTGCCTGTGTCCCAACTGTTTTGAGACCTGTTGCAGCCATAAAGTTTGAAATAAGCTCAATTTGTGGATAAAAATGTAAAAAGTCTCAGTTACAACATTTGAAATGTTATCTATGTTCTATTATAAATAACAAATTGGCTCATCTGAAAGTCATTGCATTTTGATTTTATCCTCAGTTTACACTTTGTCCCAATTATTTCGAAATTGGGATTGTATATATCAAATTTCAAACTTAATTAATAATTTCAAATAATTTCTACCTGCTGCATTGTATCTGCTTACCTTTAAATTAAATGATGAGGGAAGAACACTTGGCCAACCATGGAACAGCTGTGCATCCACATTTCCAATTTCTTCTGTCCCATGAAAAGAGGCCGGGGAACGGGAGGAATATCATGCACAAAAATTGCTGTAATTCTTCATTTTCACCCTCCATTCAAGTTGAAAGTTTGCGCTTTTTGCTGTAGCTTCTTGCTTCCTGCAGAGCGGTGTTTTGCAATTTGCCTCATACCTCTCAAAATGCCTCTGGTTTTTGAGCAGTGGGGGGCAAATAATCGCCCGCTCTGAAAAATGTAAAGTTCACGACCCAGGTAGGGGGAGATGTGTGAGATCATGCGCTGTCGTTGTTCAAATCCTCCAGTGTTGAGTGTCTTTAGTGAAAGATTGCAACTCTTGAGTCAGACTTGATTGGTTTTCATGGCTCAGAACCGAGTGGGGATCATATCTTTTTCTTGACTGACTTTGCTTTTATTTGTTTGAAATATCATTGCCTTATTATTCTGTTGAAGAATATGAACCATCAAGTATGGATCAGATCCATATGTTAATAGTGTATGAGGCTTCAGGTGGAGTGGAGCTTTTCTAATGGCGAGTCGTCCATGACATTCTACGTCCCAGTTTTTGAGAAATTCAGCATTATGGACTTAAAAAAAAATCAGTGTACTAATTTTTTCAGTCTTTCATTAATATCTTAACAAGAGGCCTGTCGGCCTAGAGCGCTCCGCTGAGGATGACTGAAATGATCATATGGTTCTGGATCTTGTTATTCTGGATCATGTTGTTCCTGGATCCCTTTGTTCCAGATCATTGTTCTGGATCATGTTCTGGAACATCACTCGGGATTAATTGTTCTGCATCATATTGTCCTATAACAGTGTTAGAAGGATTGTGACTGCTATATTTGTGATATAGTGGGAGAGAATGGTGTTTGTTGGTTATTATTGCTTGGTGGTAAGATTGAAATAAATGATTGCAGTTAGCAATTTGCTTCTGTTGTTATACTACATACAGTGCTGTGAAGAAGTATTTTCCCCCTTCCTGATTTTTTACTTTTTTGCACATTTTTCACCCTTAAATGTTTCAGATCATCAAACAAATTTTAATATAAGACCAAGATAATCCAAGTAAATACAAAATGCAGTTAAAATGTGCATTAACCACATTTTTTGAGTCCAATTTCATTAGTCACACCCAGGCCTGATTACTGCCAGACCTGTTAAATCAAGAAATCACTTGAATAGAACCTGTTTGACAAAGTGAAGTAGGCTTAAATATCTCGAAAAGCAACATGTCATGCTGCGAACCAAAGAAATTCAAGAACAGATGAGAAACAAATAAATTGACATCTATCAGTCTGGAAAGGGTGGCAAAGCCCTGAGGCTTTGGGACTCTGGCGAATCACCATGAGAGCCATGATCCACAAATGGAGAAAACTTGGAACAGTGGTGAACCTTCCTATGGGTGGCCGGCCGGCCTACCAGAATTACTCCAAATATTCTGTGGACTGACGAGACAAAAGTTGAACTTTTTGGAAGGTTTGCATCCTGTTACATCAGGCATAAAACTAACATTCATTTCATAAGAATAACATCGTACCAACAGTCAAACATGGTGGTGATAGTGTGATTGTTTGGGGCTGCTTTGCTGCTTCAGGGCCTGGACGACTTGTCGTAATTGATGGAACTATGAATTCTGCTCTCTACCGCAAAATCCTGAGGGAGAATGTCCAACCATCAGTTGGTGACCTCAAGCTGAAGTGCACTTGGGTTATGCAGCAGGACAATGATCCGAAACACACTAGCAAGTCCACCTCTGAATGGATTAAAAAAGCAAACTGAAGATTTTGGAGCGGCCTAAGCAAAGTCTGGACTTAAATTCGATTGCGATCCTGTGGCATGACCTTAAACAGGTCGTTCATGCTCAAAAACCCTCCAATGTGGCTGAATTAAAACATTCTGCAAAGAAGAGTTGGCCACAATTCCTCCACAGCGATGTGAAAGACCCATTGTCAGTCATCGCAAACACTTGATTGCAGTTGTTGTCGCAGAGGGCGGCACAACCAGTTATTAGGTTTAGGGGGCAATTACTTTTTCACACCAGGCCAGGTAGGTTTGGATAGCCTTTAGCCCTGAAATAAAATCATCATTTAAAAACTGCATTTTGTTTTTATTCGGGTTGTCTTTGTCTAATATTAAAATTTATTTGCTAATCTGAAACATTTAAGTGTGACAAATATGCAAAAAAAAAAAAAGAAATCTGGAAGGGGGCAAATACTTTTTCACGGCACTGTAAATTGAGTCACCAAACTGGCTCACAGTATATTCTGGTTACCAAATGTGTCATGTGTTCATATTGCAATAGTTTTCAAGAATTTCTGTAAGTTATGACATGGACATTTCACTCATCCTCAGCGGAGCTCTCTCGGCTGGCAGGCCTCTTATTTTCTTCCTTACAAGCTGTTGAAGGTGTGGGATAGATTGAACTGTTCCATTTGTTCTTGTTTGGGGTTAGGGTTGGGATAATGCAGACTGTTTCTGTTCGGTAAGAATCAGACTTTTCTGGTGTATGAGAAACAGTACTTTCTCATAAGAGCAGTGCACCCTCAAATTGACATGATCCTTGATTTTGTAGCCTCTGGGCAGCGGTTGATTGTTAGGGAGGCTGGGTAAACAGGAAAAGATATCGGTTAAAATTCACTTTTGAGTCTGTGTGTAATTTCTGATGCTGTGCTTATGAAGCTTGGGCCTGAATCAGCCGAAGTTTTTGGGCTGTACATTTATCAGTAAGGAAGTTTTGGACCTCCAAAAATGCTCCTTAACAGAGTGTGCCAGCGGTACCAAAAAGGGGGGAAACATCCTGTTTTAGAAGTGTCACAACTCAAAATCTATTGGTTTCTTGGGCCTTACGCTCTCAATTTCTTCATAAAATATTTCCGTGCATTTTTAGAATTTTTTTTCCCCTAGCAAAATCAAAGGGGGTCATTTGCACAACTTGAGATGATTTAGCATGGATTGACCTCCATATAATCACCAGTATTGTCTGTTGAAGACCACACATCGCATAAAAGTCATCACATAACACAAAGCAAAGTCTTGAAGTCGAAATATTTCTGAAGTATTCCTTGACGCAAATGACCTGGGAAGCCATTTTGTTTCTAAAATGTCTGATTTGAGTACTGAATGTAATCATTATAGATTAATACCAACCACAGAAATAATTTTAGAGAAAACTCAGGGGTTTAGGATGAAACACAGGGTGGTTATTAAAATCAAGATTGAGGATTGATACCGTAAAATGGCCAACAACAAAAGGCAGACCAAGTACACTGGTTATTCAGCCTATAAACCTATTCAGCCTGTACAACCTGGACTTCCAGTCTTTGATCGTGCAGTTAAGTGTATCTAGTCGTGGAACAAGCTGAGATGGATGCAATATTATCTACCGACTGTGCTGTAATTCTATAGCTGTGACTTTGTAATTTTATTGCCTGAAGACGCCCTTTGAAAAAAATGCAAAAGTGAGTGTCTTTTGTGGCAACTTGGGTGTGTAGTGGCAAGTACTCAATGTCCATGCATCACTATTTTAATTCTGAGCTCAACCGTGTTTTGTGAAGAACGTGTCCAGTTTCTTATTTTCAGTGTTTCCACAAAGGCTTGGCTGTGCGTGGTCTGACAGTCCATATTTGTTCTCCATTGTATTATTACATTTTGGAATGTATTGCTCTCCTAACCAGCAGCTCTTCATAGATTGGCTGAAAAACTGAAGTACTGAACCAGCCATGCACTGTGTTAATTATTCCTTATTGAAATCTGTGTTTTGGCAATAATTACCATGAGAACACCCCAAAGAAGGGTTGTTGGAGTCGATTGAAAATAATGCATCCTCAAACCTACTGACCCCATAGACCTTGATAATCACTTGAGTCCCTCCTAAAGTTGGTTCACATTTAGAAAAGGCTTTTTTTTTTGTATAGGTGCACAGTGTCACATACATTTAAAGTACCTGCTGATTTCATACCTCACTGAAGCTACATCACACTTCTATTGAGAGAAAAATGCAAACCCAGCTTTTATGGCTACTGCATTACAATAAGATATTGAGATCTGTAATACACATTTTTCTGTAATTCAGAAGGACGTATTTGAAAACTTTGGAAACCTTTGGATCTAAACTAATTGAAAAATGAGCCTCCTGTTCTATGGGTTTAATTAAAGCAGCTGAATTTGACAAACCCATTAATGGTTTTGTTGGTTTATGGGGTTAAAAATAGCATTCTGTGGCAATCCATACGGTTTGTATTATTTTCACTGAAGGAAAGAGGTGTAAAGTGGATGACTTTTTCTTTTTTTTTTTTTTTCTTCCTGGCTGGAAATGGTTTTGATATAAGAAGGAAGGAGGAGGAATTAGGCAAAATGAGCGTTTTGGCGACTGAGGCTCAGTGAGCTGCAATACCTCTGGTGGAATGTCAACCCCTCTTCCCCTTTCTGCAGAAAGAGAACCATAATGGCTGTTCAGATGGCATGACCCTGGGGTTGGAGTTGAATGCAGTTGGCGTGGGGGGGGGGGGGCTGATGAAGATATGAATTGGCTTTTGTGGGAATACCCCCCTCCGGACAGTCAGCTTTTGAGGCTCTTCATCCATTGCCGCCGGTGGCCACTAGAGGGAGACATAGGAACATAAACGGAGTTTGACGAGGGTGAAGGCAGAGCGGTAGATAACTCGGAGTGGCGACACCCATTGACTTCGCTGTTCGCGGGGAAGCGCTATAGTTCCAAACAAACGCCGCGCTGTCATTGTCTCCTTTGGGGCTGAACGTTAAATATTAAATTAAGTCTTACACAATTGCCGCATATTTCTCTTTATGAATGAGATTATTTACGTACATGTTTATAGAGGTCGTGCTTTTACTACAAAGATCATGTCATAGCTTTTGGAGGGAAAGATTCATGTTGGGATCAGTGAGCTAGTAGGCCTACTTGTACCTTTGATCCGCCATAATTTCTCAGTAAATTTAACCCAGTTTTTACACTGTCATGGGGATTGATGAGTTAACATTTTTTAGCTTTATTAAGTTAGGTTATTAGATTACCAGGGTCTGCCTTTATCCTCTGGATTTACCCACAACTTACCCTGGTAAAGTTCTGCTGACCTGTAATATCATTCAATGTCACACCAGTTCTTCCTGAAAGCAAAGGTGCACCACAATGCTTATTTCAGAGCCCTTGATATTCTCAGTTCTAATGTTTAGATGAAATGAATGAAATTCGCGTAACCTATAGCTGGTGAGACCAGGAGACTGAATAAGATTAAATTCAATGACTGATGGAAGGAGAAGTTTTCAACAAAAAGATTTTTATTGAACAGTGGACAACAGGATTGCATAGAAAGATGGCATTGAAGTTGATAAACAAATTAAACAAGGAGGGGTGCAAATGAGAGAGTGAACCATGAGTGAACCTTGAACTACAAATGACAAAAGAAATACAATGTTGTACACAGTAATGTGGCAGAGTGGTGGTGGGTTCTAGTGTGGGAGAGGGGATGATCAGTGTCAAATTAATAAACCACCTCGATGTGAGAACGATACTGTGAAGCATGAACATTTGTGGAATGACAAATAATTAAATAAAGGGGTTGGGGACATTTACAAATACAAGGTCCAGGAATGTTGGAAGAGGTTTGCAAGTTTTATACATCTCAGAACTTCCCACGAATCCTGTAGCCTCCATCGCCAACAGTAGCCTCTGCCTGCCTCCGCCAGCGCCTGCCTCCATCACTGCCAGCAGTGCAGGGTACCTGCAGGTTTTCAGTCTGTTAAATTTAAGACCTTTTTAAAGTCTCCCATAATTGACATGTAAGACACTCATGCAATTACAAAAGTTAACAAAATCGGAGAACGGAGTTTACAAGTATGCTGCTGCTCATGGTTAGCAGTACTAACTGTCCCTAACTGTACTACTGTGGCCTAATTAGTTGTCCGTAAACGTTAAATGTCTCCAGAATCGCGCAGGGCATGATCCGGTGAAACGCTTCTCTGTATGTGTTATTTAATTCAAATGTGCTGACAATATACAGTCTAATTCTGTAAACGTCTTGCCTTTTGAAAGATCATCACGAACGGTCCATTCCACTCCAGCTCAGCTGCTGAACTAGTCTTGTCACACTTCCAGTGAAATTTCAGTCAACTTCCTCTGTTATAGACCTTGCATCTACACCATCCTTATTTGCACTTTCTATTCAATGAAATTAGGCTGATTTTTTTTCGTATGCTTTAATGCTAAGTTTTCGTTGAGGTAGCTACAGGGATATTTATGGGAAATTTGCCCATCTTTTGAAAGTTAAATAAAAGCAGCCAGTATGTGCACTTTGGAAACAAGATTGGTTGCAGTATTATTTAAAGAATAGAAGTGAAATAACCAGAGGGAGAGTCACTAACTGCAGTGTCATTATAACATTTCTATATTGGGTTGGGGAGAGTGTGATGATTGTTTCTGAGCTCTTTCCACTGCATTTTAGCTGCTCTCGATGGGTTGTAATGGGGATTATAATCATAGCTTGCAAATAATGTAATATGTTTCCATTCAAATACCCACATAAGACTGTAGGTTCATACAAGGCAAGGGTTTTCCAGCTGAAATCATGATATTACTGTAAAAATATTTTTAAAATGCCCAAGAGCATTATGACCTGAGAATTCATGCATGAAATGAATGGTTGGTCCCACAAGTCCACTTAAAAATTCCTGATGGGTCTTTGAAAGAGAGTCTATACATTCTGTATTTTTCTGCAGTTGGTTGGCTCTGTAGTTCGTTTCCGCTGTTAAATTTCTCCTCCGTGCGCTAACAACTGAAGCTCCCCTGATTTCCCCTCTGTTGTAGTCATCAGGAGCATGTCCTGTTACTCATGAATCACAGATGGCAGCTGATCTAAGTTTAGCTGCAGATGTACTTTAGTAATAGATGACTGTGTGCAGCATTTTCCTGCTGCTGGGGCCCTTAGATCTTGCAAATGACGTTATTTTTGATGCTAGCTTGTAGCCTGAACTACAGCCTGAAATGCCCTCAGTGCTCTCTTGTGTTCATATGCGCTACTGCTCAAAAGTTATGAATCTGTGGTGATTTTGTTATGGATTTATTGGGAATGTATTTTGTGTTGCAGGAATACAGCAGCCAGTACATTAATCCAAGCACTGCACGGGTTTTTGGGAAAGGAAATGGCAAAATATTGAATGTCCAGCTCAGTCTCCTGATTTCAACCCCACAGAGCTGATGCTGGTTCACCTGTTATTTATATTATATTAATTGGCATGTATATTTACAGTTAGGACTGTAAATAATTGGACAGACTACCGTTTTTTGTTATAGCTTTTTACATTACCACAGTGGGTTTGAAAAGGGGGGAAAAAAAAGTCTAGATTTGCTTGAAATGTTGACTTTCAGCTTCCATTTAAGATTTTTTTTCAAATATACCATCTGAGCCCCATAAATTGTCCCCATTTTATGGTCAGCGCCCTCTGATTTAGGGGCTCAAAATTTATAGGACTAACTGGCATAATCAATAATTGTAATTTTTAATATTCTGCGGTAAACCTGTGTGCAGTCAAGGACTTCCTGAAGTCTGGAGCCCACAGACGTCTGCAGACAGCGGGTTTCTGCCCTGGTGTTACTGTGCCCTGCCCCCATTACAGCAGTCTTCTGTTTCTGCCTTGTTGGGATGTTTTCCCTCCAAGTTAAACTTATGCTCAGTTGGATTCAGGTCATTTGATTGATCAGTATGTGATAGAACATTCCTCCTCTTTGCCTGAAAAAAATCTTGGGTTGTTGTCCCCCGCCGCGCGGAACGCGCGAAGCGGCGGGACATAGTATTCACGACCGTCCATCCGTACGTCCCGAATCCTTGTCAGCAACATATCTTAAGAACGAATGGACGGATTTTCTTCAAATTTGATGTTAACATGTATTAGTCTGATACCCAGGCGCCAGTCGATTTCGGTGACCTTCGCGCCATTCTCAAGGTCACACCGAGGGATTGTGCATTTTCACACTGATAGCCTTGTCAGCGAGATATCTCAAGAACGAATCGACGGATTTACTTCAAATCTTATGTCAACATGTATTACTGTGATCCTGGTGCCAGTCGATTTTGGTGACCTTCGCGCCATTCTCAAGGTCACACCGAGAGATTGTAGATTTTCACACTGATCGCGTTGTCAGCGAGATATCTCAAGAACGAATCGACGGATTTACTTCAAATCTCATGTCAACATGTATTTGGGTGATACCCCGGCGCCAGTCCATTTCGGTGACCTTCGCGCCATTCTCAAGGTCACACTGAGAAACTGTTCATTTTGACACGATTTCACATTTTGTGGCGGGGGACAAAGACACGTTAGTGTCAAATACTTGTTTTTGCAGTTTCTCCCCCAAGTCCCCATCCATCCACATTAAAGTGTTTCTCAAATAGTTCTTATGCATTTTGCTGAATCAAAGTGTGAAATATAGCCCTATACAATTCAGAATTCATCCTTCAGCTTTTTTCAATGGTTTCAGTACTAGCAGATTCAAGGGAACAAACTCAATAAGCAACCATACATGCCCATGCTCAGTCATGCCTCACAGATGAGGTGTAATGCCTCAGATCACGAGCAGTTCCTCCCCCTCTTCGTATCCCTCTTTTCCTATCTCTCCGGTATAATTACCTCCGCCACGGAGGTTATGTTTTAGGCAGCGTTTGTCTGTTTGTTTGTTAGTTAGCAAGATAACTCAAAAAGTAGTGGACAGATTTTGATGAATTTTTCAGAGAAGGTGGGTATTAAGTCAAGGAACAGGTGATTAAATTTTGGCATATCTAGGCCAAAGTACAGCTGAGATATATGCCAAAGTTCAAGATTTCCAGTCTTTCCAATAGGCCGGAGTTCCAATCGCCGTGCTTTGGGTTTTGCTGCACCCTGGTGGAGGTCTGTGCTCTCTGAGCGCTTTTCTAGTTTCATCTTTGTTATGTTTCTCAGTGGGATGGTCCAGCGCTATATAAGCATTTTTAGATTTTTTTTTTGCTGGAAAGTTTCCTATTTTTGAGCCTTACCAGTGGTTGACATGTTTAAATCAACCCTCTGTATTTACTCTGAAGTCTTTTGTTTGCTGACTTGGGCACTGATACCCCTAACTCTGAGAATGTTCTTGATTTTGCCAACGCTTTTGAACCAAGAAAGATTCCTTGTGTCATCCAGCACAGTTGTCATCAGTGATCCTCCTGACCTCTTTGTATTCCTGAACTTACTGGTACTTTGTTACTCTTTAAAAATATACCAGCAAGTTCTGTTGGCCACGTCTAATGGCTTCTCCTATTGTCCTGTGGGTCTGTTTTGATTTTTCAGCCTATAAATCACTTGGTTTACTGGCACTGACTGCACTTTGGATTTCATCTTGAGAGTTAATGGCACAGATTGTGAATGAAAATGTGACACTTGAAATCAACTGTAGACCTTTTTGCCTTCACTTTTTAAAGAAAGTATTGGGGAATGAATTGCGCTTAGGAATGGAACTGTGACTTCTCCATGTCCAGCCCGTAAAAATTTTTATTTGAAAAGCTCACGAGTGAAGTCCTTGGCCACATGGTCTGACTTGTTTGATCAGATTTGTGTCCCTGTAAAGTTTAATTTTTAGCTCACTTGGTCCTGCGGATCTTTAAATCTTGAAATATCTGGCTGCTATTCGTCAATCAGTTGACCGTTGTTATTTCAAAGACATGACCGTGACTAATCAAGGTGAAATTTGCAGGGCAAAGTATATCTTACACAGTTATGTGCCATGAACTTAAACGTCCACCATTTGTGTCCTCACTGCTGCAAAATTGATCATCTCATGTTGCTTGGACCCCGGAGGTATTTTTTTTCCCTACACAAATTACGAAAAGTGTCCCAATGTTTGACCAAAGCATAAAAAATACGACCACTTTTGAGCTTAAATAACTGTAAAACCGGACATAAACCAAGTGAGCTACAGTGCCCTTGTCACTATTTTTTTTTATTTTTGGATTTATACGTGTGTTGCCAGTGAAACTGATCAGTGTGTATATTGTTGGGCCGGTTTTGTGGTTTCTGTTTGACTCCAGGATGAAGTTCTCGCTGTGTCAAAGAAGATTGTCATCCGGGTGGAGGACCTGGTGAGCTGGACCTGTGTGGAGCCTTGCGCATGGAAGAGGAGCTTGCAGAAGTTCAAAGGGACTGACTGCTGTAATGGAACCTTCCCTGCCATGACCCCGGAGCCCGGTATAAAGAAAGCAGAGAGTGAGTGGGCCGTGGGTGGATTTTAAGGTGCTATGGTATTTAAGTGTCGAGTTCTGAGAGTTTTGGGGTTCCCTCCAAGTGTATGTTCAGGCTACTTGTGGTCGGGGTTATTTTTGAGTTTAAAAAAATGTAACTTCCTTATTGCCACTCATTTTATATCTTGCACCCTGATCCTCAAATCACTGCTCTGGAATGCTTGGAACAGCTGGTTTTTCACACAACTTTCACCTGAGAGGCGGGTTTCAAAACAAGTCTGGCCAATCAGCATTGCTAATTACTTGGGTAATTACCTGCGAGGAAAGAAAACTGTGGTTGTATTTGGAATTGAGGTCCAGGTTCGCGGATCCCTGATCCACAAATAATTGGGTATGGGATAAATGGACCGAAGGGGGTATCTTCTGTGTTTGGCTGCACCATCTGGTGGGGATCCCTGTAGGGCTTAGTTTTGCTGAGCTAGATTGAACTGCACTCAGAAAATTGAGGAATCTTCCCTAATCTGACGCATGGACTGAGGAAATGATAGGAGCCGATCAGGGTTGTTCTTGGCAAAGTTATCCAGCTAACTGTAATACCATTTTGTGAAATGCCCCCTTTGGCAATGAATGCACTGTGCTCTTTGCACGTGATGTCTCTGTTTTTGTAACCCCCCCCCAGTGTAGGATGTGCAATGATGTTTACAGTAGGAATGTGCCATTATGCCCAATTGATAGATTAATTGCTCGACTGCTCCTAAACCAACTAATACAGACGATTAATATGGATATTTGTTTTGCAAATATCCTAGTCCACCAGCACGCAATGTTGTTGTTTTGTGTGTTTTCAGCTAGGTGGCGACAACAGTCAAAACTCTTATATGTGACGACACAGAATGGTGCAGAGGAAGTTATGTGCATGGGTAGAGATGAGATTAGTGATGGGCACTGAAGCTCTTTGAACTTTGCTGGAATCGGGGCTCCATTATTTTCCATTCTTTACTGTTTTATAGGGGTTGGTGATTACTAAGATGAGCCATCTTAAAAATAATCTCGGGGATAATCAGAGAGTAAGATTTCATCAGATTCATGCTTAGACTTCCCTCCAGTGTCCTGTAATTCTTTTGCATGTGTAGAGTAGGTTTAGCGGCACTGGCTACATTGCTGGTATCGCGGGACCTTGTGTCATTAGCTGAATGTGAAGGAATTCTGAGTGTTGGCATTATCTAGTACATCATCTGAAGAGTATGAATAAACGCCACACGGCTTGGCTGGCTCAGTGTTCAAATTCATGCAACTAATATATCTGACAAACCAAAGTTATGTTTTTTAGTTGAGCTTCCAACCTGCACAGTCTGCTGTAAGTATCAATACTACGCTGTTAAGGAAATCTGAAGGTGTGATTGACCGAAGGCAAGTTCCGTGTTGACGAGTCACCATTTAGTGCTTCAGAATCTCCCACTGTTAAGTGTTGCACTGCACCGTCTTCAATCTGAATATTTACTGTCTCTCTGGTACAGCATTCACATGTTGCTGAATTTACTAATTCGCCAAGAAATTTGCATCTAGCAAACTTTTGTAGAGGAAACACGACTCATAAATGCAGTTTATTCAGTCAAACAATTCAAACAATTATCTAACAATTTTGCTGTGGTAATTTTTATTTTATTTTTTTAAATCAGCTCTTCAGATGCACGAAACGGCTCCGGTTATTTACCTTAAAGAATGCGCTTGTTCGCGACTACACATCACTGGCAGAGTCCTTGTTAAAGCGTGAAGCAGAGGTGTCATGAAAGACCAGTTCTGTACAGATGCAATTTCCACAGCTTGAAGATGAAGTATTCCATGTAAAATGTGTGGCATTAAACAAGCAAACCACAACTCGACCTCAAACCTGTCCTGTCAACTGAAAAAAAGACTCCTTATCGACCATCAGTGGCATTTGATTAATTTATTTTTTGGTGGAGATTACTGAACAAATAACATTACCCAAATCTCTTACAGATTTTACTGTCCCGTCCCACTCCCAGCCAAATTTGTTTTTTCAATGGTAGGACTTCAGGTCAGCAGGCTGTGCTCACATCTTCCAAAGCATGCAGGCGTAGATATGCTTTTGTTTCAGAAGCAAAATCTCTTACTCTGGCATAGATTTAGCTTTTCTCACCGGATGTACATTTTCTACTCAAGGTTTTTTTCCCCCCACAAGCCATCAGCCACGTTATAATTGTTGCTGAGGTTTGACAAAATATCAAATGACATTCATTGTGTCACGATGGGCAAATAAGTATGTTTTATTGAATTTTTATTTATAATAAACAAATATGCTTTGTACATTTTTATTAGATTAGAGCTTTGATGAATTAGACGTTTGTGTCTAGGCTGCCATGATAACTGAGAAATTGCAACAGCATACGCACTTTTGTGCATTTACAGCTGTAAATACGTGATTAATTTGTCCAATATTTTCATCATCTTGTATAAAGTTAACATGCATCCAACAAAATTCTCTTCTGCAAATTCAAGTATCGTTTTCTCCATTTACAAATCAAACTGTGCCTTAAGCGCTTGTCGGATTAAGTCGGACTGTCTCTAATGAATGAAAATGCAAACTAGATTAACTGATTAAATGTCAATTAGACTCTAATTGCTTGACCAGGAGAACTTGTTCTTTTGCGAATCTGTAGTTTACAGTCAGGGCTTTAACTCTTTTTGCCCTCCCCCAGGTGTGGCCCCTGTGGAACGCCAAAAGGTGAAGGTACTGAGTTACTTGCAGTACTGTCGCTTCCGCTCACTCAAGAGGCGCATTCAGGACCGACCTGACCCCTCCACATCCCCTGACCCGCTGGACCCGCATCTCCTGGCCCTTGGTGGCATTCGGAAGGGGCACCATGACACCTTAATCTTGTACTGCAGGGACACATTTAACCACCCCACCCTAGAGAATAATGCCAACATCTGGACCCAGCTGGGTGAGATTAGGGCACCAGACATTCTGTCATGCTTAAACATTCATTAAAAGTAGCTATGCATATTGTGACACAATTCTGGCGTTGTGCTCTTAACTTCATTACATTATTGGCGGCATGCTGGAAAATATTCAATTTTCTGTCCATGAAAAAAACCAATACATGCTCTTTTTTTAATGAGACTGGCTTTTCCTATTGGAATAAATGTACAATTACAAAATTACATTGGATTAATGATCTTAGTCTTGTCTGCGAGATCTATTTTACTTGCTGGTTTTACCCCATTTGATGCTTTTCCAGGGTGCGCCTCAATCAGCCTGAAAGGAAGACCTCGCAAGAGGAGAGGCCGAGATGGGAAGGGGCTGGAGAGGTCATCTCTCAACCAATCTGAGTCCTGGATTGAAAGAATGAAGGTACATTTACTTGGCGTCTGATTTTGTGTTAATTTAGTCGTGCAGCGCATTGATTACTCTGATGTAGACAAAGTTGTAATCTGAGAACTGATGCCTAAATAACCCAAATATTCAGAATTGAAGGCTGCAGTTCTCCTCCTTATTCAGATTCTGCCAAACAAGTTCTTTTATTAATGACTCTGGGGGGTTCACTGCTGGCATCAGGTGTGTAACTGCTTCATTAGAATGAAACCCTCCATCCAGACCAGTGCTGCCCGGATAAGGTTGAGAGCCCCTGTGTTTAAGAGGTCGGTTTATGATTTCATTATTATGGTATGCATTTGATTATCTGCCGCTGTCCACATTCCCATCTTTGTAACATGAATTTAAATATTTCAGACAGTGGTACAGGAAGCCTAGGCCTGGCCAGTCTGATGGTGGAACTCTTCCAATTGTATTTATATATTCTTACGATAATTTTTATCAATAATAAAAGGAAATTAAAGCTGCAAGCAGCGTTGAAAGGGCCCTCGCACCCCTCGTGCACAGTGGGGTGGCAGCAAGACCTTGATGGGTGCAGTTGTCCATTAACAGCCATTGGACACTGCTAGCCTGTGTACAATGTGTTTTCCTGATGGGATTGCAAAAATCTTCTGGATGGCGCTATGATACCATTTTGTTATGCCTGTGCGCAAAATCTACAACATAGTTATTGGAATACCGGGCATCATGTGTGTGTTGATTTTCGTAAATTTTTAAGCACGCTTCGAGCCCCAAAAAAGCAATTGTTTAAAGAATCTGACTGGGGGCGCTATAGAGCCATTATGCCACATTTAGTCCCAGTTGATGTATCAAATTCAAGGCAATAAGACAATGATAAGTTTTGCCACGTTTTTGCAAGTTTTGGACCATTCTAAGGCCTTAATACGTGTATTCGTAAAATTTGGAAAAACGCAGGAAATAGCTCATAGCTCACTTCCTGTTTGGCCAAAAAATTTCAAAAAATTCGGCATTGCCCGGAATGACTAATGCAATGATGACACCAAATTTTATGAACATTCAAGCACTTTTATCTTAACATGGTAGTATCTAAAGGGCGCTGTGGAGCTACATGGCCATTTACGATCTAATATTAGCATATATTTATACTTGGGAAGACAAGTTTATCAAGTTTGGAAAGTTTTAGACTAATCCCACAAAGTATGTGGGAGTTATACCAACTTCCTGTTTCATGGCGGGACGCCGAAATTCGCCGCAATGCCACGGATACATCGTTCGATATATCCAAAAAAGCTTCGCAATTTAACATCAGCAAGGTCTTAAGATATTATTCGCCAAATTTTGAGTTGATTGGATAAAGTCTCTAGGAGGAGTTCGTTAAAGTACGACACCTGCGAATGGCGAAAAATCTAAAAAAGTTGAAATTTCAATTAAAAATGGCAAACTTCCTGTTGGGTCTACGTCATGGCTCCAAGAGACTTTTTTTTTAGGTCTCAGGATATTCCACTTGTTCACAGAAGTTCATACATGCTGATCAACCACAATGCAAGGGCTGCTTATTTGAAATTTTCCAGGGGGCGCTATAATGCCATTTTTGCCACGCCTATATATAAATTTTTTATTATTGTAATAGGAATGAAAGGCTTAAGAGTTGTACAAAATTTTGTGAGTTTTTGAGCATGCTGAGACCCTCAAAAGAGCAATTCTTTTAAAAATCTGATTGGGGGCGCTATAGAGCCATTATGTCACATTTACTGCCAAATTCTGTCTCAAATTGAAGACAATCAGACAAATAAAATTTTTGCAAAGTTTTGCAAGTTTTTGAGTATGGTAATACCTCCAAACCTGTGTTCGTAATATTTGGAATAACGCAGGAAATGGCTCATAGCTCACTTCCTGTTTGGTTAAAAAATTTCAAAAAAATAATTACAGCCCAAAAAAACACATGCAATTGTCACGCCAAATTTCATGAACATTCAAGCACTTTTATCTCAACATGGCCGTGTCAAGAGGGCGCTGTGGAGCCACCTGACCACACCCAATCTAATATCAACATATAGGTCTACTTGGAAGTGAACTCCTATAAAGCCTGTAAAGTTTCGCGCAAATTTCACAAAGCATGTGCGCGTAAAACCAACTTCCTGTTTCATGGCGGAACATCGAAATTCGCCGCGACGCCACGGATACATAGTTCAATGAATCCAAAAAAGCTTCGCAATTTAACATCGACAAGGTCTTAAGATGTTAAATTCAAAATTTTAAGTTGATCGGATAAAATCTGTAGGAGGAGTTCGTTAAAGTACGAAGCCTGTGAATGGCAAAAAATTAAAAAAATTTGCAAATTCAATTAAAAATGGCGGACTTCCTGTTGAGTCTAGGTCATGGCACCAAGAGACTTTTTTTTAGGTCTTGGCATAGTACACATGTCCACCGAATTTTGTACATGTAGGTAAAACACGCTGCGAGGGCTGCTTCATTGAAATTTTCTAGGTGGCGCTGTAATGCAATTTTGCCACATCCATCTGTAAACCCTAAATCCTAGTTATAAGTAAGACCTGCTTAATATGTTTGCAAAGTTTGTTTTGTGACTTTAAATATGTTTTGTGAGTTTTCAAGCATGCTGAGGCCCTCAAAAATGCAATTATGTATTAGGGGGCGCTATAGAGCTACCATATCACACCCAGTGCCAAATGAGATATCGAATCAAAGAACGTAATATTTCTAGTCTATGAGCCAAGTCTGGTGAGTTTTCGAGTCTGATAAAACCCTCAAAAATGTGTTCGTAAAATCTAAAAAAACGCAGGAAATGGCTCATAGCTCACTTCCTGTGAGGCAAAAAAATTTCAAAAAAATTTACAAAAAAATTTATGATGACTACTATGACTCAATAAAATTTCGTGAGAATCCGAGCAAGTGCGTTCCAAAATGGCCGCGTGTTTGGTGGCGCTATAGAGCCACCGGGGCATGTCCAAGCACAAAAATAATAGTACTTTGCAATTTTCACCACGACTGACGTGTGGGCAAATTTTTGTGAGTTTTCGTGCATGGCAAAGCCCTCAAAAATGCGTTCTCGCAGCAGAAGAAGAAGAAGAAGAAGAAGAAGAAGAAGAATAATAAAAATCCCATCAAAAACAATAGGTTCCTCGCACCTTCGGTGCCAGGACCCGTTCCGGGCCCTGGCACCGGTCGGTGCTCGGGCCCTAATTAAGAAACTGAATAACAATAATGGCTCTTTGTGACGCGTCCCTAATTTAGTAGTTTGTACATTTTGAAAACCATTTCCTCTTTTCTCTCGGGTGCTTATTATTAATTATTAATGACCTTGCAACCAGATTGCTAGCTTACCAGGGAAATGTCCACCGTCGTTGTCCTTATCTGTTAGAAAAACTGGATACCAGCTGTATAATGGAACCAGTGTGTCAGTATGCAAATTTTATGCCACCATGACATCATATTTGTTTACTTGTGCTAAAATAAACAGGTTTACATCCGATCTGTTAAACACTGAGCTTCACAAATTTGGAACATGTCTATCACTTCAATATTGGTCTAATGCAGAGTGTCCCACTCCTGTTCTGCTCTGAGGTTATCATTTCAACCCTAATTTGGCTATCTAATTACTGAACTTTCTGGATTGGTGTAGCTTACTGGCGGGTTACTTGACTGGCAGTTGTGGTTTTGGCCCTGGTCATTCTGACTTGCGTCTGGAGAAGTGAAGTTGGGAGAACTGCCTGAAGGCCCATGTTTTATTTCTTCATTTGTCCAAAGGCATTAGCTATGCGCATTCAAATGTAGAAAAGTTTAAAAATACAATATGAGTGGTATTTGAGCTCAGGTCTGAAGTCTATGCTTGGTGCACTCTCGTAAAATTTCCTAAATAGGGCTGGCCAATATGTGCAAAATGAAATGAGGCAATATTTTTGACCAAATACCTCAATATTGATGAAGGGACAGCTATTGTTGTTTTCCCAAAATAATTACGCAACACAATTTTTGATTTACAGTCATTTGTAATGTGGACATGGTGACCAAGTGGACGCAGGCAACAGCTAGAACAGTCTTGAGTATAGAAAACTGAAGTACTTTCCTGTAATGCAGCCTTTAAAACTAGAAAAGACAACACTTTATCGCAACTTCACAGTATTCATAATCCTTGACAATGTTGTATCACGGTATTGATATGTTTTCAATATTTTGTCCAGCACTAACCATAACCTTACCTTTATTGAATTCTCCCCACCCCGCCCCTCAGGAGAACGTCATGGGCAGCGTGGATGTACCATGGGAGGGAGGCTGGCTCCCCCACCCAGAAGAGCAGCCCTTTCTGGACCAGCTGTACGCTTTCATGGAGCGCCGGGGATCGCCCATTTGCAAGGTCCCCAACCTGGGCTTCAAAAAGAGTGAGACTCTTGCTTCTGGCCTTAACACAGCTTCTCCCAGTCACAGCGCTGGTTACCAACAGATCTCGTCCTGTGACCACATTAGTCGCAACTAGCCCTGTTCGTTGAGATCTGCTATCCTTTGGATTTTCTTTGTCGTGCTGACTTTACTAATTAGTAACTCATCAGGTTTGCTAACTGTTGAATGAGGTCAGGGCTGGAAGTAAAACTAACAGGAGGGTAGATCTGCTGGAAGCCTTGCTCTAGCTGTTTGAATGAGATGTACTGCAAGGTTGGAGTGAAAACCTGCAAGATCGTAAATCTCCAGTATCAGGGTTGCGCAGCCCAGCTTTAGCTGTTGATTGAGGTGTGTTTTGTTGGGGCTGTTGTGAGAACCTACAAAAGGGTAGATCTCCAGGTACAGGGCTTGACATCCCTGCTGTCAGCAATGCAGCCCTGGAAGTCAACTTCAAAACAATTGCAGGAAAAAGTTGTTGGAGGCATACTATGAGCAGTATGTTTTTTTTTTTTTTTTTTCCCCTGCTGTGGTCTTTTGTTTAAAATCAAGTTTGATCCGCACCCCCAAAAGTTCAGACCTGTATTTATCACCAATTTAAGTCCTCTTTCCTATATTCATTTGGTTTAGATAGAGATTCTATAGCTGATATATTTCTTGTGCTCACTTAGTTATAGAACCTCCCCCACTGGCCTTAGTCTACATCTGCTTGTTCATCTACATCATTGCAACACTCCTATTGGCTGTGTGGCTACGCCCACAGGAAAACGGAGCCATGTCTAGAAACAACCTGAACAACTTGCAGAATAATTACTGAGTAAAGGAGCACAAATTTGTCAAAGGTGTGAACATAAGAATTTAATGTATTTGTGACAATATTACATCTGTTTAGTGGTACAATTTGGTATAGTATGCGTCAAGATTTTAGTGGCAATAATCAACATTTTTTTGTGTAAACTCTGTTGCATTACTCTTTGACCTCTGAATAAGGAGTTAATTTTGTTCATTATTTTTGCAGTTGACCTGTTCCTCCTCTTTTCGGTGGTGAAACGGCTAGGAGGTTATGAGCGGGTGAGTAGCGATGGCGAGAGAAATTATGAATTGTGAAAGTTTGCGTGTGCAGATGTTTTATGTGAAATGTTCTCTGAGTGTTCAACTGTTTTGCACTGCAGATCTTGGCCCAGACAGGGGTGTAATTCTCATGATCTTACCATGAGCATCTGTGTTTACTCTTTCCTGACTCCTGAGCCTTTTTTTGGATGAGCTATGATGGGGCATTTGTGTGTTGTTTGAATGTTGATGGATAGTGATGGTCTGCGACCTCTTGGCTGGTTTTGAAATTTTTCCAGTTATTGATTTATTTATTTTTGCGTATGTTCTGACTGCAGTACATTTTGACTGATATTTCAGCAGGTTTTCAGTGGTTGTAATTTGTTTGACTGGTTCTGACCAGTTCTGCATGGTTCTATTTGGGATTTGGCTGGCATTGGGTGTAATTGGCTGTTCTTGCCTGCATCTGGCTGCTTCCAGCTAGAATCTGCTATTTTTCAATAATTCTGACTGATTCTAGCTAGTTTTGACTGGCTTTTAATGTTTCTGACTGGATTTCTCCATAGGTAACTTCAGAGCGGCTGTGGAAGCGGGTATATAATGAGCTCGGTGGATGTCCGGGCAGCACCAGTGCTGCCACATGCACCAGACGGCACTATGAGAAGTGAGTCCAGGAACTGCCTCCGCCAGCCTCAGCCCCTTAACATCACAGCTGTAGTTTAGCTCAGAATTTTATCCAAAGCAACTTGCATCTTGGCCGTGCGTAAGGGGCCCAATCTGTACTGATCTTGCAGTGTGGATACACTGGGGCTTGATCAAATGTTAATGTATCACGCTGTGGATTTCCATTTTTGTATGTGTGTGTATGTTCTTCGCGTTTTATAGACATGCTTGTGATTGGCCAAGGATGAGTAAACCTATCATCCAATTGCATTAATCTGACTCTCTTTCACAGGCTGATGCTGGCCTATGAGCAGCATCTAACTGGAGAAGAGGTGGAGCCTCCTCAACCCCAGCTGACCCCATTGGCCAGTAAGAGCAAGGAGGTCCCGAAGGGCCCTGGAACAGTTGCCAATCAGAAGGCGAGGAGCAGTCCGAATGTGCTGACCAACCAGGTGAGTTTTACTGCTCGATTCTGGGTAAAAATCAAATCAAGTTTCATTTGTAGAGCTAATTTTTAGCTCACCTGGACCTAAGGTCTGGTTGGCTTAAGTCATGGGCTGTCTGTCCGTCGTTGGTGTCGTCCGTAAACAACATCATCTCTGAAACCACTGGTTCGATAAACCTGAAGCTTTGAACTTGTGTTCCTACCCATGAGGACACCAAAGTTTGTTCATGGCGCTCCGGGCTGAAGGGAGATCAGTGTGAGGAATGGAACAATCTAGCAAAGATCAAGTTTTGTTGCTCAGCCTACAGAATGCAAAGTAAAAGTATTGAGCATTCAAAAGGGAGCTAAAAACATAAAGGAAAGGAGTTTAAAACATGCAATACGTTGATTAATAGGTCAAAGTAATTTTGAAAGATATGTCCACTCATGCACCTTGGTGAATTGTGGGTAAACATGGCCGCTGTGTTTGCAGGGGGTACCGGCGAGGAAGAGGGGTCGACCACCAAGCAGGCGGAACTCCAAAGTCACGGCAAAAATGCGGAGTGCGGAGGCCACACCTCCTCCTGCACCTCAAACCCCCGCTGCCGCTGGCCACCAGGGGGCGTTGGTGTTCCCCGAGCTGAATTTGTGGCCCCTGAAGAACGGCCCGCGGCCCCCCACCTCAGACGTCCCTGATCTGGGTCAGCCCAAAGCGGAGCCGGTGGGGGGGAAGCCGGAGGGCGCGGACTCCCTCTCTCCGTCCTCTCTCTCGGCCCTCACACGACTGCACATGAGCAAGCCCCCGGGCTCGTACGGTTTGCCCAAGAGCCTCTGCCCTCTGGAGCTCTTCCGGGCTCGTCTGGGGCTGGGTGGCGTCGGAGCAGGAGGGGCCGAACCGGAGTCCTCCCCTCCCCTACAGCTACCTTCCGTCGTCCTGTACCCACCCAAAGCTGCAGCAACTGACCTCACAGATCAGCGGGTCCCGTGTGCCGGGCTCAGAGGGGAGGAAGGGAGCCTTAAGGGCTGTACCTCGGAGCCGTCGGCGGCGGACAGCGCGGGCGATGATGCCTGTCGGAGCCGCGCCCCGATGCCGCCGCTCCGGATCCTTCCGCTGGACATCGATTGCAGCCTTCAGGTGCGGCAGCTCATGCGCACGCGGCTCGGCTCCGCCCAGCTCAACTCATTCGCTCGGAGACTCACCGAGGTGCTGGCGCAGGACCTGAGCCGTGCCCGACCCTCAGCCCAGCCCACCGGCCCTGCCGCGTCCGGTCAGGAGCAGACCCTCCCCCTCAACCTGAGCAAGCGCTGCACCGCCAAGCGTTCAGTAGAGGAGGCGGGACTTCTATCGGATGGTGATTTACCCGTCAGTCCAAAGCGTGGGCGGGGGGAATGGGGCTTGCTGAGCACCAAACAGGAAGGCCCCCTCGGGACTCACCTCCTGGCCGAACAAGATGAACCTGCTGACCTCAGCTGCCCCCGCCGAGCTCGTGCCCAGGGGATGTGGACCAGGGATAGTGCCGCATCCTCATTGGCTCACGGAGATGGAAGCCGGACCTGGGACGGCTGTTCTGACACTCTGGTGGAGTGACAGAAACTTGAGCCAATCTCCTCCTTACACGTTCAGCTATATGCAGTGTACGCATGCGCTTGTAGCTAATCTAGGTTGACGCTCACATTCGTGCAAATTTACACTCAGAGGCACACACTGTAGCCATCATCAAACATTGCATTTGCGTTTACATTCAACAATATTGCCTTGTTAAAGCTGAGATATTGCCATATTAATGCTCAATGCTGAGAAACCATTTAGTATACTTGCATTGTCCCACTTTCATACTTGATTTAATGTAGATTTCATATTTAATAATTAAGAAATATCCTGGAACGGTTTCATCTTTTTTACCCCATTTAACAGTGTCTTTCTTTTTATGAGTTACACTGAATTTGCTGTACCTACGTAACCGAAGTTGAACTCAAGGGACAATTTGTTCTTTAAGAAAACAGATTAAATGCATTAAGATGTCATCGAGATTTTGAATTATGCAAATATCTCTAGTTGGTATTGCTCATCCTTGTACTTAAAGTCAATCTAGCATTGCTTCCCATGCTGTAATATTCGGGTGCATGACAGCATCTTTTTCATTTTGTGATCTCTGAAGTATCTTTCAGGAAATAACGCGCCTACATGCTGTTGCGTGTCTGGAGGTCTACAACATTATTTCTTTTTTTTAATCTGTGTCTGTACATTTTTTTCTTTTCTTGCCTGACAGGAACCGCCTGATAGCAGATCTTATTTATCCCATCAGAACAAGTGATTGGGATTTTAACTGCTGGAGATGCATCCAACATAAGTTTGTTCATAGTCATTAGCGACAGCAGTGCCAGGGAACTTCTCACCACCTGTGCCTAGAGTGTCCCATCTTACCAGAAAGGTCCCAGCGATAGGTGTTCAGTCCTATGGTCAGTAAGTCCTGCAATGTTTTTTTTTTTCTTCTTCTTCTACTGACCCTATGTGTTAGTTCTACTTCCTGGATGGAGAATTGTGCTTACTGAAAGGTCGAGGTGGTTGGAGCTGATTTCTGGAGTGCACTTTTTATGTCTGGATTCTGGAATTTAAAACTGCCTTTCAGCTCCGTATTTCACTGCGGGGTTTTCAGCCCAACACTGCGGCGGTGTACTGTTATTTTAGCCTGCAAGGGTGCTACTGAGGCTCCCTTACAAAGAATAACTCGTAGTAATCCTCTCACACACTACCTGAAGAAAGCAAAGGTTGTTGTGTTCAGCTGGAGTTCAGCGAACAGGTAAAAGCCGGTGCGGACTGAATCTCTGTTCTGAAGCTGTTGGGTTTTCAACTACGAATGAGCATTAAATCATGACGACATTAAGCAACTGAAATAATAAGTTTAATTTACCAAAAAGTTTTGTAAATTTAAGGGCAAAGCATTGGGCTGTTTTTTTTTTCCCCTCTCCTTATTGGTCCAAAATGCTGGTTTAACTGTGCACCTACTGTACTCATTTTGTGTCCCTTTTCTCAGTCAGTGGATTTCTGTTGTATTTTTTTTATTTAAAAAAAAAAAAAAAAAAAACATTTTCTATTACTGCCTGTGGCTGAAGGTCCGCTTTGGTGAGGCACCAACTGGGGGTTTAGCTGGTCAAAATTAGTCACTCATCAATCTCTAGTGGCCAATCCCGGTCAGGTTTGGGCATGTGGCTATATGAGCAAATTGTACATGGACTGCATTTTCCTCCAGGTGTGTGTGTGTGTGTGTGTGTGTGTGTGTGTGTGTGTGTGTGTGTGTGTGTGTGTGTGTGTGTGTGTGTGTGTGTGTGTGTGTGTGTGTGTGTGTGTGTGTGTGTGTGTGGGTGTGTGTGTGTGTGTGTGTGTGTGTGTGTGTGTGTGTGTGTGTGTGTGTGTGTGTGTGTGTTGGAAAGTGAGGGCCAGTTGTCACGTGAGTTGGGGAAATCACGTGCCGCAACATCTTCCTCCTAAGGTGATTGGAGCTGGTAAATGAGACACTTTGGCTGTGTTCAGGGTGGGAAGAAATTGTTTCTGTTGAAATAAAAATCCCTGCTCACTTTTGATTTTGAGACAACACTAATTGGTTCTGAAATGGACAGACCACAGTTTATGGGGATTTTTTTCTCTCTTCTGTTTTGTTGACTTATGATCTATTAACCCACTCATGATGCTCACTGAGTGTTTGTAAGAACCCCCCCCATCATCCAAAAAAAAAACGCTGTTTCTGAAAGTTCCATCAGGTTCTTCAGCATGATGTTGTGTGATGACCATGAATAACCACTGCAAAAAATCTATCATCTGTTTACGCCTTTCCGTATCCATACAGTGGCAGTACCCATTTTATCACTTCTGTCTTTTTCCCCATTTCATATAAATATTTTAATTATAGTATATGTTGTTGTAACTTGTGTATTTGCGTTTAGTGTTGTCTGACCGTCATGGTCTGAGATTCGCGACTTGTCCTGTCGAAATGCATATATTTAATTTTCTTTTCTACTCTGGGTTGTTTCTTCCTTTTTTTGTTGTGGTCATTCCCTGTTCACATTTTCAATATTTAAGCCTTATTTAATATTCTTTTTTGTAGCCGTTAATGTTTTAAATCATTATTTAAAGTTGTTTACATTCAGTTATGCATGTGTTAAAATTGTAATGCATTAAGTGCGTTTTATGCTGTTAGCTGCCCACCCTGTCGAACTGGTACTGTTCAGTGTTTTTTAGGGATCTGTTGTCTGTAGTCATTTGCATAATTGTTCTGCCTCTGGGACCAAATACCAATACATCTACAGAAGTATTTCTTGAACGTTTTCTAGTTTTTCTAAATCTGCCTTTGAAATGTTTGGCAGGATAATGTAAAGATTGCTTGAAATGAAATTTTGAACAAATGACACTATACTTTGCCTTGAATTTGTCTGTGGTTTATCAATGTGCTATATACAATCACAATTTATAGGAACTGTGTTAGATTTTCATGGAATGTTTTTCCCCTGTCTTTTAGCCTTTACTTGAAAAACTGCCATTTTGGGCACCAATTATAGTATTTTGTGGATTCCCTTTGAACCAGTGTATTGGTCAGTTTTTACAGCTGACCCATATTCCAGTGTAGACTGTGTGAGCTGCATGCCTTGCTAAAACAGTATGTATCCCGTGGCATGCACATGTATTTATGATGATGATTCTGTGTTTCAAGTTTGAAAGACCTTCATTTATCTATATGTATTAACACTGTATATTTATATTAAAAATTTATCTCCTGCAAGTTGCATCTTGTGTTCTAAGCGATCCTGAAGTTTTTTTGTTTGGGTGGAATTTTGAATGAAATGGCTGTAAGATTTAAAGTCGTCCAGAGGGGGATGCCATTGTTCAATTTTTTTTAATCTATCTATTTATTTATTTATTTTTCTTAGTCTGGGCCACATGTTTTTACAATTTTGTAATTTATCGTTGGGTGGAGTTCTTCTGTGGGGAAAAAAAGCTGAGACTGCTGTTTCAGAGCGATGACGGCCAGGAAGGATGGGAGGGATGATGTTCGTATCTCAGAGGAGAGCTGCATAATCTGAGGACAGAGATGACCTTTCTTTTCAAACATTTCCTGCATTTCTTTTGATTGTCATCAAGCCATTTCTGCCTCAATCATTGGATGCATGTTCATCTCCCTATGCGCCTACTGGGTGCTCTTAAATCTTCTGGTAAATCTGTTGGCAGATACCCGGTGGACATTTTATGTAGCAGTCTTGGAACTGGCTGTATAACTGTTCAGTAAGACCCAAATTGGTGCTACTCATTTCAATCCATGGTCCCGATTTAGGAAGACTCTTTTATTCAGTACAGTTCCGCTGCTAATTCTGTAATCCAGCTTTGTGATACAAGGCTGTTGGTTACACTTTCGGACAAAAATCAAGTGTACACGTGTTGAGTTTTCATGACAATTGTCCTGCTTAGCATATTAAAAGAAATACTGTCTGGCCATATACATCTGTTTTTCAATGCAAACATTGATAATGCTTTGATGGTGAGATTTTGACCAACAGAAATTAAAGTGCACTAGTTGTGTTGGAGCCGCAGTCCCGCTGCTTGGACCTTAAACTCGTAGAGCTGCATCTGTTGGACGCCATCTCCCACAAAACTGGTCTATCTACAGTTATGTAAATGTCTGGGGCCCGGTAATCAAATCCTGTACTCAGCCTAGTCCCATTTTACTGAAGCTATTGAGCCCTGTCAGCCAAATATACAGCTTCATGCTCTTCGAGCAATGAGATTGTTTTTAAAAGCAGCAGAATGATGGAGGTACACTGGAGTCAGTGACCCTCCTCTCAGAATGAGGCAGTATAACATTCCTGTTGAAGTAGCCAATCGATTTGGAAAGATGAGTAAACAACTTGAAACTTGAGAGAGCAGTGGGGGAGTGTCAAACTTGAGAGAACTTGGAGTTGGAACTGGCATGAATGTGTATGGGTGTTAAATGGGAGCTGCGCAATGAATTTCTTATGTGGGCTAATCGGGTTTAATCATTTAAATGTAATGGTACTTTTTGGGACTGGTTGTTTATTTAAAATAAAATGTGTTTTTGAAGTTTTAAGAAAGGCCCTGAAGACCAATGTGTCTTGCACACGTGCTTACGCACCCCCTCACACAGGCACACGTTCACGTGCACTCTCTCTATTCCCTCGGTCGTGCAGTCTACAGGCTCTGACTTGGCATGTACACCACGGCGCTCTGTGGGGATAGGAGTGAGTTCCAGCGCTGCTCTGAGCTCAGACTGATTATGTGACTTTTACAGCACAATAGAGGGTGAATAATGGGGGGAAATGGCGGCATAATGGGCACACGGGCATTCAAATATCTTTTTACCAAGTGTGTGCACGTGTGTGTGTTTATGTGTGTGTTAAGGAGAGCAAGTCAGAGTGAGCGTGTGTTTGTGCGACTCAGAATGGACGCACACAGCTGCTCTCTTCCTGTGCTTGTGTTTAGAGACGGACAATGGAAGGCACATTTATTAGTATTCTTTTGATCTTACCATTACCCTGTCAACAATTTTTTTTTCTCTCTCTTTTACTCTGTCGTGTCACTTCAGTGTACAATCACTACTGGCATTATTTTGTTTCTTCTAAGTGTCGCACTATGCTCATCGGTGTCCATAAGGGATTTGTGAAGTTGATGCTTTCAACATTGACTGTCTGTAATCTGCAAGTGTCTACATTGGGACGGAAAATGGGCAGCACTTTCACCCTTTTTTTTTTACTTTTTACTTTTTGATCAGGTATTGCATCACTTGTTTTTGCCATCTTGATTGACCTTCCAAACGCTTGCCCGGCGTGGACATTTCGTATTAGCAACTTTGTTTTGCAATCTTCGGCTCAGCAGTGCCATAGCTTTTGTTTAACACTCATGTTGTGGAATTTGATCTTAAAGTTCCGCTAATGGCAGAAGTGTTGAATACTTCATCCTATAAGATTATCCTCACGGTGAACACAACTCTTTGAAAATGATGACATTGCGACTTTATCCAAATTATATTTGTGTCAATAAAGGATGATGAATTAGTCATCAGTTTCTTCTACGCAGTTTCCCTTAAACTCTTTTTATCCCTGCCATTGCTTTGATTGGTTCATTTCATGGGTGAAAAAAGGAGATAAATATTTAAAGTGGGCTTGTCATTTGATACATTACTGATTGTCCTCTATTTTAGCATGTGGATAAAGTCCAAAGTGTTTCCTTGGCAGTTTGCGCATTTGCCTGTTATCTTTAGCCGTCGAGGCCTTTGTGGCTCTGTCCTAGGGGTGCTAAGTGGTCAGTCCATTGGGCCTCATATGGGTTTATAGATTTGTGTGTGGTAGGACCAGGGGTTTAAAGTTCAAAGGGTCAGAAAGTAAGAGTCCTGCTCTGTCTGTCTTTATCACACCAATGACTTCAGCCAACTGACTGATTATTCTGCCCTGTACTTGAAGTTCTGTGCTGACTAGTAAGTTTATGTGCTTAGAATAACATACTGGAGAGGACCTCTGCCCTCTGGACTTAGGTTTTGTATGTTGGGGTGGAAACTTTGGGCACCTTTAGTTTGGGGCATAGATTTTGGTGATTTTATTTACTGTTTTCAAGGATTTCTGACCCAGATTTTGAATCATTGTGATGGGCAAAATATTGGAGACTTGCAGATTTTGGACTTTGGGGCTCTGATTTTGGCTTTTTGGGAGAGATTTTGGTCATTTAATTAAAAATGAGAACTTTGGGACGCTGCAATGAGGGGTTTGCAATGCCGATTTCTGGACCTTATTTTTACAGTGGGCTGCAAAATTACTGGCCCCGCTGACTGGCAATGCACAAGAAAAACATAAGATCATTATAAGGAAACTGACGACACCAACACGTGTGACATACTTTATTAACGTTTTGATGGAAACAACCAAAATCCTAACGATCATTTAATACAAAATACATTTCAACAAAAATCAAAGTTTCCAAATTGGCACCCTTCATTTAGTACTTAGCGCAACCAACTCTGGCGTGGATGACCGCAAGGAGTCTTTTCCTGTAATTTTTGTCAAGGTTATGACATATCTGGGTATATTTAGAACCATTCTTCTCCGCACATCCTTTCCAGATTCTTCACATTCTTGGGTTTACAACGATCAAACGCACTCTTCAACTCAGCCCACAGGTTCTCAATCGGATTGAGGTCTGGCGACTGAGATGGCCATTGCAGAACGTTGATTTTGTTGTCATGGAACCACATCTGTGTGGATCTGGAGGTGTGCTTTGGGTCTTTGTCTTAGCTGCAGGTGGACTTTCCCATAAGTCCCAGCCTCCTGCCAGAGGCAACCAGATTATCAGACAAAATATCCTGCTACTTGGTGGAATTCATCAAACCATTCATTTTAACCAGTACCCCTGGACCTCTTAGATTAAGACAGCCCCAAAACATGACTGACCCTCCATCATATTTCACAGTGGGTATCAGGTGCTTTTCCTTGAGTGCATCTCTCATCAAACATGCCAATGCTGTCATGATTTAAACAATGTCTGGCAAACTACAAGCGCTTGTTCTGCGTCCTCTGATCAGAGAAGACTTTCTTCTGGCAGCCCTCTTATGAGCCTGTGGTTGTGGTTGTGGCGCCTGATTGTGCTTTTTGAAACCTGTTGACCCCAAGATGCCACCAAGGCCTGCAGTTCCCTCACAGTGATTCTTAAGATTAGTTGCTTCACTCACCATCATCCTCAGAGTCCTGGGGGGCAAAATGCAGTTGCGTCTTCTATCCTTGAGGTTTTCAACAGTTCCATATCTTTGAAATTTATTAATAATTGCTCTGACAGTGCTCAATGGCATATTCAGTCATTTGCAAATCTTCTTGTGGCACTTACCAGATTAATAATGGTCTACGACCATCTGCTCCCGCTGAACTGACAGTCGTTTTCTTCATGGTGTTGGATAAAAAAGGGATATTGCATGTGTGTTACCTCATTTTCATACTCTAATGAAACAGGAAGTGACGGTATTGGCTTAATATAGTTCCTTAACAGTTCGTTTACAGTTCCTTTGATCAAACTTTACAAAGTGGAATTTAATATCTTGTTTAATTTTTTGGTAGAGCTTATTTACAATAATATTTTAGGGTGCCATTAATTATGAGAGCTTGATTTGGAGGAAATTGATTTTTAATTAAATCAGGAAATGATTTTGGTTGGTTCCATTTGAACATTAATATCGTATGGTATTTGTCTCCCCCCAGGAGGGAGTGGAGAGACTTTTTTTGTACGGTTTCCCATCCGTGTCCACGTTCGTTTCGGCGTACCCATTTTTTCTGGGCTGTAACTCGGGAACCGTTCAAGAGATTTACATCGAACCTTGAACTTTCTTTCGACATTGTATGTACAGTAAATGTGCCTTTTACTGTTTGTGAACATGAATCGGGGAAACATTTTTTTTTTTTGCCATCAAAGCAATCTCTAGTTTTCACTTGTTTCCATTTATAGTTTCTCTATAACTATATATTTTTTGAATTTTGAAAAGTATTTCTTGTGCATTGCCAGTCAAAGGTGCCATTTATTTTGGAGCCCATGTATGTGTAGGGGACCGCGCCTGCTTGTTGTTTTTCTGAGGCATGGAAAGGAAAGGCTTTGTGCCTGAAAGTGGAACTGTGAATGAAACTCAAGCCTGTTCTTACCAACCCCCAAACCTCACAGTCTGGGCCTTTACTCACAACTAATGTCTCAGGGCTACAGAGAGAATCGACCCCCTCGGTATAGCACTGATGAGCTGAGTTCATGGTTTTCTAATTGAATGCATTACTGTTACTATTCACGAAATTCCACATTATTTTCATTGGACATACATTCCCTTGCATAAATTTAGATGAAAGGGAATATTCTCACTGTATGAACGTCTCATTTCATCTTCCCTTTTATAACTTGGCAAAACAAAGCTAAATGCCATCATTTCGGTACAGATACACAATGGAGTCTGTGTGGGGATCATGTATAAAAAGCATCACCATTTATAAAACGTCTGAAATTCCTGTGCAGATTGACCGGTATGAGTGTTAACAGTCAAATGTATGCTAAAATTTAGCACTTTAACCACACATTCATTGATTTGAGTCAACTTGCTGGAGTACAGAGCCAAAACAGTTAAAGACTGTGTCACTGTTTGAATATTTATGTACTGTAATAATCCTCTTGAATCTGATCCCTAACTCTAGAGCTAAAATAGTTGGTCTCCAGTGTTTAACACTCTGGGGTGACTAAGGCTTACGCTTGGCTCACCCCTACTGAGATAGCGGATGCCAGCCTTACAGAAGCCCTGGGAGGAGTGTGCATTACGACCGGACAGATGCCGTCCTGGGAACAATCGCCGTCATAACACGGAATAATTGGTACCTTCACAGCCGGCGGGAGATGCCAAGGATCAGATGGGTGTGCAGGATTAATTAATGCTAACCCACTTAATGCAGAAAAGTCTGTGAGAGAGACTGCAGGCAAGAGCTTGCTTTACTTGATAAGACAATGGGGGTGGTTGTGCATGCGTGTGTGTGCACGTGCTTGGGGTGTGTTGGTATGTGTTAAAGGTTTTATTGTGTTGATGTTGAAGTGGCAGTGGGTGTGGGGGTTGATACAGTTATGAAGGGTCCTTGTAGGGGCTATTTTGTGTGTAAGTATGCTGGTTCTGCAGAATGGACAGGAGTCGTAAGAAGCGGTGGTTGTTTTATAATGTAGACCATGCTATTGTGCGTGATTACTTTCCTCCCATTCAGGAATTTATGCCATATTTTGGGGTCCCTCAGCGCTGCTGGTCTGGATGGTCGGTCTATGGAGTCGGAATTCTTCTTGTACGAGATGGCTCTCCTTGGGGGGCCAGACAACACCCCCGGAAGACACGTAGTGCTGCGCTTCAGTTTAATCGCCAAGACTTGCACCGCGGCCCCAACTGAGCACAAGAAGTTGCCTCTCTGGGACCGTACCTTGGCTAAATGCCAAAACTTCCCCCTTCATCATCAGTGCACCTCATCTCCTACCAGCGAAAACCAAAAAACTCATCGGTACCCGGCTAAGGTGCTTCAACTCGCTCTTGCAGGCTACACTCCCTTAAAAACTCTATCTCCTGGCAATTAATGTATGTGAGTTCCTTGTAACATGCCTCATTGGGAGTCATTTTAGCGACTTCCAAATAATGATGTCATTTCAGCTGGAACAAAATAGGGCCTTGTTGCCGTGGCGATTGTGTAAGTGGCTATGGTTCTTGCAGTTGCAATCACTCTGAGAAAAGTGACCCTACTGGGGTTTCCGGGAATGGCTTGGAACATGTGCAGCTTGCCTGTTTGTTGTTTTAATCTTTATTTTAAAACATTAAAATGTTGGACTTTGCATTTTTGCTGTTTGTAAAATTGACACAGTTTATCATGACTCCTGAACATCATGTTGGCCGATCCCCAGCCAAGACCTTTAGGTGAAAGATGCTGATAAGAAAATAAGAGGTTTATCAGGGTTAGAATTGTGGGCCATGTCTGTTGTTCATTGAGCAGTTTTGGTGTTTAACATTTTGAATCCAAATTTAATGAATGACCTGAATTATGAGAAGTATGATGACAGTAGCCATTAGTGTCAAAAATATTGGGTTCAGTTTCATGTTCATGAAGCTTTTTTAAAATTATTATAGCATATTGCTATTCTTCTGTTTCAGATTAACTTTACATTTACAGTTTGAACCCTTCAAGTCACAGTTGTGTATTAGGAGGATGAAAAGCAAAATGTCCGTGATTGTTGAACTGATCACAAGGCAAGAGGACAAAAAAGCTCAGTGGTTTATTATAATAATAATAATAATAATAATAATAATAATAATAATTATTATTATTATTATTATTATTATTATTATTATTAACCCCCCCCTTGCTTCCTTCAGAGCTGTACATTGTACATTGCTCCCATTTAATTTGAAATGCCCCAACATTTAGGCTTGCTATAGGCCATTTGCACTCTTAAAACGAATGTGTTGGAAATTAACGCGTTATGTTGTCCTTAACTGGACATAGAGATGTATGAAAAACCAACAAAAATTGTGTACATTTTTAAGATGTGTTTTAAGAGTGTGGGAAACTCTGCTGTCATTGTAACAATCTTGATGTTTTTGCTCATTAAGTAGCTTATAAAGAATGCATCATGACAGATTGGAGAAAACAAGTAAAGATTAAAACAATTGAATAATCACCCATTGCAACAGCAAAGACTACTCATTTAGGCTACAGTCGTCGATCAAATAAATCAGGGAAACACCGGTAGAACACTGTAATACACATGCTTCAGATAGGACAGGGATCCTACATTCTTAAAACACTTGTTAAAAATAAAACAGTTTTTGTTGGTTTTTAACGCATCTCTATGTCCAGTTAAGGACAACATAGCATGTGTTAATTTCCTACACATTCGTTTTAAGAGAGTGATAATGTTTAATTCCCTATCCTGTCTGAAGCCAGCACAAGAGTGGCGTAATAAAACTAATTAATGGACTTGGGCAAATTGGTGGAATTAACGTTTAGTTGCCGATTGGCAGGCTGCGGGAAAAGGATTGTAGGACATGACTATCCCACCTCCCAAAGACGGTGATCTAAAATCTTTCGCTTCCTTCGCGTTAATGCAGTAATGTCAGGGCGGTTCATTTTCTTTTCTTATGCTCTCTAATGTAATTCAGGGCATTTGTGACGTCTGTCAGAATTTTTTTACGGCGCTAGGACCCAGGAGTTACGCTATGTCGTGCATTGAATTTTTAGCACTAGGACCACGCAGCTTTCTGGGAAAGCGTGGAGAGCACGCAGCACCGTTTCTTTGTTCCAATCTCAATAACTACCCACCGTCCGCTCTGCCCGCTCGCAGTCTACCCTCTATTCCAGTGCAGTTTGTGGACCGGCCTGGATGATTGCAAAGACAGCAATATGGCTGTGAACCTCAGCAAAAACAGACTGGATCTCCTAACTGCCTACCAGGATGTTATCGACGAAAATTCATCCACCGATTGGTAAGTGAATCAAAAAATGTTACTCTTACTTGATAAAGTGTGAAAGATTATTATAAGATAGATGATAATTGGGTCGCTGAACAATGACCACAGTTGTTAACAGCGGATGCGACTGGAATTACCACGCACACGCACGCACTTATGGATGCAGCATCCTGGTCCCTCGCTCTGGGATCACTGGATGAAAAGAAACGGCAATCCAGCAGTTTTTTTTTCCTGCGCTTCTTGCATTCGTGTTTAAGATGGGGTAGCTATATGTGCTATTCTCGTGATAATGAAGCCTATGTATCTCAATCACTTGCCTAATCCTAACATAATAACAAAAAAAAAAAAAATCAATGTATTAAAAAGAAAAATTATAATAAGCAGCCTCATGCTTAAATTACGCGGATAATAACCCAGCAGTTATAGGCCTATACTTTGCTTATTTTATTTCGAATTGTCTTTGGAATGGGCACTGTGCGCATTGGCCATTTCAAGCTGTTTCAATGTTGGTCAAGGGGCACAACTGCGCACAATTGTTTGCACAGTTGGAGGGAGTCTTTGCATCATCACTGGCGATTCGCTCATTTTAATCGCACTGCAACGTGGAAGCCTCATTCTCGGTCTCTTTCCCAACATTTCTGAGCCGAAACCAACGTAGAGATTGTAATTTTGGTTCCGGACAAAGATTCAGTTTATTGGGCTGTGATCGCACGAGAGGCTGGCTCCTCTCCTATGTAGTTCTGTGCTGATATGGGTGAGGCGAGCCATGACATGGCACGAGACTGTGGCGGTGCCTGCGATCTCTCCCTTTGATCGCGCAGCCTGCGTTAATGTGCAATCGCGTGCCTCGCTATCGCTGCATTGTCTTTTACGATCAATACTGACCATCGACGCTGCGGGCAAGAAAGTGGTGCTCTGTTTTCCTGTCTGTGAGAGAGGGGCTGGCCTGGCCTATGGGATACACTAAGCGTCTGACTAATCAATTCTGGGGGGGGGGCATGTGTTAATATACATATTTTGCCGTTCAAAATTTTTATAAGTTAAATGAAAATTTTTATCAGACTGATCGGCTCTTCACGCTAGCCAATACATTTTGGCTGCTGTTCAGCTAGTCCTGTTCGTGGAAGCGCATATCAGGAACAGATTATTTATTTATTTATTTTATTTATTATTATTACTTATTTATTTGCTTTTGTTTTTACAAAGCAATAAATTTACATTTATTGTAATATTTTTGTATTAACTTTTCTTGTTGCCCAAGACTATTAACGTGTGCTATTTTAGCAATTTTAAAATCAGACTGCCTGGGGGAAAACTGAGGTAGAATTGGGCCTCAGATTATCCAGATGGAGAAATATCTCATTAGTTGGATAATGATTGTTATAAACTGTGGCTGCCGGGGGGAAATGATTCCTGCTTCTTGCCATAACAGCAGACTAATCTGATGAAGAAGTGTGGTGATTCAATTCGGAAGGGCGCAGGGTTGCATTACTTGTCAGGATTTAAGTGCCCGCAGTCACTGTTGCCCTTAACAGCACCCCTATGCTCTGAATATAAAATACCCGCAAGTTATCAATATTATTTAAATGCATCTTACAGTAGAGGTAACCCACATTGAGTTCCTTGATGTAATTCAAGAATTGGCTCACTCATGCTGGTATAGTTGGGGGCCATCTATATATTTCTGTCCTTTGCATACATACAGTTATGTGTACTGAGTGTGTGGAGCCTAATTATGATTCTCGGATTGCTCGATCTATGGAGCTTCCTTTTATTTTTGTCCAAAAGTCAAGATGTGGAGCTGGTGGTTGTTTTCTTGTTTAATTCTTGAAAAATGTCTGAATGATTTCTGTTTGTTTGTTTGCTCGACGTCCCTCAGAAAGCCAGTACTGCTGTGCCTTTCCCTTGTCTAGTTGGGAGGGTGGGCATTTGAGAGGAAGTCCCCTGCCCCCTTTAAAAAAAATTAACCCTACTTTTACTACCCTAAATGGTGCATAGCACTCAGCTGGGAGAAAGTGGGGCCTGGCCTGACTGGGGGGGGCGGGTGGAGTGGGGGGGGGGGGTCTCCACTCCACTCCACTCCACGGTCCCTTTAGTGTTTGGGGTGCTCCAGCTCCCTGAGCTAAGGGTGAATGCGGAAATGCTGACTCACCATCTCTCAGAGGGCAGGGTCCAAACCAGTGGTGGGTTCGAATGGTATTTATTGTGGATTCAAATACTTATCAGTGCTCTGTCGGTGTTCACGGGAACGTTTAAAATGGTTTTCAGGAGCAGATTGTTTTCTATCCAAATGCTTTTTTTGTGCTCTGTTGATCTTGCCTGGCACATTTAAGACAGCCTGGAGTAACAGATGGGTGAGGTTTTACTCTTTTGGGATTATTTTATTATTTCCAGTACATCAGGCAAGATTAGTCAAATGCAGAAAAGTATTCAAATCCAAAATTACTAAAATTTTAACCTAGTTCTGGACTAATCCTGCTCTTTCAGACAGCAGGGTAAAATCCCGCCATGTTTCAAGGGAAGGTCTCAGCACAGCATGTTGATATCCCTCATTGGGGCGTTGTTTTATTACTACTAGTTCTAAGATCACAAATATACGGTTAGATTGTTCCTCAGTGAACATTCCAAAAATGATAAATGCAATCACGTCTGGTGATGGTAAACAAAACAGTTTTATACTGCTGACTTATTTAGAGTATTTTAAAAATAAATAAATAAATAAATAAAAAACACTCCAGAAAACCCAACCTCTTTGATGGGTTAAGGCCACAAGACTGAATTTAGCTCATGTTGTAGTTGATGCGAGGATTTTGGATGCTGTATTACTACATTCACTGGCTCAGTTATGATTCACCAGGCAGACAGAGAGCTGCCATTTAAAAATCTTTTTAAAAAGCAGTGAATGACTGCCAATTATCTCAACATAGTGCATCCAGCTCAGCCGTATAACTTGGTTTAACTGCAACTGGTTCAGTTTCCCAGGCTGCAGTGAAATGTCTATGTGACGCTCACCCCAGGTCAAACCCACTCCATGTATTTTGAGGGCGTTATGCAGAATAATGTGCACACAGTACACGCTGCCTCAGATGAGCTTCCATTACTCTCACTCGAAGTGAGATGAATGAAGATGCTCCCAGCCATTGTCGACCATAAACCATCGTGATTATCCCCTCCGCCACTCTCCTCCGCCCCGTCTTCACCGTTTCCTGCCAAGATGGACACCATCACACCCCCCCCCCCAACTCTCCCCTCTGTTTCAACACAAAATTTGTCAGAAAGGTACGCACTCATTGAGCGAAACACTTGTTTTTTTCTCTCTCTCTCTCCCTCCCTCTCCACTCTTTTGATGGCTATAATCAGCCGTCAGATCCATGAATTGCATCCAGATAATTGTCCCCCTCATTCACCAGGCAGTGAAGACATTTTTCGCTTCACCAGGCTGGAGATTTTGTTGATTCATCCTCTCGGCGTATCAGCCAGGGTGTTACTGTGATGCTTCCGTTTAATTCAGGCCTCCATACAAAGACACAGACTGACCAACGCAGAGGTCAGTCGTGATTCACCTCTGTTCCCGATTACAGCCCCCACCCCCCCCACCCCCTTTGACCCTGCCCCTCTCTCACACTGTAATTACTGAGCAGGTGATGCTTCTCCAAGGGCCTGATTATCTGTCCTTAATCCTCACAGCCTGTTTGCTCCTGCTGGCCAACAAACAAGGTTCACTGCGTCTGGGCTAAGAGATCGTGCACACACACAAACAAACAGGCAAACACACGCACATACATGCAAAGACACGTGCGCACACATACACGCACACGCACGCACACTTAAACACTCATCGATACAGACAAACACATGCGCACACGCATGCACGCACGCACACATGGGCACACTATCAGAAATAGGGGTACAGCAGGAGTCCATTGCTGTTCCCCAAGGAACATTCAGCATATATGTACCCTTTAGGGCTAATTATAGGACCTCAAGGTACCTGTATGAACCTTATTAGGGTCTAAAAGGTACTTTCATGTTCCAAAACAAATAAAAACCCACTTCTAAGGTACAACAACAGTACCTTTGAGGGTACTGCCCCAGTGACAAACCTTGGATGTCACTGGGGCAGTACCTTCAAAGGTACTGCTGTTGTACCTTAGAAGTGGGTTTTTAATTTGTTTTGGAACATAAAAGTACCTTTTAGGCCCTTAAAAGGTTCACACGGGTACCTTGAAGTCCTATAATTAGCCCTAAAAGGTACATTATATCTTGGGGAACAGAAATGGACTCCTGCTGTACCCCTATTTCTGAGAGTGCACACATAAACACTCATGCACACGCAGGGACAGGCTCGGGTACACGCACGCATTAATACTGCTAGCCTTGTGACCTAAAGCAAATAGATTCTCAGTGTCATGGCGTCATCATGGATTCTGCGGCCTGCTTCCAGAGAAAAAGTGGATTGTTATTTAGAATTAGGTGATCTTTGTGGTGAGCGCAGGCTGTTGGTTTGCGCAGGAAGTAACATTTTTTTGTGTCGATTCCAATACTTTTCTGTGCTCTGTTGATCTTGCCCGCTTAAAACCAAGCTTATTGGGGAGAAGTAGATGGTTGGGTAGGGCTTACGCCTTCAGGATTTTTTTAAATTTTATCACCAGGCACATTTAGTCAAATGCAGAAAAGCGGCAATTTAATTTGTAATGAACATCCTGTGAACACAGGTCTGATTTTAGGTGTTCTGACCAGGCTGTGACTGCATAGTCCTGTGACAGCGCCATCCTTCCCGAACACACGTCATCACCCGCCCCATGCACGGTCTCTGGGGGTGGGGGGGGTCATGACCTCCTAATGGAAACTCGAGAGTTTCAACACCAGTCTGTTTCTGAGCAGCCCCTGCAGGCGATTAAGTGACTCTTATAACATCCTGGGGTGATTTAAAATTCAGACATGAGTACACTTAAGGGGGTCGGGGGAGGCGAGAGGTTTGAGTTTTTAGGCTGAGCACCCATGCTGATCCTATCATTATTTCTGCCTTCAACACCAGAGAACCGGCATCCACTCTGTCATGGACTGCATCCATACATTCATTGTTTTACATGCCTTGACCATGCATTTTTACTGTACCTCCAGACATCCATCAATTATCTAAAATATTTATTCCTGGGGGGCTGGGCTGTATCCCAGCATGCTTTGGGCTTGAAAGGAGGCAGAAAATCCAAGTTCAGGAAGCAAAAGCCCTCCTGACCATTTTATTTCATGCTACTTGACTTGCTTTGAGCTCACCTTTTTTAGCTGGAGGTGAAACTAGCTGGTCAAATCAGCTGGCTTAGCTCACAGGCAAGAGAAAGAGGTGGCGGTACTCAAAATGTCTGCGCCCCAGGCCTTTTAACCCCTGGATGAGAGGCAGGAAAGCAGTCTGGACAGGCCAGGCAATTCACAGGGCCCAACATCCTGTGTGAAACCACCCAGATATCAGCCAGGAACAGCTGACTTATCATTCTCCTCACACATGCTGCCAGCCACTTAAACCCTCAGAGGAAAACGGATATTCAGTGACACTGCCATACATGTGAGTGGAGGGGTTTAAGAGCTGAAATATTGCGAGAGGGATACAAAGAAATGAAAATCACTAATCTGCCTGCCCGGGGACCCCAAAACATATTTTTGAATCAGATTACAATATATGCATGCGTATGTAAAGAAAGTGATGCAGTGCTCTCTGAAAATATTTAGATGGAGACACCATTTTTGCTTCATGGCACTGTACTCCTGCAGAATCTGGGGTTAAACTGCAGACTGATAACTTCAATTTGTGGGTATTAACAAATATTTTGTGATCCTATGGAAGTTCAGCAGTTTCATAGGTGTCGCTGTCCGAACACTTATGGACTGCGCACTGTGAATTGATATTTGTGTCGTAGTTTGGTGTGATGTTTGTGAATTGAAATTAAATAGAAAACCAACTTGCTCTTACTCCTATCACACGACTGCATATAGTGTATCCATCCATAAGACCCTCGCGGAGTGATGATGTTAATGATGAAGCTCGGATCAGGCATTTACACGATTTCGATGAATAGAACTGACTCCTTTAGCAGAATCATTTAATACATGCAGACAAGATCTCCGCGTCAGGCGACGTATTCGGTAATTCATGAAGACAGAGCCTTGCATGGCCCTGGCGCCTGTTCAGCAAACACAGGATATATATTCCATGGCCAAGCTGTCGAAGCTGGAAAACGGTCAGGAGCACGCGCTCGCGAGTTTTGCCAGGTTTTCCGACTGGCGCACAATGGGAGCCGGAGACTTCTCAAGCTCTGCGAGGAGCCCTCCAGACTTCTCTGGCATCCACTGCTGCGAGAAACGCGGAAAAATAATCGGGGTCGCCTACGGAGAGCCGTAAATCACATGACGGTAAAATAAAAGATAAGCATAAAAGTAGAAAAATAAGAGACCAGCCGCGACAGCGATGCTGGTGTCATTCTCAGTACAGCGATCCGCATTATAACGCGATCAGTGAGCGCGTACACGGACACTGACCATACCTGTCTGCAAACTCACCAACTACTCACCTGTGATGGTTTGTGACTGCATCTTAAAAGGTTACACTGCCAATGTGTCCACTCACATTGTCCACAAATGGGCACATCCACACGCATGTAAACACCTGAAAACACTCCAGACGGCTTTCAGTGCGGTTTTGTTTTGTTTTATTTTGTTTGTTTGTTTTTTTTTACTGTAATTTTGCTGTATTCTGCCCTGATGACAAACCCAGATACACGCACATTTACCCACCGGTCAACTGAAAACACAATGGCAACATTGCTATTGAAGCTGGTAGTAATATTAATGTGTAATTCAACTAAATAATGTTTTGTTTGGTAGGGATCCAAACAGTTAATACATTTTCAAAGGGAGACTCAAGAGAGTGAGCAACTAGCTTTTGGGAGGAGAGAACTACATTTTGTTGGTTTTAATTTGGGTCCTCATAAGAATGAAAACGGCTAACGCTGTTCTTTGCACAGCAGATTGTGGTGCCCTAGTGAGATCAATGGCTTGTAATGTCGCATTGTTTGTTTTCCGGGTTGGAATGTCTTAGCTCGTAAAATTGGAAGCGTGCATGACTCCGATTTGGAGAAACTTCCCTGCTGAAAAAAGACGAGTGCAATCAGATGACGTAATGCAGTGATATACTGTGGTGAAAAATGCCATTACGGGGCAAATAATCAACTAAAGTACACGGACAGTGTCTCTGTTGTCATTCTCCTGATGGAGAACAGTGGCGTATTGTGAATAAGGCCGGTTTTCCCCCGCAGTCCTCTTTCGGGGGGAGTCGAGAATTTGCTGCAGTGAGGTCGCATATTGACAGGGCATTCTGGAAGCTGGAGGCATCTTTTTTACACTGCGTCTCCAGTATGTGTAGCTACAGTTGAACTGGACCCACATGATTGAGACCAGGAGCCCTTTGAGCGCATGGAATACATGCAGTTGAGTGACCAACCTTAGAGACCCTGTGCCCCAGTGTTCCTGTAATGAGTCTGGGTTAGGATTGCAGTTAATGTGATTCTCTTGGCAGTTACGCACTGCAAAAAGTATCCTAACAAGGGTTTATGAAGTCTTATAATGTCTGCCTCTTGTGTGGAAAATTTGTGGCGTCTGAATTGAAGTTTCGTTTCAGCGACAATGGTTTTCCCATTTCTCTCTGACATTTCTACCAGCATGGCCCATAGTGTAGCTGTCAGATTAATGCTACATTCAGCTCAGGCTTAAAAAGTAATCATCTGAACTATGCGCAATGAATCTAAAAGGTGTGAATGTTCAAACTTCATGCTTTGAAAAACTAATATGAACCATGTGGGGTATTTTATTCCTTTGCATTTAATCCATCCTATTTATTATGGTAGTGTGGAGCTGTGGACAGACAGTGCAGCACCTGGAGACCAACTCTGATATTGAGGCAAAGTCCTGAAATCGCCCAGACTCCGTTGAGTATTTTTCTGCCAATTTGAAGGCTTTCGGGACAGCTTACTGCCTGGTTATCTTAGTCTCTTTTATTGTTTGTGAGTTTTCATGTTTTCCTAGCGTTCACACAGGTTTCCTCTGCGTACTCACAGTCAGGTTAATTGGAGACTCTAAATTGCCCATAGAGTGCGAACCCTGCGATGGATTGGCTAACCATCCAGGGTGTGTTCGTGCCTCTTGCCATTGCATGTTGGGAGAGGCCCCAGTCCTTCAGTGGGTTATATTCTGGATGGATGGAATATGCAGTTGATTGTTACTGAACAAAAAGTGGACGTATTAGCAGTAGCCGGCAGCTTTAATTTTTGGACATTTATTTTGCCACTGCCAATGTTGCCTTTGTCATGAGAACCTTGTGAATTCCCTCCTTTTTTTACAACAGTGGTGTATTATAGCAAATGCTGGCAGCCAGTGCTGTATTTTATTGATTTGGGGAAAGCAGATTTATCATTTTTATTTTCTTTGCTTGTAGTGAATGTGGGAGTAGCTGTGCTCTTATACAGTCCTGAAAGTTTTTGTGGCTGGCATCTCTCTGACCGGGGATGGGCATCGTTTCAACGCAAACAGTGCGCTGGCGTGTTACTGCTTTATCTCAGACTCTTTGACCTCCTTGCATTCCTTCATGTTTGGGTGGTGTTCTGTGCTGTGCTGTGTTTGTTGCCAATTATGAAGTGACCACTGAACTTTGTGAGGAGGGAAGAGGCTAAAGTTCATGTTGAGTTTATGAGCCTGAGGGAACTGACTGGATGGGTGCGGGAGGGGGGGGGGGGGTGTATCATCTGCTCTGATAGATGTGCTCAGGTGTTTGTAATGATGTACATGATGTAGCATGACCTAATTGGAACAAAAACTGCTGTTTGCTTCTGTGACAAGGCAGACTGGGAAAGATCTATTGGAAAAATGACCCACCCCCCCCCCCCCCCCCCCCCTCGCTGTTTATGTATCTTGCTCTGTATGGAGCACCTTTTCCGGGAATTGTAGTTGAAAAAAATGTCTGAGTCAACCTGCAGCGCAGTTCGAATGGAATTCCTTTTTTCCATGCTTCATATACCACATCTGGCCAGCCCCCCTCATGATCACAAGCTGAAATCATTTGGAAAGCTTTCCATCTCAGCATCTGTGTGCTGAGCTATTCCTTCCATTTCAGGTGAGATGCTTAGCGGCTGATACTTGGTAATGAAAGTGTTTTTTGTCTTGCCAATAAGCCTTCAGCCATCCTGACTCTTAGCAGTTTACTGAGCTTGTCCTCTGTCTCATATGACCTTTATAAGTAATTAACCGGTAAACAGTCTCCTTCTCTCGGCCGGCATCTTGCTTTTTGATAAGTTCAAGCTTTTCTGATAAGATAGCTAATGGTGTTTTTTTTCGGCTATTCTTTGCTCCTGCTTAATTCACTATTAAAGCGTACTTACTCCAAGTTATTCTTTCAGTGTATTACCTAAGAATAATGTATTCCTTTCTTATTTGAATGCATCTACTGACTGCTGTGCATTAAACATGCATCATTATTGTAAATGTACTGTGCATTTTGCTTTGAGCTTGTGCCAGATGTTACAGTTCAGACACAGCTGGTAGGTGGTTGCATTCTGTCAATGGTTTGTCTAGTTTTCTGTTACCGGTCCAAATATGAATTTCTTCTTCAAGCATTTGTTCTTTAAGATGGGTAGATCATTGCATTTATCAGGTACTTTTCCCAACTCTGAAAGCGCTTTACTGTGAGACAATAACTCGCCTCAGTCACCATAGAGCAGTGCTTCTCAAACCTCTCCTGGAGGACCACCTGTCCTGCATGTTTTAGATCTTTCCCTGTTTTAGCACAGGTGATTAAAATGATCAGCTCGTTATTTACCCTCTAAAGCTGATTGATAACATCCTGATTATTTGAATCACCTGTGCTGGGGCAGGGAAAGATCTAAAACAGGCAGGGCAGGTGGTCCTCCAGGAGAGGTTTGAGAAACACTGCCATAGAGTGTTAGCACCCACCTGGGTGATGCACGGCGGCCATTTTACGGTGGGACTATCACCACACTTCTGATGACATGGAGAGGGAGGGAATTATCTTTAGCCAATTGCATTAGGGGATAATTGAGCCCTTAAGAACCATACTAAGCCAGGGCATGTTGGGGTATTCTTGAGAAAATGGGACTCAAAGTTGCCAGCCTCCTGTGTCATCTAACTTGCAACAAAAACACTGCGTGTGTCACAAACTCAAGATAAATAAAATTATGTACATGCATTTATGCAGGTTTTGGATGCCCTTCTGTGAGGAAAAAAAGTGAAACTTTCCTCCTTCTGAGGAGGAAGCATCATCCTCTGATTCATTTGGGACAAACTCTGGGTCTCTGTCATCGTCCATTTCATCATCATCATCATCAATCATAGCAAGCAATTCCTCATCAGTGAGATACTTAGCCGCCATGTTTACAGTCAATCATGGGAAAGGTGTGGGATGACCCACTATGGCTTTGGCAGTGCAGTGAATGTGTACTGTGGTTGAGAAGATGATTGCTTGTGTAAATAATCCATGGGCAGATTGGGTTGGCCCATTTAGGACATGTAGATTTCAGTTTTCTGCTCATACTGACTACTGCAACTCAAATTTGCAAAAAGTGTGGGATGGCCCAGTACGGTTTTTAGGGACTCAATTAAATTGCAGTTCAACCCTCCAGACTCACTTTTGGACCTAGCAGCGCATGCGCTCCCAACCTGAAAAAGTTGGGCGTGCCGGTCAGAACTGTGGTCACACAAAGTACCATTTCTGAATATTTACGAGCCCAAATAAAGATACCTGAACAGACTATCAGTTGTTGCTGCAATTATTTAAGAAACAATATCAGAAAGCACTTTGTGAACTGAAAAGTAGATATTGATGTTCACAAGAATGTTTGAAAAATGTATAAATGCAGTTATCATTTTGGAGGGTTATCATACAAGTCTAAATGTGTGTACAACCCCAATTCCGAGATAGTTGGGACGAAGTGTAAATTGTGAATAATATCAAAATGCAGACTTTCAGATCACAACTCAAGAAACCGAGTGGAGGCCCAGACGCCTCCACTCGGTGTTGAAAAGAAGAGGGGATGCAACACCATGGTAAACAGGCCCCTGTCCCAACTTTTTTGAGACCTGTAGCAGCCGTCAAATTTGAAATGAGCTCATTTTGTGGATAAAGTGGTAAAATTTCTCACTTTCAACATTTGCTCTGTTATTTCAGTTCTATTGTGAATAAAATACTGGCTGGTGTGATTTGAAAGTCATTGTGTTTTGATTTTTTTCACTATTTATACTTTGTCCCAACTATTTTGGAATTGGGGGTGTACAAGTTTCCATTTCCCCGAGGGACAACTTTTCATCAAAACCTCCCCTGTACATAAACTGAATCATTCATAAAAAAATTATGGCCAAATTTAGATGAGCACCCCCCTAAAACCAACGTATGGGGATAAATCAATGAATAACTCCCAATTATCACCGTGCTAGTTGTAAAATTTATAACTGTTATTGTTGCTGCCATCCCAAGGAACAATTTGACACCAAACAAGGCTTAATTGCTTTGAAAATATGAGACCGAGGAAGAATTGAAGCCGTAAAAAGCATAATTTGGCTACATTTTTTCATCACAACTTGAAAGTTTAACATTGAAATTAATGTAGTTCCCAAAGTGACCCATCCTAAATATTTGGTATAAAGTAGGTGCAGCATGACATGTTCGTTTGCACAAAGTTGATTAATAATAATAATAATAATAATAATAATAATATTTATTATTATTATTATTACAATAGGCCTAATAATAGTAATAATAATAATAATAATAATAATAATAATAATAATATTTACCAGTTTTTTTTTTTTTCGCGCTATTTATATTTTGCACATTTCGAAGGGTAATGGAAGTACACGCAGAAAGTGAGGACGATGTCTGACGTTATTAGCCCCCCATAAACAGTCTGCTTCGTGACCGTACACTGTTCGTGACACAGACTCATATTTGAGGCATTGCGCTGATAGCCTATGGTCGTCTCTGGAGTACATTGGGCAGGCGTCACCAATTAGTGTTTGAATCAGTTTTGAACATTTGCTGCAATCAACAAAACACTATTCCTCTGACAGCTGGCCAATTATCGGAACCCCCAAGAAAACGGGCCATAAATCTATAAGAACCGCAGCTTTTCTCATCTTTATCGTACTCTAATGAAAATAAATAATCTTGCACTCGGACCAACCAGTCACCGGAAATTCAGATCAGAGAAGAAGTGCGCATCCAACCTAATCAATCAGGATAGAAGGTTAGCGATTGATATTGAAACGCTAAATAAAACCATTCGCCACTGGACGCCAGCACCCATAGCTGGTATCTACAAGACTCAAAACTGTGTCTCGAACAGTCTTGTGGTCACGAAACGGACTGTGTTTCAGGGCAATTAAGGTCGGACATCGTTCTCACTCTCCAGGTGCGCTTCCATTACCCTTAGAAATGCGCAAAATCTAAATCGCGAAATAAAAAACCGGAAATGAAAACACTCTCTGATATCATGAAATTTGAAGGGTGCATCTCAAAGCCTAGGCTCTATCCTGTGAAGGCTGCATTTTTAGGTGTTGTCGCATAATTCTATCCGCCAAACTAACAGAACCTCATGTCATCTCCGATAAACAGCTTTGTTTTAAGCGAGTCGTCACTGGTTTCCTTAACTTTAACCATAATTCTAGCCCCTGAACCTAAACCAACCCTAAATTTAACCTCGTCTCTTACCTTAAATAGCAGTTTAGTGAATGGAATTCAGTGACGACCCCTAAAAATGCAGCCTTCAAAGGATGCAGCCTTGGGGTGCATCTCAAAGCCTAGGTTGCAGCCTTTAGGCTACATTTTTAGGGGTCGTCACGTACTTCCATCTACCAAACTAATATTGAGGATAAGGGTTTTGGTTAAATTTAGGGTTAGGGTTAGGTTTGGGGCTAGGTATAAAGGTAGAGGTTAGAGTTTAGGTTACAGTTCGGGAAATCAATAATGACTTACTGAAACCAAAGCTTTTTAACAGAGATGAAATGATTTCACGTCAGTTTGGCAGATGGAACTAAGTGACGACCCCTAAAAATGCAGCCTTCGAAGGATGCAGCCTACGCTTTGATAGGCTGCATTTTTAGGGGTCTCCGCTTACTACCATCCACTAAGCTGACATTTAAGGTGAGAGACAACGTTAAATTTAGGGTTAGGTTTTGGATTAAGGGTTAGAGTTAGGGTTAAGGTTAGGGAAACCAGTGACAGCTCACTGAAACCAAAGCCGTTTAACGGAGATGAAATGACGTCACGTCAGTTCGGCAGATGGAATTACGTGACTACCCCTTAAAATGCAGCTGTCAAAAGACGCAGCCTACGCTTTGAGATGCACCCTTGCTCTCCGATCTGCAGTATTAGTCACCGAAGCCAAGGCCTAATACTTAGACTATTGGACTTCTGCAGCAGACCAGCTAGTGTACAATTTCGCATAGTGTGGAGCACTCACATCGTTATTGTCCGGCAAGGTTTTACAAATTTGCCGCGCACACAACTCAGCCGACAGTGACAAAATGCGTTCATCTCAAAGCATAGGCTGCAGTCTTTGAAGGCTGCATTTTTAGGGGTTGTCACTTAATTCCAGCCACCTAACTAACATGGCGTCATTTCATCTCCGATTTGATTTGATTTATGTGAGCCATCTCTGGTTTCCCTAATCCTAACCTTAACTCTGACCCCTAACCCTAAGCCTAGCCCCAAACCCTAGCCTTATATTTAATCTTTTCCTTTACCCCAAATGTTTGTTTGGCAGATGGAAGTGAGTCACCACCCCTAAAAATGCAGCCTTCGAAGGATGCAGCCTATGCTTTGAGAAGCACCCAAGGTGGGTCGAATGCTTTGCCATTCTCATTGATGCATGAATACAGCCGAGCTTTGATTGGCTGATGTACGTAATGTTACCAACCGACTTGCAGAAATAAATTTGTGGCCGGCGGCTGATGATTAGGGAGTGAATCGCTGCCCAGAATAGGCGCACAGTGCATGAAGTGTTGGTCACGCACTGCGATGTGAGAATGTAAGTCGCAAAACGTAGATCTTGGTCGCAGACTGGAGCGCTGCACTTTGTGGGACTCAGGTTTGGTATTTAGGTGGGACTTCGGGGAAGCCCCTTTGCTGTTTGTAATGAGTGTCGCCAGTCACCAGATCTTTAATGGCAGCAGTGACTCGGGACTTTGGTTTAATGTCTCATCCGAAAGAAGGATTTCGGATGATCCAGGAATCTACTGTGCTCCCGAGACTTCCTTTGTGGAAACACTCTGTTCATAACATTATCCACAAACCCTAGGTGGCATCTCCTTAGCTTCCGCCCAACAGTCAGATCTTTGTCCGGGTTTCTTTCTCCGCACCGGAGCCCTTCCCTTTGAAGCCTTCTTTGGAAAGGATGCTGTTCCTCGCAGATTTTTTTTTTTTGGTCATGACTTTGGTCATTTCCACATTGCACCAAGTCCAGGTTTGATCTCTAATTACAGCATGCAAAAATAGTGTTTACCACTGGAGAGCCTCTCAAAGGTTCACGCTGAGATCGACATCCGCGGCTTTGATATTGATACACTCAGAAAAATTCTGCTGTCCAAAGGGCGGGTTTTCTTTTTTAAGTATTCTGATAGAATAAATCTTCTGATATTCAACCTGAGTATGAGATCTATCTAAATCATTAAAAAATGGAGGCTAACTTTCTCTGATGCTCCCTGCGTCCTAAATCAAAGTGTTTAATAAGGTCATTAAGAAACAGAAACTGAAAAACTGTTTTAAACATGCGAAGGAAAAAAAGGGCTTTTGTGCAAGGATGTGCAGCGCCTCAACCCAAAATAATTTTCCTCACTCGTGACTGGATGAAAAGACATTTGCCTTTGCTGTGTTAGGGTTTTGAGATAACTTACAGCCCGTTTGCTGATTTGCGCGTGCTTGTGAAATCTCATTTAAGTCGACATCGTGTTTCTGCTGAAGCAGCTCCGCTGTGATGGGTTGAATTTGCCTGGAATTTCCATTTTGCTCCTTAAAGAGGAGATTATTCAATTTACTAATGAGCAAGTAGTGGGAATTTTAATGGTTTTATGTTGCTCTCAGGCAGGTCATTTCTCATGCCTTACTCATTCCTTTGAGGGTCTGGATAAATATTTATTTAGCACTTAAGCTGATACCTGAAAATGGATGGTTATCTTTTTTTTTAGCTACAGTTTTGGGAACAGTCTTGATGTGAGTTATGGCATGTGTGTTTCCTTGCGCAGTGTTTGAATCAGGAATGTGCATTCTTTTGCACTGGAAATAAGTTTGTCTCAGCATCTATCATCTAGTGATAAAACTTCCTACTCCATTTCCTTCCTCCTGTGGGCTGCAGACTTGTTTTGAGGCACTTTTTCCTTGACAACTGCCATTTTCTTAGCTGACTGGCAAAGCTTGACGTAAGTCCAATTATCTTTCCTCATTGATCATTTCTTGTCTTATTTAGCTAAAAAATTGACTGAATTTAAGACTTTAAGTCCAAATGCCAGGTTTAAATACACAGCCTGGATAGTTTGTCAGTCCGTCTCATGTTCAGTCTCCATTAACTCACACTCGTACCCACTGGAAATATGGAGTCTCCTATTAAAAGAAGGCTCCAGGCTAGCTACATGCTAGTCTTGTGATGACAAAGAGAAGAAATCAATTGGCAAGGGGCTAGTTAGTTTTGTTAAGCCCTGGATCATTAACTCCTATTAATTTTCATCACAAAGTTAGCATGTGGTATGAAGTGTTTTGCCTTAGTCCACTGACTTTGTCATCACAAGGTTAGTAATATTGTACAGCCTTTCTTTAACTCAGTGGTGCCCAATCATGTGCAATGGAGCCATGAGGGTGTGCAAGTTTTCATTCCACTCAATCCCTCCACCAGCTCAATGCACTGAATAGGACACTTTCAGGCAGAGACAAAGGAACTAATTGGTGATTTCAGCCATTGCAGTGATTGGATGGAATGAGAACCTCCATGCTCTCGGCATGGCACATGATTGGGCACCACTGCTTTAACCTAACATGCATATCTCAGAACTATGGTGGGAAACCAGAGAACCCTGATGGACTTGTACATCTGGATATTTACTGAGACGGTTCAGGCTAGGTAGCATTAGCTCTGGGGTACTAAAGCATAGCCTCACCTGGGAATTGCTATCCTCAGAATTAAGAGCTCATTCCCCTTTCCCATCGTGCTTCACTGCCTACCCTGACCACAGATACGCAAGTGCTGAATGTTTTTATGTGCAATTCCATACAGCACCATATGGAAAACCTATTCATCTGTGAGTCAGGGACACAGGAGTCAAATTGGGTCCAGAAAATCCATCCTATTCATTTAGTCAGTTCAGGAAATTCAACCTATCTGACCTCCCTGTAAACCAGAAATAACAGCAGCCCTCCATCTTAACCAAATATGGCTATATCCAGAGGTATGATTTATGGATATAGCTGCAGTGCAGACTTTTCTTTTCAATGACCGAATCTTTTGGACTCATTCATATTTGATTATTTGAAAATTATATTACATTTACAGACTACAGTGTTCGGGATCCCTTCCAGAGTATTTTGTCAAGCCACAGTTGGTATGTTCATAAATTGGACTGTGTGGAAAACGATTCATTCCTCTGAGAAATGTGTACTAATATTACCCAGCAGTGGGGAGGTCTGCTGTTTATATGCAAGTAGGCAGAGCAATGGGATTTTTGGCTCAATTGCAGTGATGTATCAGATGCTGTGGGAGAGGGGGCTGTGGAATGAGGGCACTGACTCTGATCTCTGTTGATCTGACAGCTCACCACCAAAGATGGCTCTACATTAATGACCTGCCCAAAATGAGTGTGTAATTCACGTGCTTGGCTACAGGAATGTTTAAGAGTGTTATAACATACCAGAACATGGCAAGAATGCCCCACATTAAGTAGTCAAAACCTTACCTGGCTGGTGAGTTTGCACTGAGAGGCAGGGTAGGATATTTGCATTTCTCATAGGGAGTCCATTTCTGTTATCCCTGCTGGCTGAAATCCAGCAGCATCTCCAAAATAAGAATGGCGAAGCGCGAAATGGCATTTTGGCCATTGATGAGGCTGTAAGGCGTGCAGAGTTTTTAAATAACCTTGCTGTGACTGCTCGCTGACTTTAGCTAACATTTTATGTGAGACAAAAACCCTGCAGGCTTGAATTTGCAAAGCAATATAAAAAACGATAAGAAAACGGGAGGATTTTTTTTTTGCTTGCTGCTTGGGACTTTGGGATTTGGGTATTTTGGGAATTATGAGGACATTTTTGCCCTTGGTTTTCTGAAATTTATCACCGAGTATGAAGCGTGTCCCACCATCATGAAAAGACCGTCATAACCCCACCCCCCAATACAAAAGAACAAGGCTGTCTGCTCTCCTCTTTAGCCTCCCGGGCAGACTGTTCATCTTAAGTAATTTGGGTTCTTTCTGTTTCTTCCATTTAGTGAACTGGTCAGGCCTCTCAGTGGGCAGGGAAAATTGTGCACAAGGTGAATTAGTTTTCTGATTCACCAGTATAATGTGCTATTTTCAGTCACAGTCAGGGTTTTTTTATCGACTATGGGGGAGTGCTGCCACATTTTCAGCAATGCCAGAGAAGTTTTTTTTATTTGCTGGTGGTTTACGGACTCATTTTCAGTCATGCTGGGGATGCGTTTTATGTACAGGGGGTATACTGTCTCATTTTCAGTCATGCTGGGGATGAGTTTTTTATACTGGGGGGTTTACCGTCTCATTTTCAGTCAGGCTGGGGATGAGTTTTATGTACAGAGGTATACTGTCCCATTTTGAGCCATGCTGGGGATGAGTTTTATGTACAGGGGGTTTACTGTCTCATTTTCAGTCATGCTGGGGATGAGTTTTATGTACAGGGGGTTTACTGTCTCATTTTCAGTCATGCTGGGGATGAGTTTTATGTACAGGGGGTTTACTGTCTCATTTTCAGTCATGCTGGGGATGAGTTTTTTATACTGGGGGGTTTACTATCTCATTTTTAGTCATGCTGGGGATGAGTTTTATGCACAGGGGGTTTACTCTCTAATTTTTAGTCATGCTGGGGATGAGGTTTATGAACAGGGGATATACAGACTCATTCTCAGTCTTGCTGGGGATGGGTTGTATATGCAGAGGGAGTTTGCTGACTCATTTTCAGTCAGGCTGGGGGTGACTTTCATGCACAGGAGGTATACTGTCTCATTTTTAGTCATGCTGGGGATGAGTTTTGTGCACAGGGGGTTTACGGTCTCAATTTTAGTCATGCTGGGGATGAGTTTCATGCACTCAGGATTTTTTGAACAAGGGGGAACACTGGCCATTATTAGGATCCTACTCAAAGTTTTTATGCTTTGGAGTCATAGTGTATAAACAGGCCAGCACTCTCTCAATCAAATGCAAACCCTGCTTCCTGTGCCCCAAAAGCTGTAAATACGGTGAGGTCTGTAAATTTTTGGACCTGCAGACAGTTTTGAGGGGCATTAATTCCCCTGCAGCTAATTTGATATGGATTCGCATACCTTATGCTCAATTAAAGCTGACAGTCTAAATACCTACTCTGAGGCTATCTGCATCCATATGCAGTGAACCCTGTGGGAATCGCTGCCCCTGCATAATTGTGTCTCTGTCCAAATACTTACAGACCTGGCTGTATGCAGCCTGACAACTGACAGATTTCCGCTTGCTGTAATTGTCACATGATTGTCGTATTTGTTCGTGCAGCTCCTGGATACTGTTGAATCTGCTTTGTTGAATCTGCGGCCCTAGCTAGGCCTGCTTGCACTCCGCTATTGTCTAACTGACGGACTGTGAGTGTTTGTTCTCTCCGCTGTCTGGCTCTCCTCCGGAATACCAGTGTTCCCGCTGATTAATTCCCAATCCCAGGCCGGCCCGGAGGAGTTTACTGTCAGATGATGCCGGGGATTAGGCATGAGATCATCCAATTCTAAAGTACTCCACTCCAAATGCCAAAAGCACCTCTATCATTCAAATGAGGACTCTGTGTGTGCGCGTGTGTGTGTGTGTGTGTGTGTGTGTGTGTGTGTGTGTGTGTGTGTGTGTGTGTGTGCAGCAGGCTTAGATTGTGGATTCAGAATGTTTCAAGGGCAAAGAAGATCAGATTCATTTAATCGTTTAATGCATGTTCTGCCCATTCAAGAGGTAAATTAGTCACTACTGGAATGTTTGTGCCGCTTGCCTCATGTTTGAACTGCTTCGTTGGGCCGCATTTTATTTTAATAGAACATTTACCAAAGAATTTGTGCTATAATTTTGGTTTTATTTGGAACTCCATGTCATTGATTTGGCTTTCATACAAAAAAACTTAACGTCTGTCCATGTTTTCATTCAGCAAGAAAATTTCTCAGTGAAAATATATAACGGTACAGATGTGCAGGAGATTAGCATGCAGCAGCATAGCCTGTTTGTGAGAACACTCTTCACGAGAAGTGTTTGAGCGAGTGCCTCTTCTGGTGGCATCGGTTTGGTCTCCATTCTATTGGCGTTAGACATGTGCCTTCAGAACAGTACAGCCCTGAGGAAACTCATCTTTGCGGTGGCCTGAACTATAATGTGGCCGACTCTGAGTGCACAAAATGGAGTCTTGTCTTTAAGGCAAATTACTTTCCCTGTATGTCAACTAAGCATCTTTCCTGTACATATACACATGTTTACTCACATACACAAATATGATATGTATAGACATGCACAAACACGCCTGTATACACACACGTACCCAACAACCGTTGACATACACATGCGCACACACACAAACACTTGCTTACACACATGCATAAATATATTTGAGCACAAAAGCTCGCATGCACAAACGCTGACGTACGCACACAAAGGCGTACATTAAGATGCACACTAGCACGCAAACTCTCGCACACGAGTCTACTCAAGTGCACATGCACACTAACACTCTATCAGAGAGACACACAGCCATATATGTGTTAATACATACAAAAACACGCACACGCACGCATCACAAAAGACTCGCACACGTATTGAAGGCAGTCGAGCTCTAACGCGGATTAGCGAAAACACGCAGAACTTGTTCGCGCGATATGAAATATGGCGACTGTGATAACGCCCCTGCCCCCCCATGATTGCGTGGTTGTATTGCTGTGTAAACAGTGGGTTTGAAGGAGAAGGTCAGAGCCACTGTCCTGCCCTCATGAATAATATGTGGAGCCACATTATGCCAGGGTGAGGATGCTGATTGAATTAGTCACTGCTGTGCTTCAAGAGCTGGACGAGGATTTAGTTTCTCGTTTCCTCTGGTCCGCTCTCATATATGGTCCTGAGCTCGGGTTTCCACATTCCGTTTTTCCCTGGAATGTCTGGTTCTCAGATTCTTTGCTTTGTCCGATTTGCGGTCCAGACGGGTTGATGAATGCGGGCAAGACTGCGCTCTGGTGCAGGATGACGCTGCACTTCCTGTAAAAAAAAAAAAAGAAAAAAAAAGAGAAAAAAAAGTGTTATATGCGCCAAGAGGCAAAACGCAGATAACACTGTGTGACTGCATGTGATTACGTGAATGTGAGAGTTTGAGTGTGTGTGGCTGAGAGTGAATGTGTGTGCAAGTGTGACAGTGTGTTTCTGTGTGAGTTTGTATGTTATTGTGTGTGTGTGTGTGTGTGTGTGTGTGTGTGTGTGTGTGTGTGTGTGTGTGTGTGATTCCGTGAATGTATGTGCCTTTGTGAGTCTGTATGAGTGTGTGAGTGAGTGTGGTTGATTTAATGCAAGGGTGTGTGTGTGTGTGTGTGCGTGTGTGTGTGTGTGCGCGCGTGTACGCGCACGTGCGGGAGTGAGTCCTAAAATTTAGATTGATTCCCTTTCAACAGACAGTAGTGTTCATCTGTTCATGGGCTTAAAGGCCAATTTCAGTCCATTCATGTTTCAGATAGCTGTCAATTGCTCATATTCTGTTAGGATCATTTTTGGTTTGAAGGCTTCTTTCTTCCAGTGCTGTCCTAGTTTACATTACCTTAAATTTAAGAATTGCATTTGAGAATTGTGATATAAACTGTATATTCCCGGGGAAGAAAACATGTCACACTACTTGGGTGCTTAATTGCTCCTTTCACTCAGTCTCTTAGACAGCTGTGATGCTGTTCTATGCAGCTACAAGCAGGAACATCATGTTTTTATAGCAAAGAAAGAGCAGGTAGGTGAATTTCATACTGGGGGATATTTATAACAAGCTATCACTCGACAGTTAAAGGCGAGGTAGGTAAGAATGTAAAGCTAGCAGAATTTGAAAGTAGCATCTCCTCAGGTCTTCACCTAAGCCGCCCTCTGGGCTCCTTCCAAAGCTACGCCCCACACACACAGTCGTGCACGAGCACTCAAACAATAGTTGACACGGGAGGGGCTGCATAATCAATCCATGTTTCAACAGTGTGGAAGTCGAGTGATCCTTCTCATAATTATAAAATAATTGCAAGAAAAATAAACAGACCCCGTATCAGCACATTTGTGGAATGTAATATGTAAACAACACTTTCTGACACCGGCGACCATATTACCTAACACAAGTTAGTGTTTTGTTAGAGAGGTATGCGCAACCACACATTAGCTAATGTAACTTACCAGGCTGGGTAGACTTGGAGGCTAACGTTAGCATTGGGATAATATGACCAACATAACATAAATAGTCACATTGGCTAAACAATTTGTGAAAACAACTAATCCTCCACTAGAAACAAAACAGCTTACCTAATTTGCACTTTTACTTGGAATTTGTGCACTGCTACCAGCTCTGGGGAAGAATTAAACGATACAAGAAATGTAATTAAACGCAAGTTAATAGACCCCCCCCCAAAAAAAAGAATCTCCAAATCCCCCCTGTCTGAAAAAGTAGGAGGGAATTCCCCTAGCTTGAAAAAATACATTTTACGCCTGGCCTATTCAACAGAAAGATGGCAACCATTGCATCATTTTGTCTGGCCTTTCAACTGTCTAAGTTGCCTCCACTGCTGAAAAGCTACACCGATATTGACTCATGTTTGTCCTCTTGCTGTATCTGCAGCCTTTTTAGCCGAAGCTTTCTCGGCTTCGAGCTGTCTTTCCTGCCCTTTTTGGCCGGGCGAGCGGTCACAAGTTACGGTGGCTGTGCTACTTTTGGCTGAGTTTTCTCTTCCATTTTCCGGTAGACTTTCAACATCCTCCTCTTCTTTGGATCTCATGGCAGAACAACTTTCCTCCGGCAGCGATTACGTGGTTTGAGCTCAAGCTCGCACATGGCAAGGCCAGAGTATGCGAGAGTACGCAGCTGCAGATGACGGATCTTCTCTGGTCCTTTTTCACAATTCCTAATGTATTTATTGCTGTCAGGGTGCAAAGACCATTTCAAAAAATATTACTGTATATTTGATTAGTTTACCTACCCTTCCTGTAAGTGTGGCTCTGTGTAATTGCAAATAAGAGAGACAGAAAGAGAGCAGGATAAAAAGAAAAATGGAGAGGGGAGATACTGTAAAGGAATGGAGAAGGGAGATACTTTTCAAGAGACCAGAAGAGAGGGGGATTGAGACAGCTGGAGAGGTAGGAGAAAGACTGCAGGTAATGGGAAGGAGAGAGAATGGTAAGGATTAAGGAAAAGAGGAAGAGAAAGTGACAAAGAGGAGAGGATACAGTGAGTGCGTTTACATGAAGTTTGAGAAAATCTATTTATTGCGTTAGTCCTACTAAAATCGGACTTTTAAAATACATGAAAACATGTTAAGCCCAGCACCCACCGGAGGTGTTAGACGCGCGTCAAAAAATAAGTTCCATTCATTTCAATGGAGCACGCCCACTGGCGGCGTGTGATGCGCGTCAGGTTTTTATTTTCCGCCACTGCTCAATATCTTGAGCGTCAACTCAATAGAAACACATTTGTCTTTTAGGTTATTTAACAATTTTGCCTTGCCATGGTTAGTGGCATACATTTAGCTAGCAGAAACCTCGCGTAGTTGTCGAAACCGATATAACAGCTTTTTAACCAAGTTACGGCTTTTGAGGGGAAATAAATTATTTTGCGGGCATTGAAGTTATTAAGCGATCTACCGTTAGACATTACCTAACTCAAGGTTCACTGATGAACGTCGCACTTTGCCATCACTTAGAATAAGCTTTATCGGTAGGCGTTTCCAAAATGTATGGCTATCTTGTCAGTGGCGCAGATGGAACTGGGAACTGGGGCGGGGGGCAGACACGTCCTTTATGAAAACAATTAGTCCTGGCTCGTTCTCAATCAATTTCCTTCATTGACACGTTCTTCAATTATCGTAATTGGCAACTAAAGACATGGTTTCTCTCCATATGTGATCAAACAGCGATGAAATCATGGGCTATATTCAGTACAGAAAAATAATTTACTTTTTAATAGACCAATGCTTTGCCTTGATTGAACTGTTCCTCATTCTAATGAAATATCGCCTTTTGACTCTCGGTGTTGCGCGGGTTGATAAAAAAAAGTGGCACTTGGCAGTTAAATAGCCTATTAAAAGCGTGCAGCTCAAGCTACTTGTGTGAGAGTCGACAGGTATGCAATTTTGAATAACGATGATATAAATACAGCAAATACGCATCCAGATGAATTATTGCCGTCTGACTTAATCGGAGAGAACAAGCAGCACCTGTTCACTATGGAGTGCTCTTGGAGTGAACATTTTGTTCATTATGAAAATGACTGCGAACAGGTCTAATAATTGTTCTGAACGGATGTTCTGTGCAACCCAATTCTAAGTTCTGGCTCTGCCACTGTCCTGAATTTATCCCACGATTTCATCGCTGGTAGATCGCATATGGAGAGAAACTGTGTCTTCAGTTGCCAAATACGATAATTTAAAAACGCGTCAATGAAGGAAAATTATTGAGAACTAGCTAGGACTAATGTTTTCATAAAGGACGTGTCTGTGTCCCCCCCAGTTCCCAGTTCTATCTGCGCCACTGCAGATTACTCCATGTATATGCTTGAATCGAACCGAACTGGACTATGCACTCCGCGCATGCTCCGTATTTCATCTTGCAGGGCTCTGACCTGGAAGACCTGAGGACTTGTGAACACCAAACTGATTAGCAACAGCTTTGTATTCTGCACAACTTGTAACTTTGTACAGAACGGTCGCAATCCTCATCTACAATGGTATTAGAGCTCGAACAGAATCGTCTTGGAGGCTCATAACTTCTTCCATCCATCCGCGTACATTTATCAAACGACCTGTGCGTCATCTGAAAATTTACCTTCCACTCACCATCGGAAAACTCTCAACAACTCTCTCTCACCATTCTTTGCTCCTGACCTGCATCCAACATGCATGGGAAGCCCGGGGGTGCTTTTACCGAAGGCACAGATGCTAACTTGCATTGCTGCAGCCACTGACTGTAAGTGGATGAACTATGTAAGTTGCTAACTTAGCCACCTCACTTAAAACACACACCAGGGTAGTAGAGAGGTTACAAAGTGGAGCATAGCGGAGGCGCTGTTGCGCCTGCCTTCAACTAATACCATAACCACCAGGGATAGTGTGCATCTCAACTGTACGAAAAACATAGCATACAGCACATACGAAATGTATGGAGCCGTAAAATTTTCCCGGTTGTCGCCACTCGACACGCTACCAATTTGCCGCCGGCTAACTTGTTTGTGGATCGTTTGGTCTGTGACAAAATAGGTCGACCAAAAAGAGGTCCAACCCAAACAAGCTGAAAGGGGGTATGTCGCCACCTATCGTAGTGGAGGCGGACATGCTTCGGTCAATAAACTGATTCCCCTATCATGCATCTGGGACAAGAACAGTAGTTGAATCAAATGGCCTATTCGAGCTATAACTGTAGCTTGACTTAACTGTGCATCTAAACATACTGAGTGAGAGAGAGGAAGAGAGGAAGATAAGTAAGAGGTTCTTCACTTTCCACAGCGGCTGCATATAACCTGAGTAGAGGGCGGATGGGCAGGGGTAAGGTTGCGAAATGCGCTCATTCTTGACCTTGGTCCTGCCCGTAGCGCTGTCTCAGAAGAGCGTTTGATTCCGCGATCTCAGTGGACCGAGGTATTGAAGACCACTGCTAAGTACCCTACCCCGGTGTTGGATTCTCAGACGATGACATGCAGCCAAACGAACAGCCACCCCCCTCTCCAACTACCACCACAGCCAAACCTCTCTCAGCCTCCATAAAATGATCAGTATATCCATTATGTGCGCACTCAGCCATTCACAAGCTGTGTAGATCTCCTCAGTTTTATTTGCACTTGTAATAATGTCACTAATAACGATTACACTGTACATTGCTGACTCCTGTGGGGTTTGTGCCGCTGTCTGCAGATTATGGTTATTGATGCAGCGGCTAAACTGCTGAGTTATATTTCCTTTACCCTCCACCCCACCTGAACCCACCCCGGCTATGACAGTAGAGCGAAACGCCAATTGAGTCGATCGCCCTTATTTCACATTTATAACAATGTCAGTATTAACACTTTCATTGTGCGACATGCTAATTGAGCTGTTTGGCCTTATGTCAATACATTTACTGATTGCACTTTTAGATCAGTGACTCCTGCAAGGTTCAGTGCCTCAGCGTAATGGCTGCTGACGGGGAATGGTTGGCTGTGCCCTTGTTAAGTTTGACGGCCATAGGCAGTGTAACTCAATTCCGTCGGTGCTAGTTGTTAAAGAGGAACATTCCCATTAGTGATCTGTGATTGCGGTTGGGTTGACAAGGTGGGTGTTGTGTCACATTAGTATATGAATAATAACCCCCCCTCCTCCTCATTTATTGATTGGATGCCTAATAAAGACTAATCGGATCTGATTCTATCCTCAAAATGCATTGCAGTGAACAGATTTTTTCAGTATTGCTGGGCTAAACAGTTATGCCGTCCATCCTCAGGGTTTTCACATGGTCTGGATGATGCATGTTTGTCAGATGTTTGAAGGAGTCAGAAATGTGTTCAGACATGACATTGCAAAACTGTCCTTGGAAAGCTAGAGTGACCTCAGTGATTATGTGGCATAGTCATCCTCATTTCCTATTGACCCTGGTGTGTTATTAGCGAAGATGGCCTCTGTTTGTTAGTCAGAGGACAGATATTGGGAACAGATGCTGAGGAGCAGAGAGTAATTTGGCCTTTGAATGGAGACGGAATGGAGTAAAGATTTCTGGTTGCTGTGGGTTGTACTGCTCTGGTGGAGATTATGTGAGTGAATAAGAGAATGCGATAAAGTGAGAGATGAACGAATAGGTAAAAAAGACAGTGAGATAAAGATAAAGGAGAGAAGGAGGTGATGGATATAGAGATACAGAAAGAGCGGTGGTAAGAAAGAAAGAGGGAATGTGCAGAGGGAATGAGGGAGAAAGGGGGCGATGGAGAGAGTGAGAGGGAGAAGGAGAGAGAGGAGAGAGAGGGAAGGAGGGAGGCTGCAGTTTGCTGAGGTAAGCGTATTACTCCAGCTCCACGGGAAGAGGGGGTGGGGGTGGAGGAATTTGGACGGCAGCCTCCTGCGTCTGTTCTTCCTGGACTAAATGTGCTGCCATGACTTTAATGGCTGCTCTGTGGTCCTTGTAAGGTTCCTGGGTGGCTTTCCTACGGTTATTCTGTTGTTGCATTTCAGTTAGCCTATCTTTTCTGCCTGATTGGTTGTTCTACGGTTGCTTTGTGGTAATTCTGTGGTTGCTCTGCACTTATTCTATGGATGCTGTGTGTTGATTCTGTGAGTTTGTTCTTTGGTTATTTTACATTTGCCGTGTGTTTGCTCTGTGTCAACTTTGTTCACTCGCAACAGACTGGAAGAAAATCAGCTGCTGTGCCATGTCATACTCTGGCATTTGCAGAAAACCTGCATTACTATTTTTTGGATCAGAAATTGAGCTGATTTTGACCAGTTTTAATTTCCTTCGACACACGAATCGTACAGAAATATTTAACTTCTTTCTTTGTGCTTTTCCGATTTATACAGTTGTGGGAATTGACGTCTGTCTTTGCCTTCGGAATTTATGATGTTTGCTCAGGTTTAGAGGTACAGCTGTATGTTTGCCCGTCGGTTTAACAAGTAATGTAAAGAGTCGAGATGGGTTGTATAACCAGGGCATTTCATTCTCCCACAGTTTGAATTGAGTTTGTCTTCACACATTCAAAATCAAAAAAACAAAAAAACAATCAATGAATCACTCAATCAATCAAAAAACTTCACATTTCTCATTCCCTCAGGATGAAGGCTAGGACGCTTGTTATTCCATTTTTCATGTGCTATTTTCACTCAGATTGAAACGGCCTGCAATCCACCAAGGAAGAACTCATTCCGTTGGTCCATTACACTGAATATTAAGCATTTCCAGTGTTTCTATTTAAGTCTTTTTTGTTCAGTTTCGTATTTCTCTATTGGGAGGCTGAGTGGATTTGTCCCAGAAACCATAAGCTGCCACATCTCACTTTTTTGGCAGGTGTGTCTGGAGTTTGTCTCCTTTCTGATGTGTAATCTGAGCAGAAGCCATCATTTTTGTCTCTGTGACAGGAGCTTTGAAATTGCACCGCTCAAACCTTACGGAGACCCGAAAAAGTAAAGATTAACAGAAACTTCAGTCTTATATTTAGGCATAAAATTATATTTCCTATGGTACAAAAATAATCCCCCGGTGAGATCATGTGATTCATTCCAAGCTTTCTTGATGAGGTGAGAGACTTGCACTTGTGAAGCAAACGGGAACTTAAAACAAGCTAATCAAGCTAATATTTTCTGCTTGAGAGAGATATATAAGATCTTAAGGGCCAGATTTACTACAGCCTTTAACACAAGTAAAACCATTTCGCCTATGCAAAACCAAAAACATGGCCAGTGACTAGCAAGGAAGTTCGTTTTGCTCCTGTAATTGGCTATATAATTGCTTGTAAAAGATCTCCGTTATTCTTGCTTTAAGTCTTGTAAGACTAGAATACTTTAAAGACAGACATTTTTTTGGAGTGATCCACCTAGCTTCTCCAATGGTTGAGGATCTACATCTGCATTGTAAAAATTGTCAGGCATGCAGCCTGGAGTTGTGGCTGAATTTGGTTCTGAACGGAAAAGCAATTAATTAGTCTAATGAAGAACTGTGGCCTAAGGAAAGATTGTGGACCCCCATGGAAATGGGAGCCTTACCTGCCTTACTGCACTGAGGAAAGGTTTTCTGTGCAGGCTGATGAAGTGGGGGTGTGAGCAGTGTTCGTTTCCTGATTGCGTCTGAGTTTTTGCCATGGGAGGTGGCTGGTGTGAGAAATAAGCTTCACAGTAATTCTGTAGAGGTGAAGGTGTTGATTAAAGCGGGAAAGCGGATTCGGATGAGGACTGCGGGTGTGCTCCCTTCCTGTCTGGTCTGTGTGCGAGAGAGAGAGAGAGAGACGGGTGCTTGAGCGAGAGTATTTATGTAACGTGCAGAAAGATTTACAGACCGCTTCCGTGACAGCAAAGGGTGAGGTTGCCGGCCGGGATGTCCAAATCTGATAGAATCAAAACCACTCAGCTGCCGTTTTTGCTGGAACACAATTGACTTCAGCAAAGCATCACTGGATCTCTCTCAGGGATGCCATGAACCCACTTCCTTGTTTCTTAGTCTATTTTTCTCTCCTTGAACCTGCAGCAGCCAGTCCCTGTTTTGTGAAACTGGATAATGGAGTTGGGTGGATAACTGCACTGAGTAAAATCCCGAACAACTCTTTTTTTTTTTTTTTCAAATCTGGTGATAATCCAGATTTGGGAGGGTCAAGGGTGTTATTCAGTGCAGTTACCCTTCTAATTCAGTTATCTTACTTTGTGATAAGCCTCTGCTTTGTGAAAAAGAGTGTGTTTTTGGGGTGAAGGAGGGTAATTTATAGTCCTATAGCCACGAGGGAGACAATACATCCCCCCAACACCGAGTCTCTCTCTTCTCTTGCAGCCAAGCTGTTGGTGCTTGGCTGCACTGTAGGTGTGCGTATCTTGAGGACTCATACACCATTGTGGGTACAGCTGAGCAATAGAGTGCCTTTTTATCTGGGAGACCTTGGCCCTAACTATTAACCTTCCATTTTTAACCCTTTGTCCCGCTGGGGGAGGTTAGCTGAGAACATATTGTGCAGCGTAAAGGAAGCTATTCCTTGTGTGTGATTGGTTCGATTCTCAGGCGAAAAGGAGGATTCTTAGCTACTCTAGCGTTAGCAGTTCAGTTTTAAGGCGTTAATTGTTTTTTGTATGCTAAATATGCAGTGGAAGTCTACTGGGAGCGTTACTCTTACCCTTTTACAACGATGTCTCGGGAGAAATGTGCGAGTGAACAGTAGCGAGTGAGGAAGGAAGACAGGGTTAAAGCTCCTGGAGCAGTGTTCTTTTCTGGGTTATGGGCCTTTCTCAAGGGCCCAAAGGCAGAGTTCTTATTATTCATTTGGGGACTTGAATTCATCTCCCTAGATGCTAATCAGCATTACTCTGTGCCCAAGGCTACAGCTAGCAACTCTATGGCTAGGCTACCCTGCTAACCTTTTTTGCAGCAGTCACCTCTGTCTGTAAAACCACTGATCTTGTGTTCTTTTGAGAAATTCTATCCATCTCTCTCTCTCTCTCTCTCTCTCTCTCTCTCTCGCCTATACTGTGCCATCATCTCTACAGCTTGTTCTTTTAGCTTAATTCCCTAAGGGCTACACATATGGATTCAACATCTGATTCTTTCCCCCTCGTATATGAAATATACATATTCCATCAACCTCCATCTTATGAAATATGCATGGAACTGTCCCTGCCGTAATTTAATTAGAGCTGACGAGCTGATGGCTTTACCAGTGGACTGTAGGCACATTTGGATGGGGTCAGGGCTGCGGGTGGAGGCGAGGACATGATTTTCACTGGTTTCTCAAAGCGACAGCACCCCCGAGCACTGAAATAGCTCCCCCCACTCCGCATGTGTGCCAGTCATATTGGCTTTCTCTGGGCAGATAGGCCCCATTGCATGATGGGTGGAGGAGTCAGTCAGATGTCTTTCTGCAGTGTTTATGATGTTACACTAATGGATTGCAGCTCTGGGACCAGTCATGCAAGACCATTAAGGTAGTGCAGTTTCTGCATTACTCCAGCTGTAATGCTCCCAAAACAGCTAGACGGACAGATGGGTACCGTGGATGGAAAAGCCTTATCTTACTACACTTTCGGCTTGGGATTTTGACCTGCTTTGCTCCCATACTTAGGCCTAGTTTAGGTCTAAAGTTAGTCTTGTGTAATTATATCCAGGGCTGGCAGAGTAATCTAATGGTTGGTTGACTGGTGACCAGAGGTGGCTGATTCGAGCTCTCAGTGTGGCTTCTGATTTTGACTTGATCTGGAGAGATGAAGTTGGGAAAAATTATTCTGTTGGGCCCTTGAGCAGCGCCTTTTACCCAATAACTGCTCCAGAAACTTTACCCCTGTTTCTTTTTGTCCGCATTCAAAACTGTTCTATCTGACATTTCTACCAGGGTGTCTTCGGAAAAGAGAGACACATTCTCAGTGGATCTTTCCCCTGTTTAATTTAGGTCAAAAGAATATTCAGTGGCACACAATCTATATTTCTACACATTTTTTGCTGCATAGCCGCAAGGACACAAATGTAAATGTTTTCACCTGGACTTTCCCAGGTTAAGATTTTCCATACCAGTGAATCTATGTCAGAAACGCAGGTGGCCTCAATGCCTCCGATTTGGAAAAACGCTTTATGGTCCCTGCTGGAAATGACCCAAAAAAGAGACCACCTAGGCTGTCCTTAAAATGAGTGTCTCTTATCTGCTTTGAGCCAGGTGATGTCAATGTTCCCCTGCGGTGCTGCTGTCTTACATGGCAAACAACAAAAAAAATGTGACGTGGACCATTTGAGTTATGAAGATTGTGTAAACTCTGTCGTCCACTGTCGTGTGTCATCTGTCATCTGCGGTCCACGAGCTACTCGACCTGTAACCTCTTGCGGTCACATGTGTCCTATATAAATGGCGGTTTGTAACTTTTGACATTCCTTCACCCGCAGACACCTATTTGAACAACCTTTGCATTCAGAAATATTGATCAGATTTGGTTAAACTTTGCTTATAGCATCTTTAGGACATAAGCAAGTTTGGTTCAGCTTTGTACCCCTAGCCCAAATGAGCGTGGCAGCATGGCAGCCAAGTGGAGTTAGTTTGCAAATTAAAACAAAAAGACTGCCAACGAGGTGCATGAGGTCTGACTGTTTTACTCATTTCAGGTTGAAGAAACTTCACTGGTCATGATAATATTTTCTTTCAGAGAGAGAAAAATATTAATGACGCTCAAACACTCGTTTTGATGGACTCTCTTGCAGTTTGATAAAGTTAGGAATGCTCACTGCTGAACAATGTGTCTGATAATGTTTTGCTCTCAGGCAGGAGATATAATATTATGCCTATTATCTACTATCATATTTTAAGCTACTCTTTAGTTGTCAAATGTAATGTTCCTACTTCCATTCCAAATCTTGGCATGAGTCCAGTTATCGGTCGATTTTTTTCACATTGAGCAATAAAGCATGTTTTAAAAGAGTTTTAAGTCCTGCTATCCGTTTGAAATACTTACTGAGGTTTACTGTATTTAATTGCTGTGTGGATAACGTGCTATTTGAACTTCGACATCTTGGGTAAAGATTTCTACTAATAAAATAACACAAATGAACGTGACTCTGCAGACCACATGGAATGTTTCTCACATTTCCGTGGCTTTGACCGGGCCAGTGAGAGATCATGTTTGGAATTAGCGCTGTGTGTGATCACGTCCGTTTGAGAATACAGTGTTTAATCTGAGTTGGCAAATGCCACCAATCTGAGGTGTTCTCATGGGATCTGTTGATGTTGCGGCTGACGTCTTCGATGAATTCTCACACTGTTAATGTTACTTTTTTAGTCCAAAGTGTGAATCATGCTGTTATAGCTACAGTCCCACTTTCTTCAGGGTTGGAAAAAAGGCACAGGCCACCAAACAGCCCGTGCTGTTTTTAACGTTCAGACCAGTTTCGGCCTTCGGTGTCCTGTCCCACGCAGTGGGCGGTCAGGCTGTGAAATATTTTACGCGTGGCTCTTAGAGAAGCGTGCCACTTCATTAAAGCACTTGTTTAACACCATTTATGGCCCTATTTCTTTTTCCTGGGGGGGTCGTTCAGTTAATGCAGACCGTCACCTCAGCTGGCACTGACAAGCATAACATGACGGGGTGATTATCCCGGCCCCCGCCAATCGACCCCCCCCCCCATTTTAGAGTGAGGATGGTGTTTTGTTCCTTTGCTCTCCCCGGTGCGTCTGAGCATCTGCCACCCTTGTGGAAAACCTCATTGTTTACTACCTCACTTTGATTTATGGCCTAAGCAGCCCCTGCCCCCTGTAACCTGTATTGACCAGGTCCATTCAAACTGAGCACTGGACATCTTGCCAGTAGACACCCCCCCCCCCCCCCCCCCCGCTTCCTCTGCAGATGGTTCTACACCCCCCAACCCCCCTTCACCAAAACTCCCTCTCGCCCCCCCAGGAACTGGCCAAATTTAAAGGTTGGCATAAAAATTGAAGAGGCGTCAGAGGAGAAAGAAATTAGTGTCTTTATTGCCCCCGAGTGACTTCCTGCTCTGGCAGTGATTTTCATCCTTTTCTGGAAGCACAGCTCAGTATGTCTGTGTTTTAGTCTCACTGTGGGGCTCAAAATCACTCTTTTCTCATGTAGGAAATATAACTGGTTCTAGGTTACTCACTGTTTGCTTGACAATGCATTTTTCTCAGGCCATCAGTAAATCTTAAAATGAGTAAAATTGCCTCATCATGATGTGGCAGTATTTTTTTCTTATTTAGCAAAAAAGTAATCGAAAAAAGACAATATTATATGACTAAAATACAGATTGAGATTGTTTTTTTTTTTTTTTTCGTCCTGAGCTGCTGTTGCAGGCATATGTTTGGCTGCCTATGTTATGCTTTAATGGCGTTGGTCTCCTCAGCCGTGAATCGCCTCTCGTCGCCGGGGGCACAGCACTGCTATATTTGCCATTCTGATTCTACCTCTGATTTTTCTTGTATGCCGGTTGTGGCGACAGTGGTGTGGTATTATTTCAGATGAATGCACCAGAAAGAGCTTCAGCGCGATACGCCAGCGTCGAAGCGTGCACAACGTTCTTTTTGCAGTTTCGGAGCTTGTCACAATGTGGAAGTCCCGAAAGGGACGTGAAACGAGAAATGCTGTAATTATGAGAATGGCTCGGGTTCGGATGTCGGTAAAATCGCGTAGGATCGCGGTAGAGCATTGGGGTCTTTTCACCCCTCATTGAATTGCTCACTCAACCATCAGGCGCTTGGTGCAATGTTGTAATGATCTTTTTTTTGAAAAGAAAACCCTGCTCATGTCTCCAATGCAAATCAAAGCACCGTGGCGTGTAGACGAGTGTTTCCCAACCCTGTTCCTGGAGTACCCCTGCCCTGCGTATTTCAGATGTCTCCTTGATTTAACATGCCCAGATCAGGTCATCAGGTACTCCACCAATGAGCTGATCAGCTGAATCAGGTGTGTTAAATCAAGGAGACATCTGAAATATGCAGGGCAGGGGTCCTCCAGGAAGAGGGTTGGGAAACACCGGTGTAGATGATGGTGCTTGGACCCCAAAATCAGCAGCAGGGACATTACAGTCCTTTCGTCTATTGTACAGTTCAATTCAGCAGATTGATCGTTGAAGCTGCAGCGTAGACACTGTAAGATCAGGGCAGCTGCTGGGCCCTTGAGCAAGGCCAGGCGGCTCTTGGGGGAGCGGTGCCTGCTGACGTTTCATCTTCTGTCAATCACTTTAGACAAAACCCTCAGCAAAATAACTGTGCTGTAATGTATAATGGCCTGTAGTAATAAGCTAAGCTTTACTCTGCGGCTTTTCAACACTTGAGGGGAAACTGCTGTCTGTAAATGTTTGGACAATAATTCCACATTTTGAAAGGGTTGCAGTTCCCACATAGTTCAGGTAATACTGATGTAAATATCCACTTATTAAAGCTGACAGTCTCCTTCTTAATCTCATATTCAATATTGATCAAATCCAGTGAGCTGGAGTATGGAGCCAAACAGCAAAAACTGTGTCTCCATTTAAATACCTTGACTGCAGAGTGTTAAACATAGTCCTTGTTAATGAGACTCACCATCACCACAACTAATAATTGTATTCCACGGCTTCAGAAAGCGTAATAGACAGTATTGGGTGTGAGCAGGTCAAGTTTACCTTTTTAGAATTCAGTCAAAATGCCTCTATCCTGCCCCACTATCAGGCCATTCTGTCCATCTTGCTTCTACTCCATTCACTTCACTTCTTTTATTTATCGTTTCACCCTTGCTTGCGTTACACCTTTGTTTCATCTTTTCCCCTCACTAAAATGGCTCCCGCCATCTGTCTGTTTGTTCCTGGAAGCCTCCTACCTCCCAGAGTTTCATGTTGGGTTTTTCTGATGCATTGCGTGCTTTCATCTCCGGCCATTTCAGCTCAGACTCTACCACCAGCAGTGACCCATTGTAGCAGCGAGCTGTAGAACTAACCAGAACTGATTTATTTATTTATATACCACAGAAAGCGTCATGGGATGTGGTGAATTGTTCTCTTTGCCTGAGTTGAGGACACAGCATGGAGGGCACAGCATGAATCCAAACATAAATTTGTCCCCCCAAAGCAGAGATGAAAACCTAAATGATGACATAGGGAAGTAATGCCCTCTTTCAAGCCAAATTCCATATTGGATTAATCACAAGTGACATGTGCTAGGAAACACAGTCTGCCATATTAGAGGTAGTGTTTGAGGAACAGCTTTGGCAGGAGGTTATGAACTGGCATGAATCACAATTTTGTGTGTGGCAGACAGGCTTGATTAAATTGTCCTGAAACTAGTGATTAAAGCTGCTTTGGGGACAAACGGACGGGGGATTGAGCAACTCTGAAGTACGTTTCTCTTCATTTTATTTGTCTGTGGGGCAAGACTTCCACTTTGGAATAAGCTACTAAGATTTCATCATTTGCTGGAAGAGTGTTTGCTGATGTAAGTGAGGCTCAGTTTCAGATGACAGTCCTAACTCATCTTGCCAAGTTTGAAAACATTGAAGCGCAGTATCTTCAACTTTGCACAAACAACCCGCCAGTACTGACTCATTGACTTCTATGGTAGAGTAGAATTTAGAATTGATTGCATGTTTGTTTCAGTAAAGCTGTGAAAAGATATTTTAATCTGTTAATAAGGAGTAAAGTTTGCTACTTTTGATGCAGACATCCTTGTGTGTCTTCCACCCACCATGTTTTGTTTTCTCATATCTGGCCTGCAATTTTTATATTTCCTGAAGAATGTCTTCCTTCTTCACATCATATTTACCAGTTTGGTTGACCACCGGAATGGTGGAACATGTTTTTATGACCCATCTTTGTATCTACATCAAAAACGGCATTATTCACCCCCCAGTTATTGGATTAAACTATTCAAATTTGCAGGGGTGGACAAAACAAGATGGACCATCCTTGTTCAGCAGTCCATTATTCCACTCTGACTCATCAGTACAATTAATAATGTTCAATGACGGCAGGCATTCACAGGTCAATCGATACCGGGCAATCTGTTATTGAAGAGCAAACTGGCGAAGCCCATTTGCTGTGGAGTGTCGCTGTTATGGCAGATTCTGTGATTCGGTTTTCAATTGTTCATCCGTTAAATGACTTTAAGGAGAAGAGGAAACGGCGGCTGTGCAGCAGAAAAGGAGCCAGATCTCCTTGAGACGCTGTTGTTTATAAATCTCGATTATGGGTTCCGTACTTGGTTGGGTTTGTACTTTAGCTTAACATGCACTAAAGGAGCATATCTTGATAGCGCCATAAATAATGTCGCTAGTTTGTACTTCCCTCTCTGTTGCCTTTGAACTCATATGTATTGTATTTAGGAGTGGTAACCAGCCAGAGGCCCAGCTGGCATTTTTAACTGAAAACTCGTGAGCCTGTAAGTTGTCGAATTCTATTTTTTTTCATCTTGACAATTTGTCACTGGCTGTGACATCAGTACTTGGAGCTCAGCTGCTGAGCGAGGCTTGAGCTGAGCGTTCTTCACTACCCACAATCCCGCTGTGGTTAACGCTGGGCATGAAACGTCTGTCCTCAGCGCCCCCACTTCACATCTCCTGCTTCCCACCCCAGCCAATGGTTCCTTTCAGTGCAGTCGAATCTCCATACCATACACATACTGTTTATTTAAAAGGTTCCGCAGTGGCTCCCATCTTTGTTGTGAAATTACAGATCCACTCCTCAGGATTGAGAAATGAGAATGGGCCTCTCTTTTCCATCCATAAAATAAGAGAACATAGCATAGCATGCCATAACATGAAATGACATTACAACATATAACATGATACAGAATGTCTTCACATGAAGTGACACAACATATCATGACATGAAATAAAATGTCATATAACTATAACTTGTCATATAACACCAGAACATTATACTATGACATTAAACAAAATAGGCAACATAGTCTGGCATAACATGATGTTGAGAACATGTCATTCAGGCCAAAATCTCACCATTTTCTGACATGTGAGGTGCTCCTTGTGCTTGGTTTACCGAGAGATAGAGGTTCCAAAGCGGTGTGTATTGAATGGGAAAAATTGCTGTCTCACACAGGCACGCACGCTATCAGGCACACGAGCGCGTACAAACACACTTGTGTAGCTACAACATCTGGCAAAAATTATGGAATCAGCGCTCACAAAGGATGTTCTTCCAGCTTTTTTATCTCATAGCAAATAGACAAATCACAAAGGTGATGATTCCCTTATTTTTGCCAAATTATGCCTAGCCCTAACTATAACCCCATAATGCCCCCTGTATCCTATATGATGCATCAAATTTTAAGGACTATGTCCACCTGGTAAGATGCAACACAACCACGACTGCTCACTGTATCATATCTGATACACAGTGCTGCCACCTGGAAGGAAGAAGTGAGATTACAGGAGTCTCTGCACTATTCACTCACTTCAAGGTAGTAGCTCCCATGTGAATGGGAATTCATGAATTTCCTTGGATTTTGGTCTGTGAAGTTCAGAATTCCAGAGTAAATATTACACAAAAACTTATTCTTATACATGTTAAGGGATGGCTATAGATAGTAGAGAGCATAAAAATAATTAGAAATCTTGAGTGTTGAGTTCTGGAGGGGTGCTGATATTTGGCTGTATCAGATATGATACTCCTGGAATTAGAAGACGTTCTGTTCAGTAATGTATATTTTCCTGTCTCAAAACCTAATGATGAACTGTAGATCTGAATACTGCCCTTCAATACTTACTGGGTCATATTTTTCCGATAATGATGTCTGTGTCTGAGCATTATAGGGTTAACCTGACCCACACCCTATTTGTAGCAATAACCCTAACTTAAACCAATTAGCTGTAGTGCTCCATAATCCTTAGTGAGGACCACCCAAAATGTCCTCATAACCCCAGATATCCTCACAACATTTGTAGTTTCTCGGAAGTTGGTTCTCACAATTTTAGCGATACAAACCCAAGCGCGCACGCGCGCACACACATGCACATACACACGCGCACTCTTGGCAGACTGATACTGTAATGGTTTTGCCTTGCAGACCCTCCCCCTCCTGCTGTCTTTGCCTTCACTTCAACGGGCAACAGGTGTGGCTCGTTGATGTGGAGGTGAAGGTAGCCTATTTAAGCTCAGTTGCAGCTGCATTCTGTTTTTATCCCTGCTGTGTGGTGCTGCTGCTCCCCCGTTTTTGGTTTTTTGAGTATATTTATTAAATCATTGCTTTTTTATATCAGCCTGTGCAAGTGGGTCCCTTCTTCTCATTTTGGGTACATGGTCCCAGTGCCCGCCAGATTGCAGTTGGCATCCGGCGGGACCAAACCATGACAGATACAGCCAAAAGTGTCTGCCAAGTGTAGGGATAGGCTTCATTGTGCATCTGTCACTCACATCTCACGACAGAGTCATGTTATGCAGTTAAAAAATGGAGAGAGGGAACTCTCTGGTAGGGTGTGTCTGTTAATTATTCAGTCAGGTTGTTTTAGTTTTCGCTCTGTGCTGGATGAAAAACACTGCCTGCTCCCAGTCTAGCACCATCCACTGGTGCACTGCCCCCAAAATTAAATAAACATCATGGAAAGAGTATTCTGGAGATGGCTAATATTTTGCCTCTATTGACTGACTGCATATTTTCTAATCTAATGATTATTTTAAAGATGCAAAACCATTTTGCCCTGCAAAACCAGAGAAGTCAGTATCATGAAGTATTTTAGCAGTGTATTTCAATTCATTTAATTTCTTCTTACAACATTATTGTTAAATGAGTCAAAACCTTTGCCGCTGAGGTGACACGGCTGGACGCCTTTCACGATTTACCCATGTGTGCATAACATTTCATTTTTTAGGCAAACAGAGGACTTAAAGCAAGCTAATGCTCTGTACTCAAGAGAGGAAAAGTGAGTTTTTAGGCTCAAAACCACAACACTAGTTAAGACAGACTTTTTGCAGTAGTGAATGACTAGGAGTCTCGTTAGCATTCCTCAGACCACAGCCCTGCTCCTGGTCTGTTCTCTAGAACATTCCTAGGATATCCCACATGCCTGAAATATCCCGCATTCCTTATATTCAGCTCACGGACTGATGCTTTCATTGCAAAGATGTTCTTCAAATGATGGGTTGAGTATGTCGGTTAGTTTGTGTGAACTCGTCTGCTCACCGTTCCTCACTCCGAGGTTGAAGAAGAGGAGGAAGGTGTGCATTACAGAGATGCTGATTGAATAAGGCGTCGGCTCTGGGGTAGGCTGGCTGGTCAGGATGCCCGGTCTCTATAGGCCTTTAATTTGCCTGTATCAGAAGTGAGAGCTCCTCCTGGTCATTGTGATATTCGAGAGGAGGAGCAGCTATGCTAGCTGTTGGCTATGGAGAAGGTGGGGCTCAATTTCTGGAACCCAAACGAAAAAGTCAATCCCAACAAGTACTTTTGCCTTTAATTCAGACTTAAAACCTATTCAGAGCACTTTTTTCTGCTTAATTAGCAAAAAGAAAAAAAAAATCTGTCATTGTGGTTTGATCATTCGGATCTTTTTAGTATTTGCTAGAAGGGTCAGGGGTGAAAATTTTTCAATTGTCAAAGCACAATTTTTAGAATATGCTAATAAAATCTGCAAGTGGGAGAAATAATGAGATTTTAAGGGCCTGGTTTACTAAAGACGTGAGCTGAACATTGCAGATGCTTCGATCAGTTAGCGTAGTTTATTTGTGTTTTCCACGAAATTTGCTCTAGGGCCGAGCATTTATTTAATTTGTGCATATTACATAGATCACTCAGTCCACTCAAATCAGATTCCTGGGGTAATGTATAACATATTTTCGTTATTATTTATTGATTGTGTCATCAAACCTTATTGGACACCCTCCATTCAAATCACTGCATATTTGTTTTTAAAAATTCTCACAAGTAACGGTTCTCACATCAGATTACAAGACTGCCAGTCATAATCTTTTCAGTGTCCCTGACCACCAGTTGTGCCTCCAAAATTTCAGGAGGTGCGCAACATCTGCGGATGTGATATACCAGCTTCATACTTGCCACGCCCCACTACCCCTACGCAGAGGCATTTTTAAATGAACCACACCGACGCAAAGGCACCTCAAATTGCATAAAAACACAAAAATATTTCAATTTTTTTTTTTTGCATGGTCAGAACTCCACCAGTCAAGTAAAGAACATCAAACCCTGCTGTGGGGAGTATGGGGACCCCCCTCGTCACCCACGTTTCACAAAATCAGCCTTTTACACGGATCTGCTGTCACTAAATTTCTATTAAGTGTCCTATTGCTTGTCTGCAAAAATGAGCACAAGTAACTGGTATAAAAAGTATAAATAGCTTGGGCCAGAAGCGTGAAGATTAGGCGGGGGCGGAATAGCCAAGCTCGTTAAGAGAGTCAGATAGCGCCGTGGTGCAGATATCGGTGACCTTGACTGAGCACTGCGTGTCTGTGACTGAGAGGCAGCGTATTCTAGAGCCGGCGCGTGCCACTGCAGGTGTCTCAGCTCAAGGTGAAGTGGCGGCTATTGAGATGAAAAGAGCTCAGCATTCTGAAGGGCTCGAAAATCCGCCAGGGTAAGGAAGCTCTGAGGAAAAGAGAAGTAGCTGTTTACATTTTTTATTTTATTTTACCCTGACATCTGTAAAGGCTACCTCGGACAGTTTTACAGACATGGTTTTACAGCCTCATTTTCCTCGCCCTTTATACATATGGTTTGGCCCTATGTAATGCCTGCCATACACTAGAAGACTGAAAAGGCTTTCAAAAGACTAATGTCTGACACCCTTTCACATCAAAAGACAATGTGGCATAAAGTCACAGAGCTTTTACTCTCAGTCTATAAAATTTTACAAAGACTTGGGATCTTGCAGAGCGAACTTGACAATGTTCACGCCATTGAACTTCACTGTGTGCATGAACCCAGACTAAAGATTTATGATGATATTAAACAGGTTTTATTCCATTGGGATGCTAACAGGCTGATCTCACTGTGCTTCTGACCTGATTTTTATTTTATTTTATTTTTTTTTTGAGGCCTACATTGTAAAAAGCTCTGGATGCTTTTTTAGCGTTTGCTTAGTCGCTCATTTTGTGAAGATTCTGAACAAGTTTATGGACCAGGGCAGACAAATTTCACTGCAAATTCTGCCTTGTTAGTACTTTTAAAGCAACAGATAAGCAGTTGGCACTTGCTCTTGCTCTAAAGGAGAATTAAGAAATACAATTTGTAGAAACCCTGTGAAAACTTTTGCAAAACTATTCGAGGGCCGATACAGTGCTAATTGTAACAGCAGATTTCGCTACCATCTTTATTTACAGTGTATCTTAAAGTGTAATAAAACTCTCCCTCCACTTTCACGTTTGGATGGCAGGGAAAATGTTGATTATGACGTTTAGCACTTATTTATTGAGGTGCCTCAAAGTAAGAATATTTTTAACTCAATTGCACCTGTCATATCTAAATACGTTGTACTTCCAAAGGATTGAAAATCATTAAATAGAAGTTGTAGGAGCGATAGAAACTGGGTTGCTTCTCATCAGATTTTCACAAGAAAATGACTGAGTTTTATCGCCACCTTACACCAAACAATTGAGATGACGGGAGAGCGCCCCAACTCAAGCTAAAATTAATAAAATTTTATTCCGAGACTGGAAATTTGTCTGCGACAGGAAAATCGCATCAAAAGTCATTTGGCATAAGGGTGACATAACATGTGGTTGGGCAGCTTTGGTCCTGGAGGGCTGCTGAGTCTGTTGGCTGTTGTGGTTCCCTTTCACTCAGCAGTCAATCAAAGCCTGGGAATACGAGGTGTCCGAACTCCTTCAGCCAATCAGTCACTTGCACGGAACCGTACCAAAAGTCTGCAAGACACTGTTGCCATCCAGGCCTGGAGTTGCTCATCCCTGACCTCCTACCTAACGTGACAAAACTTCACAGAAAACTGTATCAGCAAAGTTTCTGTTGTGTCCTTCCTAATAAATCTTGTACTCGAAAGACTTGTTTTGGTTCTGTGCACTTTTTGTGGTCACTTGGGGATTCATTTGCATGGTACTGCCCAGAACAAACTGGCATCGCCACCATCACCATTACTTTTCGCCATAATGAAGCAGCCAGTGAATCTCATTAGACTCACTGTCCACTCAAAACAGTCAATCGTTAATGAGAGGAGAGACTTAGAGGGTGGGAAATGGTGGCAAAAGCTGAATTTGTTTTGTTTTTTTTCGCTACAGGCTTCAAAACAGCGATTCTCAGACCCAGAGATTTGCCTTAAATTGTTCAAAATTATTACAATATGGGATGTTTAAGTCTACTCCTGGGTAAGATCCTGTTTTGAATTTAGATTCTCCATGTGTAATTCTGTTCAGTCCGGGATAGAACTTTTATCTGAGCCAGTGGAACTGGCCCTTTGTTCACAGAAATTCCTGCATAATGGATGATGTCTTATCCTGGCAAAATATTGTGATGGTATAAAGACATACTGTGGTGAACCAGAGATTTGAGCTAGGGTGAGAGAAAAAGTTTGTGGTCGTGGATTTCCTTTATTCTGGGTATGCAACTTTTTCTCTGGCGGCGATCTCCTACTGTGAGGCTTTGACTGGTCAAAATGGCGGCCAGCTCAGTTTGATTGACATTGAAAGCTGAGCCCTTTTGTTGCAGGGCAGTGCGCTCGGTGGTATTTCACCAGGGGAACACTCTCAACATGTAATCACAAATTTCATGAAAGCAGTGCGGCGGCTGTTCCTAATGTCTCGCCCCCTCGAACAGTCGGAGTCAGTTCCGCCCGGGGGCGGCTCTATTCTCGGGGTATGTTGTTGCCTCTGATGTTTATCGATCTCCTCTGGGGGCAACCGGTGATGCATTCTGGGTGAAAGGGTGCGTGCAGAGATTGCAATCGTTTGCTTGTCGATGGTCGGGGCATGTCAGCTTGAAATTGGGCAAGGGATTACTTAAAATTAAAGTTTCATAATTTTTGAAAGCGTAATCGTGTCAATGCATCGCGCAGATGTTTTAGGCATAGGCTGCACTCTGGGTAGGGCCTCCTCTTGACTTCAGAACGGCCTCAATTCTTTGTAGAATGGATTGCGTATGATTACATCATTCAACTGGCACGGTGAGATTTAGAATGTTTGAATAAAACAGTTATATTTAGGGTAGGGTTACTTTCACACTGCGTTAATCAAAGCGATATCATCTCGTTTGACGGCTTCGTGAAAGTGGAAATTTTAACGCGATTTCCCAGCACATGGAATAGTTCTCTGCTGTTCTCGGCAGCTTGCAGTGTGACGGCTTTCTTGGCCTCTGGCACAGACGGGGGACGAGTTCCTGTTTTGTTTTCGATCCGGCCGCAGACTTTGTTTAGAACTGACCATCTGCCGCTGGCATCGACGGACCGTGCATTTCCTTTGTCAGCGGTCAGCTCCGCGGAGCGATCGGTGCGTGAAACTAAACAAATCACTCGCGCTTCCAGAACCGCTCGGAATTTATTCACTCTATACAGCCTGGTGATGATGCTGTTTCAATAGGACCAGAAACCCGTTTTCTCTGTTGGTTAATTTTTTTTTTTTTAATTGTGTCCACTGTAGATTTCAGTGAGTGGGTGAGGGTTTGAGTCATTTTGCTCTGACCAAACTCATTCTCGACGAGGTGGTCGACAGTATGGATAATGGCAATGCAAAATGGAGGCAATCACCTTCAGAAAATAACATGCTTCATATTTAACGCGCAAAACCTATCCCAAAAATACCGTGGTGCAGCTTGAAATTGCGTGGAACATAAGTACAGACCGGACGTATTGAGTGCTCTGTTGCCCGTCCAGGATTCTAATCGTCCCTGCAATTAGTGTCAAATTTGAGAGGTTGAGCGTTCCCTCTTTTACCGAAGGTTAACTGCAATCCTGTCTTTTCAGTTGTGCGTGTGTTCTGGCCTATGCATTTTTTTTTCATTTATTAGCATAGAATCTGAACATGAAAAGGGACTTTTTGATTGTATTTGAGAAGGCCAATCACATAGGAGGTTATTACACTGCTGTGGGAGCAAATAGACTGAAAAAGGCTGACAAGATTGACAGATGCCAAATTCAGTAACCAGTACGCTGGAAAAGTAGTGATGTCATTTTGAGGTCAGCTTGCTGCAGCCATGGCAACTGGTTCACGCCGAACGAACCAAAGCATTAGAATGAGAATAGTGTTAATCACCATGATCCTCATGTCTATGTATGGAATTAAGCTTTATTTTCAGCGATCTTAGACCCAAAATATGCTCATTAGAAAAGAACAGGAAGCATTTCTCACTATATTTTTGATCGTCAAATATTTCGGTATTTCGTGCCCTGTGTTATGTGTGTGAGTGAATGTGTTGTTGTGCTGTGAGCGTGAACCATTGTCAAGGAAGTGAGTGTTGACCGCTGCAAAATTGATGTCATACTTTTTCAGTGAATTACAAGCTAACTGTAGCTCCCTTGAAAGCCCCACTCCAAGGGGGAAAAAACACACGTACACACAAAAGTTTGGCTCAGATTTTTGGTCATGTGTAGTTTTCTGTTCTTTGCTTGATTTATGAGGAAGACCATTCGTAAATCTGCCCTGGCAGATGAGCTACAGCAGCTCAGATCAAACACCTGGCACCATAGAAACAGTCACTGTGATCCAGCGTGCCCCTTCCTCAATAATGCACCATCTGTTCCCAGCTGTGGAATCTGTCCCCTGACATTATAGTTTACTTGCACCCGTGTCCACATTTTTGGCAGGTGTATTAATTAAATTAAATATCTGTTCTGACAGAGCTATTTGCAAGCAAAGGGTACTGTGGCAAAAGTTAGCCTTTGGCAGCATGTGGTAGTGCGAATGGAGCCGCTGTGAGCACCTCTGAGTTCCGTCAGAATTCAGGGGTATCTAGGTGGGCGTTGTGATGTCTCCTTATTGCTGCATTTTATTTAGTGGAGGAAAGGTGCGGCAAATTGACTGTTGCTGTACAGAGCAGGGCTGCCCAACCCTGTTCATGGCGACCTACTATCATGTAGGTTTTGACACCAACCCTTTTTTCTGCTCACCTCATTGAACAACTTGAGCAGAGCTGCAAAACCTTGGTCCTGGAGATGTACCATCCGTTAGGTTTTGCCTTCAAGCTAACGAAAGCTCGCCTCATTGAACAGCTAGAGCAGGGCTGCACAACCCTGTTCCTACAGACCTACCGTCCTAGTGGTTTTGACTCCAACCCTATAAAATCTCACCCCATTAAACAGCTAGAGCAGGGCTGCCCAACCCTGTTCCTGGAGATCTACTGGCCGGTCGGTTTTGACTCCAAGCCAATAAAAGCTCACCTCATTGAACAACTAGAGCAGGGCTGCCCAACCCTGTTCCTGGAGATCTACAGGCCGGTCGGTTTTGACTCCAAGCCAATAAAAGCTCCTCCCACTGAACGGCTAGAGCAGAGCTGCCCAACCCTGTTCCTGGAGATCGACCGTCCTTTAGGTTTTGATTCAAACACGAACAAAGCAACCCTAAGTCGACAGCTAGAGCAGGGCTACCCAGCCTTGTTACTGGTGATCTACTGTCTTGTCGGTTTTCACTCCATGAAGGTTTCTTTACCGCCGTCAAATGGTGAAGTTTCCCGAAAAACAACACTTGAGCGGCAAGCCGTAGTGCTGAGGACGGGCTGAGGCTGTGGTGAGGCCGTGCTGAGGCCGTGCTGAGGACGGGCTGAGGCCGTGGTGAGGCCGCTCTGAGGCCAGGCTGAGGACGTGCTGAGGACGGGCTGAGGCCGTGGTGAGGATGGGCTGAGGACGGGCTGAGGATGGGGTGAGGACGGGGTGAGGACGGGCTGAGGCCGTGGTGAGGATGGGCTGAGGATGGGGTGAGGACGGGCTGAGGCCGTGGTGAGGCCGTGCTTAGGCCGCGCTGAGGCCAGACTGAGGACGTGCTGAGGCCGCTCTGAGGCCAGGCTGAGGCTTTGCTGAGGCTGCGCTGAGTAAATGCAGTAAGTGGTTGTTTGTGCAGGTTTTGTATCAGCTGCAGGACTCTGTTAAATAGGTTCAGTCCCCTCTGTGCTGTCATTGTTCTTTTCTGCTGGTGTTGTTCCTTGTCTGCTCAGTCTGGGGATTAAGGGCTAAAGCAAATATTCCACAATGCAAAAAAAAAAAAAAATATATATATATATATATATATATATATACACACTTCTGACCCTAACACTTTTTCCAAGCTCATTGTTTGAAAAGTATCTTTAAAATGTGTAAATTCCACTGTGGACTGCCCTAGGATTGAACTGCCTTTCCCCTCTCTCAGAACTAGGCCTAAGCCACTGAATCTGACACAGCTTCAAGACCCCTGCTGAGCAGACTATCGCTTTCCTAAATCCCCATTTTCCCTTTTAGGATTTCTTTAAAACAAATCTGGAAAGGCTGTTTGGTGCCTTTTGATTTTGTTATGTTCGAATGGATATTGATGAGACGAGTCAAACATTCAAGATTTTTCCAGAAATAGAGGTTTCCGCTCCCTTATGACATTGCAGCCAGTATTTATTAGAACTGTGATGAAAATTTTGCTTTTTGAAACTGTACTGCTCGACCGAAGCGTTGAAGTAGAGGAGGCACGCTTTATTGTGTGGTTATTTAAATCCATATCATGTCTGAAGTGCAGAAATTCCACAAAGGAATTACAGTCCTTTTTACACAGAGTCACTGTCTGAGTATTTTAAGACTCTTACTGTGAGCTGCCCTCAACTAACTACTTGCATACAGCTGGAAGCATTTTCTTATAGGCCGTTGCTGGTCTCTCAAAACCATTATTTTGAAAACATGGCTCTAGTTAACATCACACTTCCACATTGTATATTACTGTGAGGGCCAATATTTATTTCTTCATCTCTAATATATTTAACTACATAATAAATCATTTTATAGTTTTTATAAGTGTTTTATGACTGTCATAAAAAATTCTTGATTGAGTTGGATCTGTGAAGACCATTAATCCTAATTGTGCTTATCATCTGCCTTGGATCTCTATCGTTAGTTTAATTGCATTAGTAAATTCTGATGTCCTAATAAATGCAAATAAAAATGACATGATGCAGATTTTAAATTAAAGAATTTGCTAAGTCCAAAAAAACAAAACTAGTCATGGCTTATGAAGTAAACGTCTCCAGAAATTATTCGAATGAGCCTTAGCAAAAGTTGTGGGCAGCTCAGTATTAATGCTGTTTTATACTTTGTTAAGCTTTCATTCTGGGAGCTAGTCTTTATTCTTTAAACACCTGACAGGATGTTTTTCTTTGTCAGAAGGATGGTCTCTCAATTTGGACAAGACGGTTCCTTAATTTTAGAAACCCTCTTGGCGGAGTTATTTATAATGCCAGTATGTTTCCTCTTAAAATCTCTTTCAGATATACGCACACAAGCACTCACACTTCCTTTAAACTCCTGCACCACGGGAGAGTCACAAGATTGCTGTGACTTTCAGGCTGTCTATGTATGGGTGCATGTGTAGGAATCTGTGGTGTGTGGGTGCATGTGCTCCGTGTCTCCATGTGTGTCCTCGTGTTTACGCACGTGTGTGGATGCATGTGTATGTTTTTGCGTGTCCGCAGTTACACCCAGGTGTACATATATGTACATACAGTGGGCTATAAAATTACTGGCACCCCTGACTGACAATGCACAAACAATCAAAAATTATACATATACTGTATATTCAGGTCAATCCAAGAAATGATGCTCTGAGCCATGAAAATGACAAAGTCAGTATTACTTAATATCACTTTATTTTATTGATAGCCCTATATCTTGGCTTTATGGAATGGTTCATTCAAGTCACCAACTCCTAACGGGTCAGTTTTTATCGCACGCCCCGTAAAACCTTCTGAAACGTGTGAAACGCAAGTGATGGAATTAAATGCAACATCAAAAGTACAATTAATAATTGTCATATCTACACCTGATTTTGTTTACAAACTATGACAATATGTTACTTTAAGTATACCAAAAATCAAAAACCAGGGTTGAAAACTTTTAGAATTATGCATCGTGGAATATATAGCGCAGAAGGTAAAAGTTGGAAAAAATGGACTCACATTCTTAATTTTACCTTCATTTCCTCAAAACTGCCCAGATACTCTTCAAAATCACTGTACTTTGCCTACAGTGTGTCTGTTATACAAAACAGGTACCCTTCGCCATCCATACATTATTGAAACGGCTCAATTAGGCCCTGCATTGACCCTCGGAAAACCTCTCGTTCTTCACTGGCGTTTCACCTCTGACAACATATTCTAAAGTCCACCTCAGTACCACGATACATCATTGGATTGTATCCATATCACTCCTACATACACTAAACCCTTCCAAAGAGCCTGTGATTGTGGAGGTGACGCCTGATGGTGCTTTTTGAAACTGGTGACTCCAAGATGCCCCTTTTTCTGCAATTCCTTCACAGCAAGTCTTGGGGATTTCGTTGTTTCTCTTACAATTTTCCTCAGTATCCCAGGGGGGAAAATGCAGTTGCATCCTCTACACGTAAGGTTTTCAACATGTCTTTGGAATTTTTTAAAATAATTGCCCTGACTGAGTTCATTGCCCTATTCAATTGTTTGTGAATTTTCTAGTAGCTATTAACAGATTTATGAAGATCTATTACCATCTGCCTCTTTTGAACTAACAGTTATTTTGTTTTCCTCATGATGTTGGATGACAAAGGGATGTTGCATGTGTGTCCCCTCATTGTTATACCCTAATGAAACAGGAAGTGATGTAATGGCTCAATATTGTTCCTTAACACTTTGATAAAACTTAAATAAGTGGAATTTAATGCCTGGTTTAATTTTGAAAGATGTTTTCGACAATAATCTTAAAGGGTGCCATTAATTGTGAAATCTTGATTTTGAGGACATTGATTTTGAAAATCTGTAAATGATTTTGCTTGGTTGCATTGGAACATGAATATCATAAAGTATTTTTCACGTTGTTATTTAGAGTTTCTCTAAAAATATATTTTCTAGAATTTTTAAAGTATTGTTTGAGCTGCCAGTCAGCGCTGCCAGTAATTTTGTAGCTCACTGTATATATTTGTGTGTGTGTGTGTGTGTGTGTGTGTGTGTGTGTGTGTGTGTTTGTATTTTTCCTGTGTTTGCCACGCAGTGTGCATGAGAGTGTGGAGCTGCTCACGCACTGTAAAGGGTATCCAAGCGTGGCACACTTGTGCAGTGGCACTGGCTCTGTGATGTGACCGTACACTGTATAAAATCTATGGACCATGCTGCTTTGATGTCAGCCATTGACTTACCTTTGGCTTGGGGAAAGGCTTTTCAATGTGTGGAAGTTCGATTAAAAGAAGAAAAAGCACACAAGGCAAACATTTGCTAGCAGGATAAAAATGATTAAATTCATATTTTTATGATTTCCATTTTTACCATTGTCCTGAATTGAGAATAAGGTATTTTTGCCCTGTTCTGTCTGGAGCCAGTCAGGGTGGTGCTAGAAAAGGAATTTTTAGGAGACCTAGAAATACACCTCAGGACCGTCAGCTGCATCCAAATTTTCTGGTGGGCAAGGAATCTTTCCCGCCCACAGACACGAATTGGAAATTGTTTCGCTGGTAGTTATGACAAGGAGTGTCCCAATTGCCTATTTCATGAAGGAAAAGAGCGATTAGCTCCTTTGTTTCCAGCAAGGAAACAGGACCAACCTTGGTAGTGAGAAAAGATCAAATATGGACCACAATCCTTTGCAGTTTCAGCGATTAGATGTGTCCTGAATTTGCATGTGTGTCCTTAATCTTTCCGATACATTGCAAAGTCTATCTTCGCTGTTCAGCTCTTGGCATACTGAAGGAATAGACATCCAATTTTTCTCAAGCATGTCCAAAGGTACCTTTAAAATCTCCTTGCAAATTTCCCTTGACCAGCGTGATGTTTTCTTGTGAAGTCACAGACGAGAGAGGAAAGGAAAAAGGCCACCTGTTCAAAAGAATGCAGATGGAGCCATATTCTTATGTGGCAGTTTGTTTGTGACCCAGACAAAGTGGTGTGTTTGTGTGAGTCCGTTCTCACCTTCAGGCCAGCGGAGCAGTGGAAGATAAAGGTCAAAGTGCTCCCATGTACTGAGAATTTCTTTTCCCAGAATTTAATAGCACCAAATTTGCACCTAAATTTGAAGGCTTGATTTGAATTGCATCGCTCTCTAAATATTTATGGACCTCTCGGTGTGTGGTTGCTTTTTTTCTGAGGTCAACTGCCACGTTTACGCTGAGTTCTTTTTTTTTTTTTTTTTTTTTTTTGGGGGGGGGCGCGATGGCCGAGTAGCTCTTTAATTTGTCAGGAATCTACCCCCCACTCGCCTTCCAAACATCCAGCACAATGTTCCTCTCTGTAACAACAGATAGTCTGACTCCCCCACTCGACCTGGTTTACCCGGGGTAACAGGAAGTGATGTCAGCGGGTGAACATCTGCGGATCGGAGGAGTAAACTCGTCTAGCGGACAAGAGAGGCGTGACTCGTGATTTATCCTCAACCCCCTCCTCCAAAAGTAGCCCCAGACTGGCCGGAGGGTCTCCACAAAAGGCATTGTTGTGTGGAGAGAAGTGCTGATTTTCCCCCCTCATTGGAGATGACGTCAGGCTGCAAACCTGCGGCCTCTTGGCAGGCAGGAGCTATGACTCGTCTCCTTAGATGTGGGTCAGCCAAAGCCGAGGTGGGATGGAGGTGTTTCGCGTTGCCGCTCCCAGGCCTCAGTTTCTGACAGGCTATGCAGATGTGGGTGTGATTACGCTGCGCCGTGCTATGGAGCTGGCTGGAGTTCAGGGTGGCCTACTTATTGGCTTTGTTTGCTCGTAGGAAAATGCAAATGAGATGTGTGGCACAGTGGCGCAGTGGGTAACGCTGTCACCTCACAGAAATGGATATCGGCTTAATGCCTGTTTTGGGTCGTGTTGTGTGGAATCTGCATGTTCTCTCCACGTTAGATTTTCCTTTGGGTCCACCTCCCGTAGTCCACAGATCTGCATGTTAAGTCTATTGTAGACTACAGGGTACCCAATGCGTGCTGGAAATCCTTAAAAATGCTTGAATTTTAATGTAGTGTTTTCAATGTTTGAAAAGTGCTTGGATTTTGAATAGTGCTTGAAACTGCTTGAAACTGTAATGCTAATTATGCTACTTTCATAACAAATCAGTATCTGACTTTGTTGTTTGATAAATATGCCGTTTATCACAGCTGTAAGGGGCTGGAAAAGAATAAAATGCACCTTGAAAATGCTTGATAAGCGTTTGAATTTGACTGGAAAAGGTGTAGGAATTCAGAGACTCTACTACACTTAGGTATAAATATGCGAGTTTGTTCTGTAATGTTTTGGTGATCTACCCTGGGCCTGTTCCTGCCTCCCACCCAGTGCATGCTGGGATAGTCTAATGCATGGATAGAAAATCCCTCCTCATGCTGTCAGATTTTCTGAAATTTGAAAATTCTCTTTTCATCCCCATGAGTAAGTGATTAATAACTAATATTATTCATATTATATAACAAGTCTATTTATATCATAGTTGCATTGTTTGTGCGATCTGTTTGATGTATTTTAGTATTTTCAAAAATGAATCATGCCAATAAAGTGACTCCAAGTTCAGGATCAGCAGATGAGATGGTATGGTGTGGAGTTGGTGATCTCAGCGGGCTGAGAGAGTGCGGTGTAGAGTAAGAGGGAGAAGAGAGAAAGAGAGAGAGACGGAGGAGAGGTTGCATGAGAAAAGGGAGAAAGTGAGTTTGTGGGAGATTGAAAGAGGGAGGCGAGAATTTGAAAGGGAATGGGTGTGATTGCAATGGAGAAAGAGAGAGGGAGGGAGAGAGATTGAGCTTAAAAGGGGGAGAGCTGAGAGAGGGAGAGAGGGATGGATGCTGGGGAGAGAGTGAGAGAGGGACTGGGTGAGCAAGAAAGGGGAAGACTGGGATTGAAAGAGAAAGGGAGGGAGTTAGAGGGAAAGAGTGGGCCCTGGGGAGAGATACTTTATTAGCTCAAGATGCAAAGCACATTATGTACTGAGTTCCTGGTGTCAACTGATCCAAGTGCAGGAGTTTCTAATGCAGGAATCACATTTGAAGCTGTAATCCTGGATCGCAAGTGAAATCAGGACAGAGTCCTTTGTGGCAGCGTTAGCTTGTGAGCTCGCCTAATGAATCACAGCACCAGAGCAGGGGTGGGATCAGTTACAGCGCTGCTGAGGCGCCTGCTCTGTCAGGGGTATTACCAGTTGTCATGACGACAGGAAGGTGGGTTCCCCTTCTCTCTCGCCACAGGGGTGAGATTCACTTTCGCGTGCTGAAACTAAACCGGGGAACGTGGAGAGACTGTTTTGCTTTGAGCCAAGATGGTGGAGCGCAAACGGTCTTTGAGGAGCTTATAATTTATTTATAAGAAGCCGGATTATGTGGGGCCAGGCATGTAGGAATCACATGTGAAGGGTGATGTAGAGTGTGCAGAATATTCCAGCACTGCCCTCATGCTCGTGCCAGGCTCTTAATTCCTCTCCCACGATAACCTATCACAGTCCTCTGCTGTTTTCATTACCTGTTTCAGTTCTGCTCTCTCCTTATCTATTTCTCTTTTCTATATTTCTCTGTTTCTATTCCATCTTCATCTCTCGTACTCTATACCCTGTCTTTATCCCTCTGCTACTCGTCCCTCCTCTCTCTTTCTCCTTCTCCTCTCGTGGGAATTGGCGCCTCAATGTCTATAGTCTCAATGGGATAACCAGCACTCATGTCAGGAAGTGCAGAGCACTGTGTAGAACGTTGACCCTTTAATTGTGACATCACAAGCGTTTGATTAGAATGTTCTCAGTTGGACATTCTAATTCCAAGGCAACAATCACTACTGGTAACTGAGAGCAGTTTGGTTCTGGAACACTGTGACTCAGAATGTTGAGGAGGAAGACATTGCAAATATGTTACTGTTTAGACCGTAAAGTCTGGTGGTTTGTGATTGGGAGGCTGTGGGCAGTCAGTTTGGGCGATGCGTCATCCCACCTGCAATCAGTGAAGGTTCATGTGATTATGTGAGGTTCACCATTGCTGTGTCTTCATTTTCTCTCTAAAATGTAATTGGGGAATATCGGTCCTGTTTATCATAACAGGTATTAAATTATTGCGGAACCAAGTAGGTTTTTGACTTCATTGTAATTATGTATTTAGCTATTTGCATACTTCCTGCTTCATTGCTGCAGGAGAGCCTGTCTAATTTTCCGCCCATAAATTGCTGACGGTTCTAAATCCGTATTTTTGGTTCAATTTCTCCCACAAATCTATTCAAATTATACTGTGGGTATATTCATCAGCTGAATATACAAAAAAAAAAAAAAACAGGAATCATACTCAACAGTATTTACCACTTGATATAATCATGTTTTTATCTATTTGGATATTGCATCAGTTTCAACCCTGCTGGAACTCTTCTCTAATTTACTGCTCCTAATGAATTGAAGTTCTTGATTCAGTTTTCAGCATGAGGAAATGGAACTGGGTAACAAATCCCTTTAGCTTTGCTTTTGACACGTACCATATTTCTGGAGTACGCTGGAGATGTTGGGGGCTGTCGGGGGTAGTGTGGACTCCAGTGGCTCGAGCATTTGCCTAAGACTTAGAAGGTTGAGCAAGGCTCTTAACCCCATACAGCTCCAGAAGTGTATTGACCCCCGCTCAGTCTAATCAAGTCGCTTTGGATGAAAGTGCTCGCTACATTACAAACTGAGACACTGAGGGGCTGTTGCCTAATCAGCTCAGCTGAAGGTTTCTCAGCGTGTCGGAGGTTATTTTGAGTGTCACACCTTCTGGGCTCACAGCTGCGCTCTGTGAGCTGGATCACATGCCCTGTGCTGCAATAGCAGGCAGCCGCCTGAGTGCGTTCACAGGTTGTCTTCATCAGAAATACCTGGACCACGGAGATGTTTTGTTTACACACTGTTGCCACGGAGACTAGAGTTGACGCTTCCCGTCATCGTGAGGATGGGGCAAAGGGCTTGGCAGTTCCCTCGCCCTTAAAGCAGGGGCACAGCGAAGAATTTTGGGCCCACTGGGAGAATAAAATTCTGGAACCCCTCCCCCAGAGCTGTGGACCCAACAATATTGTCCCCACTTTTTGCCCTTTTGCATCCTTCGTAACCCCGGCTCCATGGGTTCATCTCCACTCACCCTGGGGAAAGCTTTGTTGTCATAAAAATGACAGGAATTGGGAAACTGAAAATTAGATAACCTCCAATCTAACGAGCATAATTTTCAGTACTTTATTTGGCAATTTACAATTCAGTGGATCACAGAAAGAAAGCCTTTCAATTTCAAAGTGTTTTTTCCCCAAAGAGCAGTTGGTGGTCAACCTGGTACCTTGACATTTTTTTTTCCCTAAAGACAGCGCTCTCATAGCTGTAAGTATGCAAGCTTTTCTCTCGCTAGTTTCAAAGTGACTTTTATTGTCATGATGATGGGATGTTTAGTTTGATAATGAAGGCACTTTTGTGTTCTTTTGGAAATGTACCTGTCAGCGGTTGCAGTGGGCTGTCCCATGCAGGGGTCCTGACCCTGGGAGCTTGCAGCAGCTGCCCTTGTGGCTTATAGGTGGATGTGCCACCTGGAGTCTCTTTAAATCCTCTAAAGAAGACTGTGCCTGATGTTTGCTGTTCTGTACTGGCGGAGCGTGACGTTGGTGGCCGGGGGGTTGGGGGGGTGGGCTGTTGGTGATGTTTTGTTCTTAAGGTGCATATATTCTGTTTCCATTCTATTCCACCATCATCCATCCATTGTCGAACCACTCTCACTCCAGTGTGTGCTTCCATAGCAGCAGGGTAAGCACAGTGCAGACGTAGCCTTGGGAAACGTGGCCTGCCCCCCATGGGAGTTCCCTCGGCAGCTGTGAGACCCGGTCCCTACAATGTGCCCTGAGTGCGCTCTGTTCATTTGCCTCTGTCACCTTCTATTTTGTGTTTCACTGTCAAGCTTCTGCATTCATATATGTATGATATTTATGAACATGTGAAAATCCAACACAGTGTCAAGTATTTGGTGCAAAAAGACCTGGAAATTCTTGCTTGGTGCTCACAATACAGATGTGAATGTCCACAAATTTAAGCTGGCAGTCTACGTAAACCTCATATCTATTGTTGTCAAACCCAAAGTCCTGGAGTACAGCGCAAGAAGTAAAATTAGTGTCGCTGTCCAAGTACTGAGATGACTGTCATTGTCTAAGTACTTATGGACAGCACAGTTTATATAACTTGACTGAAACAGTGGAAAGCTTCTCTTTCTCGAGAGATGAGTGTGAAATGGATTTTTTAATGCATGTGAATGTCAGCCCCCCTCAGTCACAATCAGACTAAAGAACTTTATATTTAAAGCTCTTCTGCTGTGAGAGCTATTAGATTAATGCCTCAATCAGCCCATCAGGTGACTCATAGCAATAGGCAGTTAATTACTAATGCATGTTGAAGTTGCTTTTGTGCGGCGCTCTGAAATACAATGATGGAAATGTTTTGAATGCTAATTTTAAAAAGACAAAGTCGGGTTTTTGAGTGGATTGGGATATCAAAATGAGTGCTGTCCGTCGGCATGTCTGTCCCTACGGCCATCCGTCCGTCAGGCTTCTTCTTCAAGCCAGAACTCTCCAACCATTCAATATTTCTCAACAAAATTTAAAATACGGCTACATCTTTTTATGCAGGTGTCTTTTCATACGTCTGTCCATCCTCCTGACTATCTGTCCATCCCTCCACCATTTTTTGTTTCCAGGCCAGATATCTGCCATACTGTGGGGGTGGGGCCTGAGTATTTCATGGTTGTTTTAATTATCTTGAGCTAGAGGGTCTACGGCTGGGCGTTCAGTCATATCCATCATCCAGCAGTGTGGTGCTGGTTTCTGCTTTGAAGCCTGATTAGAATTCACCGCATTGCCAGCTCATCGCTTGATATTCAGTCTGGCTTTGTGAAACTTTACCGAAGTATGGGTATGCTGAACTAGTAGCAATGGATTAATCCCTTCCTTTAGGCCTGTTCAATAAATAAGCTCATTTAAAGGGAAAAATGCATCAAGAAACCATTTTCTTAATTTACATGCTGTGCTCTCCAATTTAAAAAAAATCCAAGCACTAAGACGATTGATTTTAGCTAATAAACTAATGGGCTTCAATCGGGACTCAGGTGTTGTAATGCTGGGTGAAAAACAAAACCTGCACCCACTCCGGCCTTTTTCCGATAAGATTGGACACTTTTGGTTTACTGTCAGCTTTTCCCCGATGTTTGTTGACTTGAGATGAACTGCTCTTTCATGTTTACCGTGTGTCCAGCAGGATAATTTAGTGTCTGAGTTTAAGATGAAGTCGATCAGTCCAGCTCACAATCATATTCTTGTTGAATCAAACAAATAGTAATTTCATTAAACAGACAGTATTCATACTAATTGGTCTGCGATTATTGTGCAGTGACAGTCTCTTAAGTTGTTGGACCTGGACTGGATGAAATTGGCTGCAATTCCATTATGATTTACAGGATATTAATATGAACAGCAAAAAATTTAAAGCAGACAGACTCTAATTTGACCTTATATGCCTTACTCGGACCTCAAATGTGCTGGATAACGGAGCCTAAAAGCTAAAGTTCCTTATATTTTCAGACTGCACTGTGTTTGTTCCAGGTTTGTTCCAAATCTTATTCATAGTCAGCTGCCTGTGTGCATGGGTGGAAGACACGTGTAGCCGGATATTGCATAATTTTACTAGGGTCAATTTATTGTCTTGTGTGGATGTCAGTAGGGAAATTCCCTTTTAGACACTAGAGGCTTAAAAACCTTGTGTACATCTGGCAATCGCCAGAGTTTGGTGGTCACTGGGGGAGAGTCAATCACTGGTCTCCTGGAGCAATCATAAGAGCCAGTTGTATTCCTGCACGCTGCTCTTCACTTGCAGCTCTGTGCTATCGGACGTTACCATGACAACGAACTGAGGCTGAATTTATGTAGTTTCCAGCGGAGACAGCTGTTGGGTGTGGTCGTTTTTAGAGCTTAATGATATGTCATATCCTCCATGTTCTCTTGTGTTTAAACAGAAAACTTTTAAAAACCATTTCCTCCTCCCCTCTTGGTAAAGAAAGGATAGTTTTAGTTCATGTTCTTGGGCTGTAAATGCCCATGCATGGTTCTGGCTTCGGTAAACAGTGGAAACATCTTTTTATCATTCCCTATACAGACCCTAGTTGTATTTTTTCATAGTTACTCAATTACAGCCCCACCGGTGTCTTTCTTTAGTTACCCAATGTACTCGTATTGCACACAGAGGCACTGTTCTATCATAGCTAATGATTAGAGAATGTACAAGCTTGAGTGAGTGTTTATAGAGGGAGGTGTGTGTGTGTGTGTGTGTGTGTGCGCGTGCGTGTGCGCGTGCGTGTGTGCGTGTGTGTGCGTGTGTGTGTGTGTGCATGAGTGAAAGCTATGCAGTGATCTATGAAGGGCTTGACACTGTGTTTGTAGTATTTAGCCCGTAGAGCTGTACTTTGTCTTAACCCTTTGAGCTCCGAATATTTTTCCAAGGAATAATAAATGTAGTTATCCTGAGCTGAGGTCAGGGCGGCCATTTAACTCACGTCATAACAAAGGTGCCCTTTAAACTAAGGTTGTGCTGTTTCACATGTCACAAATATTGTTTGGCCTTGTGCCTGTGTAGATTGGGAAGGATTCCTGAAATTATTTGACCTGCCAGGGACCTTCTATTAGCGTTTGTGTCAGCTGAATTGACACTGCATGGGAATAGGAATTTCACTGGAGATGGAGAATCCAGTGATCTATTTTCTGATCTGAAACTGTTTCTAGAACTGTTCTTGTGGTGAATTGAACAGAAATCCTTGTCCATAGTGCAGTGGCCTCACCTTCCTGTTTAGCTTTGGGTCAGCTGAGTTATCCTCTTGAATGTTAGATGTAGCGCAGCTAACTTTCTGTAATGCTGTTTGTGTGCATAGTTGGCCATGGTTCTGTTTGCTTTCACACAGCTGGGCTTAGTGCATTTAACCAGAACACCGGTCATTATAGAAGTTCACTAATTAGCCTGAGCACCATTATGATAGCACTGTTATCCACTGCTCTATTAGCCATAGCAAAGTTAGCCATAATACTGTAAGCTACAGCGATAACGCAGTTAGCTAAAATTCTTCAAGTGAGCACGGTTTCCCATTGTGCTGTTGGCCATAGAACAGTCTGGCAGTTCACACTATTACCCAAAGCACTGTTAGACATAGCACAGCTATATACAGTATCGTTACCCGTTTTAATCACCCGATTAGCATTCTCAGCCAAGGTGCTGTTAGCCATAGCATGACTCATTATCAGTAGAGCGCCCCCTCTGTTACATAGCTGATGCCTACCGTTGTCAGTTCGCTCAGCTGTTGGCGGTATGAGACATCCAGCTGACTACTGAGGAAAAACAAGCGGCAACATTGAACTACAAATGCGATGGTCAAATGCTTGTGACTGTCAATAAAAATTAATGAAAAGCTATTAAGATACTAGCTGTTGGAAGTCCGAGTAAAATTAATGAAATGGAAACGTGGCATGGAGCATTGTATTATTCCTGCGCGTTGAGCGTTTGTTATTTGAAATGTCTGGAGGACTGAAGGCGTTATTAGTGAGGAGTTGGATTCTTGGAAGTTTGTGGGAGGAAAGAGGCTTTTTCATTTACGTCACTGTCCAGACATGAATCCCTTTGGTCAGAGACTTAGATCATTAGAGTTTAATGTGCTGGGAAATGGTGCCGTAATCATGGACCATAATGGAGTAACGCTCCAAAACACGACTCGTTTTTGGGCTGCAGCCACATTTTATCTTTTTAAACCCCCCGCCCCCCCTCACTTTGTAGTGTTTGTCCATTTCTACTCCATTAATTAAGAGCTGAAAAGATTATTGGGCCATTATGTAGTGTTCAGTCATTCCACACCGCTCTCCCTCTCACTCTACGGCATTTCTCTTGTGTGTTTCCATTGGTGGGAACCCCCCCACACGCACTTGTGAAATGGGACTAATTAGACTCCAGCCTCTTCACCACACCCCACTCCCCTGTCCTTTAAGACAATAGAAAGGGGCCTCATTCAGTGCTAGCTGCTCTATAGGTTCTGTGGGGTTGGTTTCTAGGTCACAACAGTGCTTTATTAGTGATAAACAGCATTGCGCTTACAGAATTATTTATAGTGCAATGAAGAACAAAACATTTTCCCTCATATTTTTGCTCTCTTTGTCTCCCACTCTCTCACACTAAATTATTTTCTCATTTGCTCTCTCCTCCACTTTTTCTCTCTGCTGCTCATTCTTTCTCTCTCCTCCCTCTCACTTTCTCTCTCTCTCTCCCTCCTACACCTTTCCTCTTGTACACTGGAGTGGGTGGGACAATTATGCAAGGACTGAGCCTATGGCTGACGTTGTTTGAGGCGGAGTGGGAGGGGTCAGTGGTGGTCGGCGAATGAGGCTTGGGAAAACACATGCGTCCTGTCTGACTTATGTGTAGGACCCAGGGGGTCAGTTCAATCGCTTATTTTCCACATCCTTCCTTCCTTCCTTTCCTTAGTGCCTTTCCTTGCTCTTAGCCCAGTCCATCAGGGAGGCAAAGCTGAGCTATAGTGGTGAAATTGTGTGGCATCTACCGTATGTCTCTAAAATCATGCAAACCAAATGTTCAGATGCTTTGGATGGGGAAGTGTCAAAAAGTGGTAGGTCCGAGATGCAGTTGGTGGGTCACGTGACACAGTTCTGGTGAGGGTGACTTTGGAAGTTCGGAATCACACAAGTGAACAGGTTCCCTGGCCGATCCACGTGAGTGCAGTCTGCAGTTATGTAGCATTTCAACTTTTTATTGGATAATAAAATCGCTTGACATTTACCATGACTAAGTCTGATTGTGTTTGATTCTCCAGGACATTTGTCTGTATTGTGTGTTTACAGTGAAAACGATGAAGCGGATTTGCTGCTCCAACCCTCTCCCATGCCACACTCCCCACACTAATAATTAATGGCACCTGCAGCTCATCAATGAGCTGCAGGCTTAGGAGCCTTGCATTTTACTCCCAGCTGCTGGTCAGCAGGTTTTTGCTGTCACCCTGTGTCTTTTCTTGGTTTTACTTTAGTTTGGTATTTCTTTGTATTAATTGTATATTCATTTGGAACCTTGTTCCCTTTTTTTGGGTTTTCCTATCATTAAGCTTATTCATCACACCCCAGCCTAGCACTTGAGTCCAAACTCCAGACCTGGGTTTTGTGGTCTGCCAGACTGTCGTTAGGCATGCAGCGGGCCCAACCCTTACACCGTACATAAGTAACAGAAACAAGGAATGAGAGAGTCAGGCTCATAAAGTGAAAGATTCATTCACAGGGGAAAGCTTTATTAAGGGAAGGCCAAAAAACAGAAATCCCTCCCTGTGTCACTGGGTAGCCATTCATTTTCATTACAAGCTGAACAAAATTGACAAAGGGAACATTTTCTGCAGTACCTACTTTGTATATTCTATCATGTGAGGTGGGGAAAGCGTACATTTTGAGCTCTGTATAAACTATGTATAAACCTTTGGGGAAAAGCTTTTTTGTGCCTGAATTACGTTGATGTGATGGTGCGTTCAGGAACCACACGCAAGAGAGGGAAATCCAAAAAGCGAATGCCTTTAATGAGTTCTGCGTTAGTACCAAAAGACAAGAATTGCCAAGGCACAAAACGAAATGCAAAAAACAGAGTTGACTAGACAGGCTGGGGTCAGAACCAGTAAAACAGCGGAGCAACGGTTCAAAGACGGCAGGCAAAAAGTCATAGTCGATAAGCAAAGCAGTGGGTCATACACAGGGTGCATCCAAACACAGAAAACGTGGTCGTACAAAAATAGGTTGAAATCCAGAAAGACAAAATCAATACAAAAAGGGCAATGGCAAGAATCTTGGTTGGACGAAACAGTCGAAGAAAAACAATAATCAATGGCATGCGAGAAGCTCTGCACAATGAAATATTGATCAACATTCTGATGAAGTCAGAATTGCAGTGAGGACTCAATAGACAGAAGGGAAGTCACATGCTACTCAGGGAACAGGTGAATGGGTGAGAACTAATTACAGTAGGAGGAACACATGAGGGAAATTCTAACCACAACAATTGAAGAAAGTCAAGACACGGCTGGGAATCACGCACACAGCCTATGATATTTAAACAGCTCCAGTCAGGGAGTTCTAAGTGCACAGACAATGAGTGCAGGAAAGCAATTAAGCACATGCTAGAGATCTTGGAGAAACGCAGAGGGAGACGGGTACAGCTGAGCAAGAGGCAGAGACAAGAACAGGGCGATTGCTGAGAGGGAATTAGTACCAATTACAACTTTACAACTTTACAGATTTAATTAGAGTGCTCGTTAGTGAGTTAGTAATATATACATGGATTAGTTGGGTTAGTAGACTATGATACAAAATACAAATGTTAGTTTTGTTAGTAATCGGAACAGCCAGTCGAAGGAAGTAAACGAGAATTGAAGGAATAATATGAAACACCAGAAACCATTGAAATCACCCGAACCAGGTGAGCACACAGACAGGGGAGATGGACTGAACCAACTAGAAACGAGACAGGGGAGACAAGTGCAATGGAACAGAAAATGGCATGAACTGAAAACTGAGAATTACAATAACCAAAAAGAATAAAGAAAAGACAAAATCGTGAACACCGAACATGAACATAGACATGAACATAAAAAGCATAACCATGACAGTTGACCTCAAGCTCACTGGATCAATGCGTTCAATTATATGAGATGCAGAGACATTGGAGGAAACCACAGATGCTGGCAGATTGCAGAGGACAAGAAAGCACCTGGTCACGCTATCTGAGTGTTTTTTTTCAAGGTTAAAGGTTTTGTCAATAATGATACTGATTGTTGTCACTGGTTGTCCATGGCGCTTTTATTAAGGCATTACTGGGTGTAAACGTCCTCTGGATTTTTGTAAGACCTAGGACTGATTTCACAGACATGGGAAAGCTTAGGCCTCAACTGAATAGGGGATTTGTATGGAGAAGGTTCGTTCAATATTGAATTTAGTCATGCAATAGTTTGTTGGTGAAACTGTCCCACTGTGATCTTGTTTGATTTTTTTTTTGATGATGTTAAAGGAAAATTTCAAATTGTTTGTTAATTCTGGGCCACTTTGATAAAATTGAATGAAATATGATTGAATATGATTGACGTATGACACCCTGTGATCTGTTAGGTAAAGTACATAATAATGTAGATGGCTGTAGCTGATGGGATATAGACACTGTGGATGTATGCTGTCATCTCATACATTTATAGCCTAATCTCACCGACCTTCCTGCCGTCCTGCTGTTCACCAGGCCTGTTCTTGCGGTGAAATTGAAAGCAATTCACCTCCTCACCTTGTGTGTCTCTTTTATTAAGGAGCTGTCTGTGGTAAACATTTTTAGCTCGCAAAATGGCTGACGTCATGTTCACCTTGGCTCAGAGGTTTTGGCCCTGACTGAGTCGAGAATAGATTCATCTGTAGCGGGTGACTAAGAGCTGGCGCGTACGACACTCGCCTCCCCCGCGCCAATTAGCCATTTAATCTCTGCTTTTCCCTGAAAGCACCCCCTTTTATGAGTATTTTTTCACGTATCGGGCCATACTCTCATCGCAGATGGAAATCCAGGTTCAGAGAGTAAAAGACCTCCCCCCCCGGTAGTTTGTTCCAAGCGTTTGAATCTCCAAATGAGCATCAGTCTTCGGAGAGGTGAGAATGATCAAAGATACCTGCTGGTTTGTAAGAGTCATGTGTCCTGACTTGTAATTTCTGACCCCTGCATTTTACACATCTGTTTTCAGTCCTTTATCTTGCCTTTATCTATAACATTTAAAAGTTTTGCTGCCACATCCACTTTGGTCTCCATTAACTTTATCATCATGCATTTAATTAGCAATCTTGGTACACAAACATAATAATAATAATAATAATAATTGTAATAATAATATTATTATTGACAAACTGGAAAAGTATTTACAAGACCTAAAGATCAATGTGGCTCTGGACTGGCAGAAAACAGTATTACTAGGTTCATCGAGAATCCTTTGTAGAGGCCTAATTGTCGAAGGTGGCTTCTTGTAACCTGGCTGTAGGACTAGAAACCAGTGATTAACATCTTTCTACTGTGAAAATACTGCATAATAATAATGATAGTAATAATAATATGAATTGAAATCAAAAGTTCATGAATAATTAGTCTCAAAATGTGAAAATAATAATTAAATAACGAAATTTGTGGGAATTAAATGCAGAAAAATGAAGCGGTGTCACTATGTCTCCCAGGCTGTTACACTGGTGTGTAGGCGACAGGCAGTCTGTGGACTGGCCCTTAGTGGACCCTGTTAGTGATCATCCGTCTGTGGCGCTGCTGTCTACACTCTGTGTTTTGGGAAAACAGAGTCGTGTTGACACCATCGCGGTAAACAAGCGTGCACTATCCAGACCCCTGGAGCAAACATCATCCCTGTAAATCAGCGCTGAGACGCAGCCAAAAACACAGCGAAAGCTACAGAAAATGTCAGTCTTAGCAAGTGTTGTCATCTATATTCATACTCTTATGTTTTGTAAGATGACACGAGATTTCTGGTGAAGTGAGGCAGTTTCTTTCATTGCAAGTTTTTTTCCCAGTGTATTCAAACAGCATAGGGTTGAACTTAAAACAAGCAGCCATTCCCCCCTTGAGAGTAAAAAGTCAGACTTTTTACTCATAACAAGACTATAATGTTTGTTTTAACAAAGCTAATTTTGCTCTGTTAACTTTCGAAATGCTTCAGGAATTTTCATTTAGTGGTTTCGCTGTGCCGTTATGAAACAGTCACAGCGAGAAAAGACCATCCAGGGGAATTCTGGGTCATTTCCTTTTACCGCCTAATCTTCTCTCCATTCTGTACACTGCGTTGTCAGAAGCATGGAGGGCTGTGCACTGTCCCTTTGGGTTCCAGAACAATCTGCTGTGATCTCTCTGTGAGCGTGTTTGATGAATGGGGGAGTAGTTCAGGGGTCAGCCGTAGGAGCAGAAAGGAGGAAGTTTGGCTTTCCTTTGTCCGAAGGGCACTGGCTGACAAATGAATTATTTCCTAACTCACTCCCTCACAGTGTTAAGAAAGACAGTCGGATCCGTATAAAGAAGCCTCTGAAAAGCATGACGTGTGACCTCAGATCAGTTTACCTTGCCTGCCTCCTCGCAAAATCCACTATGTGTGAGAAGGACAAGACTGGTTTCAGACCTGCACTCTGAGATATTAAGTGGACAGTCTCAGCACTGAACACTGCCTGCCGCTCGACTCTGCTCTTCCATGTGTGTGCAGGCTCAGGAACTTCTGTCCTCAGAGACATTACCGCTTACACTCATTTAGTTTAGTACTTAGCAAACGGTCTCAAAACATAGTTAGCTAGCATGCACACATTACCTTTCTATAATCATCATGTAGTTTAACACATAGATAGCTTTTAAAAAAATCCAGGTTGGCCAGTTCAGTATTCTACAAAATCAGTCCCAGAGACTTCACTGGATAATTAGCCATTGTGGCCAAATCTGGTACATTTTTCATTATGTTTATTAATGTGCACTGTCTCTCCTTTTTTAATCAATAAGCTTGTTATGAATTTAAATCTGCAAGCTGTTTATAGGAGGAAAGATGACAAAAACATTTTTTTTCTTACTTAAGTTCAGAATGAATGTTAAATATAGCCAGGCTATCATTAAGAGTCTCCTTACCTCAGTGTGCAGTAAATTCTCCTTCCTGCAGCTGAGTAATTATGTGCAGAACAGGGACCTGGTATTTCTGGATGTGTGAGATGTCATGTTCTTCAGGAATCTCTTCCTAATGACTCCTCTCCTCTCTCTCCAGGGCTCTGTACTCTTATGATGGAGACAGCAATGACCTGGTGCTCGCTTCGTGTGGAGGTAAGGCAGAAAGGCACTCTCTCTCTGCTGTCTGTACGTACTGTTTCTGTGGAGTGTAAATTAAATTACTTATCAGTTATATGGTTACACACTTTTACCCCAATTTTGGTGTAATCAGGGGACAGTATCCTCAGGAGCAGTGTGGGGTCCAGGGCCCAGCAGCTGCTCTGATCTTACTGTGGTGACCCTGGGGCTTAAACCGCCGACCTTCTGAGTCCCAGTTGAATATCAGCCAGACTATCCTGTCGGCTTTTGCCCGCCCCCTCACACTCTATAATGCCTTTTTTGAATGCTCCGTTGGACCTGAATCACAGAGCTCTCCAGGCTTTTCATGGTAGATGAAATGGTCCTGTCCTGTTTCCAAAAACAATATTTTGGAGTTAGCTGGATAACTGCTTTGTGTAAAACCTGGAACTACTTACATCGGTTTCAGATTTGGTAGGATTCTGGGGCATATATAGTGCCAGCTATCTGGCTAACTCAAGTGTGTGTTTGTGTCTGTGTGAGCGTGTGCTTCGGCATGTGTGTGCATGTGATAGTGTGTTTGTGTGTGTGTGTACATGTGCGTATGCTGTGTGCTTGTATGTGTATGATTGCATGTGCGTAATCCCTCCCCTCTCTCTGTGATTGACAGGTGGAGGGCTGCAGGAAATCACCGGCATGTTTGATCACACGCGCATCATGTATGGATTCTGCAGTCTGAAAGAGGCAAACTCCGCCCTCCCCCACTACGTCCTCATCAACTGGGTGAGTCTCCTCCTGCTCACCCATATCACATGTTCCTCTTCAACCAATGACCGCTGCCAGATGCTTGGGCCTGGTCTATTGATGGGCTATCAGAGCTGCCACAAACAGAGACACGCAAATACATGCACAAACATACACAGACCCCCACATAGAGACACACAAATACACGTGTACACGTACACCTAGGTATAGACACTCACACTCGAGGGAAATCTAGTTAATACACACAAACAGGGATTGTAATTTCTTGAGCATGTTATCTCTGGCTTCATAGGGCAATATGTACGATGATTCTTAGTTGCTGACCAGCAAAATAATCTTGTGCAAAGTCAGTTTGTTGAATGTCCAGGACTCAGTAGGTTCATTGTTTGTCCCACTGAGTGATTTGATGGGATAATAGGTGTGAGACTGTATAACATCTGTTGTCAAGTGTTCACATGCATCCACAACTTAAACTGCGCTACCCTTGTTCTACAAGTCTGCCGGGAGCCATGGGATTTGTAGTTCAGTTGTTGAGACAGTGAAACCATCCCTTTAATATTCAGTGAATGATATATGTGATGTAAAGGCACTAACTGCTTCTCTACTGGATCTGTTGTAACAATAGTTTGCTTACTTTGTTAAAAAAGATGTTTGTTTTTCTGCTTCAACATGTTTTTCTTTTCTTAATCTTTTATTATTCTTGCTATATTTTTTGATCCAGACCAGGAATCAAGTGTGAAGGCAGACTACAATCCAATAGTTGGGTTTTTGTAGTAATATGGATAGTAATATGGTAGACAGTGAGCCTTAGCCCAGTGGACAATAGAACAGTTCAGTTCAGACGTTATGGGCGTAGCTGTGTGGGCGTAGTCAATGCCTGGCTGGTGGCTTGCCGGGATGATAACCAGATACAGTGCACACTTCGCCAGGGCTGACCTATCAGGTGGCAGGATGGAGCGACCTGCTAACTCTAAGGAGAGGGTATAAATACATCATACACACGTGTAAAGGGGTAAATATAAAATGAGACACAGCCGGGGTAAAGGGAACACACAAGATGCAAACCAGTGAAGGTAGACATTACTTTTAATAGACACACAGGTTGCTGAATTGGAAGAGACACAGAACGCAGTCACACAAGGGCTGTGACACTGTAAATGTCTGCTGTGATTACCTGTGGTGTCAGAGGCCTCTGTATAGGAGTTGTAAGTTCTAAAAGCACAGGAGACTTTTGGATACTGCATTTCCTCTTCTGAATGACCAAAGTTCACTTCCATTTTTGCAGCTACTTTCATATGCATATTGAAACATAAATAAAAGCATTCAAGTTCATGTGGGACTGGCAGCCTGTTATATTTTACAAATATATGTCAGGTGTCTTTTGTAATATAAGATATACTTTACTGAACCCTGCGGGGTAATTTGCCCTCTGCATTTCACCCATCCTAGTTACTTAGGAGCTGTCGGCAGCTACAGAGCAGTGCCCAGGGACTAACTCCAGGGCCTTGTTTGGGGGGCACTGGTAGAAGTGTTCCTATAAAGCATGTCTTTCTGGGTGTTAGGAAACAGCATTCCCCAGAGGAAATCGGTGTGAGCACAGGAGGAACATGCAAACTCCACACAGAGACCCTGGGTGACTGGGATTTGACCCCAGAACCTCCTTATTTTGAGGCAGCTGGGATACCCACTGTGCCACTGCGTCATCTCTTGTCATGAGCCCCCTCTCTGCGCCCTGAAGATTTGTGCCTTTTTTTTTGGGAAAACAGAGCAGAAAAGGCCGCGGTGGTTTGGATGGTTTGTTGTTGTAATGAAGTGTTAAAAAAGATGGCTCCCTGTGACAGCTGTTCTGCCCCCCGTCCCCCCGGCCTCCCCAGGTTGGCGAGGATGTCCCCGACGCCAGGAAGTGTGCCTGCGCCAGTCACGTGGCAACTGTCGCCGAGTTCTTCCAGGTCAGTGACGTTAATGGTCAGCCCACCCAGACATTATGTGCTGAGTCCTCCAGCTGAGGATAACGAGCTGCAGTAAGCTGTCCGAGGAATCGAATCCTTCTTCACTATGGCAGACGTCCTCAGTGTTTCTGTCCAATCTCTTGGATTTGCTGATTACCACAGTTCCTCAGCCAGGGGGAGGTAGGATTAATTTGTAAAATCAGCTGGCTGAGGCGATAGGTGTAACTAAAACATGGCAGGAGTTTCATTCTGTGACTCTTAGGAAATGTTAAGTGCAGATATTGGTTTGGGGTTTTGATGTGGGGTTTGCGGAGATTTTGTTTGAGGCTTGCAATGCACAGTGTAGTTTGCATGTGCGTGAGTGCGTGAGTGCGTGTGTGTGTGTGTGTGTGTGTGTGTGAGAGTACTACAGCACTTGTTGGGTCTCTGTGTCACACACACTTCACAGCAGCAGTGATTTTAATAGTGGCCCTTTAGGCCCTCAGCCTCCTTTGTGCACGCCTGCCCTTGTGCATTTCTATGTGCGGGAAACAGAGATTTAAAATACCTGTTGGATGACGCAGCCCCACATTGAGGTCAGGACTCGACTGACTAACTGAGCTTCTGTTTTACAGCCCTAGTTTGTCCCCGGCAGGAATGATTTGATCTTTTTTCTCATTACTCAAAGAAGAGGACTGATGGCTGTATATTCAAAACACGGAGCGTTTTTCACAACACAAGGTTTCTCATTATCCTCTTCAGTGAGCCTATTGTTGTGCTTACCTGAGCCTTTAAGCTTGAAGTCTGAAATGTCACACACATTGTTACATACAAAGAATCCTTGGGTGTCCACCAGGGGGTGAAGTTTCTCCAGGGGTAATTCTGGTGTATATAGGTTAAGGGTGTTGACACATATGCTCAAAGGATTGTTGTAAGCACTGTTGTCGAGCCCAGCTTAAGTGTAGCTAATGTTTATGAGTGAGTTTCTGTGTGCATGTCTGTTTGTGTATGTATGCATCACTTTGTGCTGCGTATGTGTGCAGGTGTGTATGTGTTAGTTTGCATGAATGTGTGTGTGTGCGTGTGTGTTAATGTCAGCATGCATACCTACAGTGGCTCCAATAAGTATTTGTACACTACTTGAAAATTCGACTACATAACAGCTTTTGTATATTCGGCTAAATGCTTGCTATTGTGTGTAAAAGTGATTAAGATATTTGATAATCAATATGTTTTAAACAAATATTTAATGTCAAAATGGCATATTTGGTTAGAAAGGCGATTATCTGACCCAATAAGTATCTGTATAGTTCCATTAGTGAGTCAAAAAACTTATAATAACCCCCCTAAAATTGACTCAAGATGTTTACAGGACATGGTTGACTCACTTGGTCTGATTTGGTCAAGCATGAGGGAGCACATCGGGAGAGACAGTCCTCAGCCTCCAGTCTTGCCACCAAAGTGGAGGAAGCAAGTGGAAGCCATGTTTGTGCCCAGGCCATCCGTAACCGGCTCCATGAAGTACAGTAGTGTACAAATACTTATTGGAGCCACTGTATATTTCATACAGAATTATTCATAAGTTAAGAAATTGCCATTCGTGTTCATCAAGTCAACTATAGACCATATATTCCTCTCTTACCAATCTTCAAAAAATAAGGATTTACAGTGGCTCCAATAAGTATTTGTACACTACTGTACTTCATGGAGCCGGTTACGGATGGCCTGGGCACAAACATGGCTTCCACTTGCTTCCTCCACTTTGGTGGCAAGACTGGAGGCTGAGGACTGTCTCTCCCTCTGTACCAGCAGGGAGATGTACCGCTCAGTGCGCTGGCTGGTCTTCCTGGGACGTCCTTTCCTGGCTGCATTGGCTATGCGTTCAGACTGTTTGTACTTCTTGATGATGTACTGCACGGTCCTGTGGCGTAACGATAGCCGAGTTCCAATTTTTCTGGTGCTTTGGCCTTCTTTATGTAGCTGAATGATTTGCTCACGCATTCGACGGGGTATCTCGCCTGTCTTAGCCATATATCACAGGAATACATTATGGGCATGGTCAGGCCATTTACATAGGCCAGTCTGTGTACAGAGGGAGTGTCCAGTATGGTCACGCTTGACCAAATCAGACCAAGTGAGTCAACCATGTCCTGTAAACATCTTGAGTCAATTTTAGGTGAGTATTATAAGTTTTTTGACTCACTAATGGAACTGTTCAGATACTTATTGGGTCAGATAATCGCCTTTCTGACCAAATATGCAATTTTGACATTAAATATTTGCTTAAAACATATTGACTATCAAATATTTTAATCACTATTACACAAAATAGCAAGCATTTAGCCGAATATACAAAAGCTGTTATGTAGTCGAATTTTCAAGTAGTGTACAAATACTTATTGGAGCCACTGTAGGTGTGTGCGTGTATGAGCGTTTGTGCGTATGTGTGTCTGAGTGTGTGTGTGTGGGTGGCGAGTGTGTGTGTGTGTTTATGCGTGCATAGAAGCGTTTGCGTGCATCATTTTTCACACGGCAAGTGTGTATGTGTGTGTGTATGTGTGTCTGCACCTTGCGGGGGTGTGTATGCCTGTGTGTCCCTGTACATTACTGTGTATGGGCATACGCGTCACGCCTGGGTCTAGAGGACAGCCTGACCTGGTGGGACACAACTGGTCCCGTTTGACTGAGCGCGCTCAGATGGCCTACCTGGGGCAGCACTGCTAAACACCCTGCTGCTCTTCCTGTCCCTGCAGGGAGTCGACATCATCATAAATGCCAGCAGCGTGGAGGACATCGACCCCTCCGCCATTGGCCAGCGGCTCACCAACGGCCTCGCCTCCGTAGCCAGCCCTGTCCTCAGCCGGCTGCGAATGAAAGACGAGGAACAAACTGAGAACGTGGTGCGTTTTTGGGGGAAACAGGACTGAGCTAATAGCGTAATTAACCGCGCACTTACACCGGGGCGGCGATTTAAGGCGAAGGGCACGGGGACGAACTGCTGAGGGGGAACTAAGTGAAGTGGCCTTGCCTCTCGCTCTCCAAACCTTCGCTGAAAGTTTAATGATTGGAACAGCAGAATGACTCAGGCCTGTCTAGTGTAATGGGACATTCCCTCATAAAACACACCATTACAGCGCAGTAGCCACAGCCAAAAAATAAGTCAGACTCAACAAGTTTTTTTATATTTCAGCTTAAAATCTTCAATTATTTTTTTTGCTGAACTTGAAAATATATTGCCAGATGCGATGGTTTTGGCTCATTTCAGGATTTTCCAGTAGGCTGAGAAATGTGGGAAAAACAAGCTAATATTTTCCGCTTGATGGAAAAAAAATCTTATTTTCTGATTCAAGATTTTATTCGCTCATATATCTCATGAAATAACCACTTTATGCAATAATTGAGCAAGGTCTTTGTTTGAAACTGGAATCCTTGTGTCTTGTGTTGTCTGTATGGATTCACCGGTAGTCCAGTTTTACTTTGTTGAAAGTGCCACATACACACAGGTGTGGCGGTTCCTCTGTCGTGTGAGGTGTGGTGCATTTGTGTCTGACAGATGTGCTGCTTTTAGCTGCAGCCCCACCGCATGTGGGGTGGTGTTATCACAAAGCAGTACTGTCAGAGCAGGGTGATCTCAGCGAACCAAACCTGGCTCCTTTCTACTCAGTCATTGTTCCAGTTTTCTGAAAGTTCCAGGTTATACTTTGTGCCGATGTCCATCTTAACTCAGTAATCCTGCGATATAAAGCAGTGGGTCAAAATGTTTTACTCACCCTTATTCAAGCTGCATATTTTTGCGTGTAAAGCCAGAAATTTAAACAATATAAATGCCCACAAATGTTTCCATCTGTAATGTCAAGAGAGGGGAAAAAAAACAAAGGTAAATTATTTGGCTAACTGGATGATCCTGATTTGTGAAACGGAACCTCGGCCCTTGGCTTGTTGTGGCAAATGCTTTACAGAAAAAGCCCTCTGATGACTAACCTTCACCTCCCCCCACCCCCCCTCAGGGCACCAAGTACCAGAAGACGAACGCTGAGATCGAGATGAAGAAAATCAATCGAGAGGAGTTCTGGGAACAGGCCAAGGTAGAAATTTGATTCTGCGTTTGATGTTGTGGGAGTGCTGTATCTGGGCAAGGTCTCTGAGGCGGGGGTGGGGGGAGATGGTGTTTTTCAATTCAATTCCCTACCCCCCCCCACACACACACACACACACACACACACACCACCCCTATCTTCCATGTCCTGTGTTTGCTCATTATGAGCTGAGCTTAGCACTGCTTTTCACTGCAGGACCAGTCAGGGCATTAGCCAGAGGTGCAAAATTCAGACAAACTCATAAAAACAGGTCTTCGCCCATATCAAACATTCACATGTGAATCCGCCTTCTGGACCAAACGCTTTTTGGCAATTTTCTTTTGGTTCTGGCTCTAGCTTTAACGTGAGGATATTTGTGTTCATATCTGGCAATCGTCCCTGGGAACGCAACCATTTTTTTCATGCGTGTTGACTGTCCGTGGACGAACTGGTCTGGTCTTCCTTAAAGTTGCTGCAGACACTGTTCTCCTTGATTCTCTGTTACCAGTCATGTTGTCCGGGTGTATTTCCTCTCTTTTATGAATCTGTAATCAGCAGAAACCACCCTGTGTGTCTGTTCTGCTCCCGGTGCTCTTGTACAGTACTCCTGATATCACTGAAATTAGCGGTGTAAGCTACAGAAAACACATTGTGTCCAGATGGTTGCGTGCTTTGCTTGTGCGAAAAAGAGACTGTGAATATCTTTGAAAAGTGCAATTATCTTTCAAAAGTTACATCAAACACTCCTTCCCTGGCCGGGTGCAGTGATTCTCAAATTGAATGGCTTCTTTAGTCACAACTTGGCCTTTAGTAGCATTGACTTGGAATGCTAACGAGCGGCGATGCTAATTGAGCGAAGCGCTGATCGGAAAGGGAGGCCAAATCAAAGCATCTCTGCTTTGTTTCATGTCACAGACAGTGAGCTCATTTAGTATTTGAAAAGTGATTCCGTTTTCATTATTTTGGTTTTTGTCTGCCAACGCGGTACGTGATGTACATGATGTAATCAGTGGAAGCTTCCGTGTTGTAAAATGGCGGCTCATGCTCCTCCTCAGCGTGAGGAAGAGCTGCGAAAGGAGGCGGAGAGGAAGAAGGCTGTGGAGGAGCGGCAGCGGTTCGAGGAGGAGCGCATGGAGCTGGAGAGGAAGGAACAGGAGGAGAGAGAGAGGAGGTACCGTGAGAAGGAGCAGCAGATCGAGGCGCACAGGTGAGCCTTGTCACCCCCCTGTATCCACTCGCCCGCAGCCCCCGAGCCGCTCACCTGCACTGTCTCTGTCACAACAACAGGGTTCCTGTTGTGATGTGCTCTGTCATGTGCTCATCTCTCTGATTGGCTGGCCCTTGTACTCAAATCTAACGCGGTGATGTGCTCAGATATAGGCCAAAGTTCAAATCCGGGGATGCTGGCGGAGATTTGAATTCTTTCCAATGGCCCGGATTTCCAGTTGGCGTGCTTTTGGGTTTTGCTGCCACCTGGCGGTGGAATGCAACAGCACCCTACCTCAGCCAACAAAAATAACTAATACACAGAGTTGCCTTGGCGTGGCAGAGATTCTGCGCTCTCTGAATGCTCTTGTTATGGTATGTGGATATGAATAAAAGTATTAATATTTTTGTACGTGTGTGTTTGCAGGAAGAAACTGCAGGAAGAGGAGGATGCTTGGGAAAAGACAAGACACCAAACCCTTATCGTAAGACAATAGTCTTCACTCCAACCTTAGTTACACCTTCACTGGGAAGGTGTGATCCTTATTCCCCTGTCAGGGAAATGCCGCTGATCCATTTGTAGAAATATTAACAGATATTTCATGGTCAGTGATGGGTTATTGAAGTGAAGAATGTGTCTCATTGTTACTTGTGTGTCGTCCTCAAATGCATATTGCGCTTGATCAGAAACCATGACAACACGCAGTGTGCATGAGCCAACATCTGTGCTTCCTCTTGCTATTTAAAAAAAACTATAATAATGAGAAGGAACAGCCCCGTCCAAATAATAATAATAAAAAAAAACTTAAACTGGTGCTTTCACTTCCACCAGGTTTCAAGAAAAAGGGAAACTCATCTGCGCAAACGTTTGCCTCAAAGACAACTACAAAACAACAACTTTTACCGATTCTGAAACTTTTGCAATGGCAGGAAGTTTTTGCAGTGGTTGTTAAAATTAGTCTTCTCCATTAGTTCTTGGTAATCTTAAGCAGGAGTATCAAATTTGATGTAAAGCAAGTAATTAACCAACCTTCCTGGAGATCTACAGTCCCGTTGTTGTTTTTTTACCGTAAGTTGGCGCACTTGTATCCTCTTATGAACAGCTGAATGAGCTCACTAGCTCTAGCTGTTTAATGAGGTGCACATGTTTAGCGTTACACAGGATGTGCTGCAGTGCATGTCCAGGAACAAGGCTGGTTACCCTCTCTGTGATAAATTATGACATAAACTAGAACTTTATGGCAAATCATTGTACTTTTGTATATTTAATGATGAAGTACTTTTGTACATTTACTCGAGCTCTATTTTCTGAAGGGTGTCAAGTCTGTCTCGCACGCATGATTTCTGTACTTCATTCACCGCTGGTGACCGCTGATGTATCATGAAAAGGCATTCTGTGCTGCCCCCTACTGGTGAAAAGTGGACCGCACGGCTAAAATGCTCTTGCTCTCTACAGACAGTGGAAAGCTGTGATGAAGCTATGGACAAAAGGGAGTCAGAGGTTGAGGTGGGTTGTTCTGGAGAGTGCCCACAAGGGGGCATAGAAGGCACACAGAAATGTTTTCTCACTGCTGTTTCTACTGCTTTAATGCGTTTGCCTCATGAGTATGTTTGTCACTGCTTTGCTGAGTCAGATCTCATTGCCTTGTGTCTCATGGTATTTTTTATTCATCGAAAAAGTTTTTTATGAGACAAAATTAATATAATTTGAGAGAGATCTGGTTGTATCTTTGTGTGTCCGGGGAAAGTTTATAAATTTGTTTCTTGGGCTGACTGAGTGTGTGTGTCTGGAAATGAGGACGTGTGAAAAAGATGCGGGTAAGGAGGGTTCCTGTGCATGCTTGTGTTTGTGTGTGTGTGTTAGTGTGAGTATGTATATATGTGTGTGCGTTTGTGTGTGTGTGTGTGTAGTGTTTGTGTAATTGTGTGTGTGTGTGTATGTATATGTGTTGGTGCACGTGTGTGCGTGTTGGCCTGTGTGCGTACAAGTATCTCTTAGAGGTTCACGCTGTGTGTAATTGCTCATTGACAGGAGGCGGCTGCCATCATTGCCCAGCGCACTGATAACCCCAGGGAGTTCTTCAAGCAGAGGGAGATGGGTGTCTCCGGCAGTGTGGACAGCTCCCCGGTGTCCACACACAGAACCGGTGAGACTTAAACCCCCAGGCCAAGGATGTCCTGCTGTCCATAAGTGGATATGAGGGTAACTGATGCACAGAGAGTCGAGTTAGGCCTGTAACCCTGGCTGGGCCAGCATATCGGGGAGTGACATCCATTCTGCCTTCTTAGATGGTGGAAGTTCACTGTGATCTAATGACCTGTGATCTGTTCCTGGGGTGCATTCGATCATTGTCTCCACAGCGCACTCCCAAGTGTTATCCGGTCATTGGGAGAATTCAGAGCAATCAGATAGAGTTTTGTTTGTCTGGCATTATCCAAACCATGCACTGTGTACTTCTATGGTTTATTTGTTTCTGTAGTCCCCCTTCACCACTCAGGAGCATTCTGGGAAATGTAGTTTTTTACTGTCAACCTTTAATCATATGTTCTGGCTGCCAGGTTCAGCTGCTTGCATCTCGACACTGTCTGTGTGCTGTGCCCGCGATTGTCTGTCACCGCGATTCTCGGGACCAGCCCCGTCAGTCTGTGGCTTCAGCCGTGAGCGCAAAATGGCTGACCTGACTCACTCTGGGTTGCATCTGCACCCTGTAATCAAAGCTAAACACAGAAACTGCTTAGATTGAGAATGGGATGTAGGGAAAAAAACAGATTATCATGGGAGACACTCTGTGTCTGTAGGGAGTCTGTTTTCTCCGCACTAAAAGCTCTGTCGTCTTTTTCTCTCTCTGGTCTTTTTCTGTTTTCTGTCCATCAAACTTGTCACCAATTCACACTCCCTCCTGTTTTTAACCATTTATCTGCTGTCCTCTAATTTTCCTGTGAATTCTTCACTCTGTCCCTCTCTAAATTGGACACTAATGCGCTTACCTATTCCTGGACTCTGACATGATTCTTACCTCTTTTCCTGTTTCTCTTCTGACTGATCCTGACTCGAGTCGTCTATTGTCTCTCTGCCTTTCATCAAATCCCTCCATCTCTCCTCCTCGTTTTCATCTCGTCTCCTTCTTCGCCTGTGTGTATGTGTGCGTGTGTGTGCTGTTGTGTAAATGTGTTTGTGCATGTCTGTGTGTGTATGCATGCATGTGTGTATGGGTGCTTGTTTGTGTGTGTGTAAATATGTATGTGTGTCTGCGTGTATCTATATGTGTATAAATGTGTGTGGGTGTGTGCATGAGTGTATATGTACGCATGTATATCTGTATGTGCGCGTGTATGGTTTTTATGTTTGTGTGTGTGGGCACACGCATGGGCACGCGTGTGCGCCCATGTATGTGTCTGAGTGTGTATGCATGTATATGTGTGTGTGTGTTTGTTCGTGTGTGTATGCATGTGTGTGTATATATATTTTTGTGGGTGTGTATGCATGTATGTGCGCTTGCATCTGCGTGTGTGTATATTTTTGGTGTGTCTGCACGCATGTTTGTGAATGCATATTTATGTATGCTCGTGTGCATGTGTGTCCGCTTGTGTGTATGTGTGTGTCTAACAGGCCGCTTGGACAGCCCCTTCTTCAAGCTGCAGCACAGTCCTCCTGAGCCGAGCCCTCCCTCACCTCGAACCCCGCCCCATGGCCGGCTGCAGCCAGGTACACCTGGTAGGTAGTGCTCCCCTCCTGGCGGGAGGCCGGAACTGCAAGGAACGGCTTTACTGTGCTGCAGCAAAGCCTATTTCTCCCCCCCCCCCCCCCCTGCTCTCTCCATCTCCCCCATTCTCTCCTCCCAAATACTGCTGCTTCACCCCAGTGTCAGCAGGATCCCGAACACGCGTCTCCCTGAGATTTAAGAGCCTGGGCTTTCTCGTCACAAATCTGCAGCGCTGTCATTCCAAATGGAGTGGAAATGCAGACGCCAGTTCAGAGCACTTTAATGAGACTGACTGTATTTATCTGAGGCAGACTTTTTCCTGACTCAGCTGTCTCTTTTATCTCGCTAAAACAAACCCCACCCCCCCCTGCAATTTTATCAGAGTGGCGTCCAAGAAATAGATTCGCTCACCACAACTCTGTGGAGGTACGGTGCCTCAACAGCCATCCTAGGAATAATGGAAGTTCAGACGAAGTCCTGCCCACATTCTGATTTCTTTTTTAGCAAAATCTCCATGAATACCCATTATTTAACGTTTCATTGGACTAGGGACTCTGAAAAGTTGTGTGAAAGAATTTAACCTTGGAAATCAAGATTAATTAACAAAATTGAAGAAGGAGATGAATTAAAATCGCGTTGCCACCAAGCACAAGTGGTGTAATTCTCAAACTTTAATCTCTATGTGCTAGTGCTGGTGGGTTCTTATCATTTCTTCCTTAAGTGGTCTTTTAATGGAAACGCTGTTGGCACCTGGACACGTCCTCCATTTTGTCTCAAATTTCCACATAAAATCTTTTTATCTAATGCTGTGTTCTCACAGATAATGTAGATGGTATTGACGATACTGCAATTTTGGGAGGATGGGGGTTTTTTTTTTGTGCAGGTTTTAACACTGTCCATTGTCATCTTTGACAGGAAAAAGATAATAATAATAATAATATTAATAATAATAATAATAATAATAATAATATTAATAATACACTTTATTTGTAGGCGCCTTTCAAGACACTGAGGGTCACCGTACAAAAGTCAAATAATTAAAATGCATTGTAAAATGCACACACGAACACAGACACACACACACACACACACACACACACACACACATGCACGCAAATAAGAGAAGACAATAAAGCAGGGGTCCTCAATCTTTTCCAGAAAGGGCCGGTGTGGGTCCAGGCTTTCATTGCAATAAAGCACTTACACATCTGATGCTACTAATCAACCCCTGGGCTCCTTACTAATATGCTTCATTAGTAGCATCAGGTGCATAGCTGGTTGATTGCAATGAAAGCCTGCACCCACACCGGCCCTTTCTGGCAAAGATTGAGGACCCCTGCAATAAAGGAATACATTATGAATAAAACCAGTGTAAATTATGTTAAACAAAGAACTGCAGACCTAAAGTGAATAAGTCTGTCTAAGGAGGTGAGTTTTTAGCCGGGTTTTGAAAATAGCGAGAGATACCCAGGTCTAGATTTCATATGAGGGAGAGTTCCAGCGGCGGGGAGCCGAGCGGCTGAAGGCTCTTGACCCTACAGTGACTAAATGGGCAGGTGGAAGAATGAGTTGGATGGGTGAAGAAGACCTGAGAGTGCGGGAAGGCGTGTTGAGGTGGATGAGTTCAGTGAGGTATGTGGGAGTGAGGTTGTTGATTACCTTGAAAGTGAGGAGCAGAATCTTGTAGATGATGCAGAATTTGACAGAGAGCCAGTGAAGTTGTTGTAGTGACTCTGTAGTGTTATGTGAGGTACGAGTAAGGCAGCAGTGTTTTGGACCATTTGAAGTTTATGGACTGACCATACTGGCAAGCCAAAAAGAGGGGAATTACAGTAATCAAGGCGGGATGTAACCAGGGAGTGAATAAGGATGGCGGAACTGTTGGGTGAGAGGGACGACCGGAGGCGAGAGATATTGCACAGGTGAAAATATGCTGAGCGAGTAATGAGATTAATATGAGCCTGGAATGAAAGTGTACTGTCAAGGAGGACATCCAGACTCTTAACTTGGGGGGAGGGGGAGACTGATGAGTTGTCAACAGGAATGGTGAAGCTGTCAACTATTGAAAGGTTGTTTTTGGTATCGACGAGGAGAATGTCATTTTTATCACTGTTAAGTTTTAGGAAGTTATTGGAGAACCAGGACCTAATTTCTTGAAGACAATCAGTGATGAAAGATGGTGGGAGGGTGGAAGTGGGTTTGATGGATAAATTGAGCTGGGTGTCATCCGTGCAGTAATGGAACTGAATACCAAATCTGTGGAACATGTGGCTGAGAGGGAGGAGGGAAATGATAAATAAAAAGGGACCGAGGACAGCGCCTTGGGGTACACCAGTCGAGAGGGTGGATGGATGGGATGTGTATGTTTGTAATTGGATAAAATGAGTACAGCCAAAGAGATAAGATTTGAACCAGGCCTGGGTGTATCTGAAATTCCAATGGAGGCTAGTCTGTCGATGAGAATGGTGTGGGAGATTGTGTCAAAGGCTGCACTCAGATCGAGAAGGACGAGGATGGTGAGCAATCCGGAGTCAACAGCTACAAGGAGGTTGTTTGTGATTTTAACCAAAGCTGTTTCAGTGCTATGAAGTAGGCAAAAACCAGGCTGGAATGGTTGATATAAATTACTGTCAGAGAGGTGAGAATGTACCTGAGATGCAACTGTTCTTTCTTGGATTTTGGATAGGAAGGGGAGATTAGAGATGGGACGAGGTTATTGAAGTCATGGGGATCTGCACCATGCGCGCAATGTAACTCCTGACACTGAAGAAAATAACCATGCTCTGTTCTTGTGTCGTGTTATGTCACATCCAGTTTTCAATACATTGATTATAATGATAAAAATGAAAATAGTTGTTATTTTAAAGGCAAGTTCACCTGTTGTCTTCTTCTGTAGCATTTTGACATTGCGGTTGCACAGTACTCTCTACGGAAGATGATCTCAAAGTATATTTGCAAAGTATTAAAGGATAGAAAGGATGAGAAAAGCTGAGAGAGAGAGAGAGAGTGAGAGAGAGCACAAAATATATGCAGGCAGAGAGACGGACACAGAGTTATAAAAGAGATAGAGGTGTGTGAGATTGAGAGATTCACAGAAATAGACCGAGACACATAGATGGAGTGACAGAGGGAGACAAAAAGATGGTGAGAGAGACAGTTGAAGAGCCTTTGTAAAATAAAGAGAGCTTCTGACATTCAGGCGCAATGTGCTCTCTTCCTGAATCCCACCGGTCCACTCCCATGATGTTCTCCTCTGCATTCCTCATGCTTTCTCTGGTGGGCGGTGCTTCTGACTTGTGAGTGTCCTGGTCTCAATCTCAATCCCCACCCTTGTGTTCCCCAGCGCTGTGTCATAATATCGCCCCGTTTCCCTTGTAGTTGCCCCTGTCTGAAGAATTTTAGTGAATGTTTGTGTGAATCTGCTCTTCTCTGTGGGAAAAGATGACTACAGGTCAACCCCCCCCCCACAGTTACTACCTTACTGTTTTAATTTCTGTTGTGATGTCACAGTCAGATTGTGACCTCACAGATGACCATAACTATGAGGCGTCTGTTTTTGGAATTCTGTCGTCTTCTGAAGTGGGGTTTCTGTGGAAGAGGCATATTCTCTTTGAACAGTAATGGGGGACCCTTTTCCCTTGAGGATGCTGATTGTGTATCATTATTCCAACTAAAGCCATTTATCATGCTGTTCTTTTATTTATTTATTTATTTATTTTGATATGCAGCATGTGTCTTTTTCCTCGTGATTTGTATTTAGTGCTCCGTGAAGAAAACAGCTGCTGTTGTCATGTGGTTGTGTTAACTGTGTGCTGTTTTTTAAATGTCAATGTCTGTGAAACTACATATCACCTCCCGTGTTTGTGTGTGAAATTAATCAGCCTAATTTCTGAGGGAACTTGCTCTCTCGATCCAAACACATGTAATCCCTGTAAGAAACTTGACACCTCAGTTGATCATTTGTGACCTCAGGGCTCCAATCCTGACAGCGTGTCATAATCTGACTTTCAATGGCAGATATGTGGCTGTAATTCATATTTGTACAGCGTTTAAATGGTCTGTAGTCTGTGTCATGTTACTGGGATGCATCGGGTTACATTGAATGACAGTTTTTCAGCTGACTCCTCCAAAAGAACTTACGGTAGATTCAACTGCACAAGGACCACATCCCCTGGAGGTGACTATCACTCCTCCAACCCCGTTCAGATGTAAACACGCCGTCCTCCATGATGTATGCAGGTGTAACTACTGTGTTTCTGACTGTCGTCAGGGTTGCTGTAAGAAGCATCTAACCCTAGCCCGGACATTACCGTCACCATAACCTTTGCTGTCCAGTTTGAAACCACTCCCTGGCAAGAATTATTTTTTTGACGAAATAGGGATCTCCTTTGGTCACAACCCTTCTGTCATTGCGCCAAGGCTCTGCCAAAAAAGAAAGCAGGTGTTTTATCTTACACGCTGGGTTGGAGAAATGATGCAGGGCCCCTGGTGTATATTGGGCATGAGGGTCTTTCTCAAGAGCACAAACAGTAAGTCTGATCTTACTAAGGCAACCTGGGGGCCTTCCAGCCTTGTGCATTGGCCACTTACAACTATGTTTGGGAGTGAGCAGGCCCTAATGCATGCTGGGATCGGTGGTACCCCCATTTGTGTGTGTCTAACTGGTATGGTTCCACATATTACCGCTCACACACCCACCGGCTACTGAGGGTTTGGTTTGAGTCCATCACCAGGAATGATTGGCATTTGGATTGCAGTGTCTGCATGCCTCCACTTCAGTTTGTGGTTTCACTGGTGCGGGTGGGGTGTGTATTTATTTGGGTGGGAGTTAGGGGTTATGGGAGTCATTGCCATACGTCTGTGTGGAAGTATTACTGAGGTGAAAGGTCACTGAGCACATTTCTGTACAGGACTCAGACTTGTTATCATGTTCATTCTAACCCTGCACACCTTGGTTCAAATGGTATTAACTTATGGATTCAAATACTCATGTGCATTGAGCTGACTTTGCCATTAAATGTAACCATTAAATGTAAGGTGAGGTTATTGCCCCACAGTTGGGAGAATTCAGTGCACAAGAACTGCTGTTTCCCCAACTGTTTGTGATATGGTGACGATGTCAAACTAATGCTTTTATTAGCCTATTCTGTGGCTCTGGAATTACAGTATAGGACATATACATACAGTATAGGACTTTGTTCTTTTCACTATACAGTAAAGCACTGCTTTGAATTCTGAAAAGATGTCAAATTCCTTTTAAGGAATTTTAAGGAAAAGGCTTTTTTTGGTGCCTTTTAAGGCACCAGCATTTTTCAGCAATGTTTCTGATCAGGACAAGGAAAAATGGCAGCATTCAGAGCTTTTGTGGACAGCAGTTGCTAGCAAAATATTGCACACATTTTATTGAGAGTGACTGAGAAAAACAGAGGAGGTGATTACTATTACTCTATAAGCCAATGGTGGGGGGAATAGCCACCCGGATGAAGTTACCCCTGAGGTGTAAACACCTGTCCATCTGATCCTCTCCACAAGCTCAGATGCTCCAGGCAAAAGCAATAGAGAGCAGAGAAAGGGTTAAATCCAGTACAGATACTATTTGAACGCAAGTGTGGTCTGCTGTTCTGTTTCTGTTGTGATGTCTGTCACACCCAGACATACCACCCATGTGAGAGTCAATTCAGGGGAATGGACAGGATTACTGTGCCCGCCCTGCTATAGACACGATCAGGGGAAAGGGTTGTGTTACCTTAAGTATTTGGGTGGGGGTTACAAAAAATTTCCTTGGGGACGGATTCTCTTGAGTTTTGTGAATCCCTGTGTGTTCCTCTGGTGTTCAATTGGCAACAGAATTGGATACATTGACATTTAATTGTAGATTGCCAGCTGAATTTTGACTGTCTCTGTGTGTCGAGGAGCAGGTCGCAAAATTCAGGAAACTCCCATGATGCCCGTGCATCTCTCTGTCATTGCTTTGGTGTTTTTGTGGAGTGACCCGTCTCTCCTGTTACTCGGTGTACGTCCCCGTGTCTTACATACGAATATGGCTTCCATGGCAGAAAATGAAGGAAGTTCAGCGCTGGGTGGATTGGCCAACGCCTCTACGCCCATCCCCAAAATCATCACCACACCCACTCAGGAGGCTGACGACGTCCAGAGAGACAGCGGTGAGAATGTGACTCTGTTCTGTCAAGAGCTGCTCCTACTTACTGTCTGATCCTTTTCCTGTTTGTATTTACTCTGTCTGTTTCTCTCTCTCTCTCTCTCTCTCTCTCTCTCACTCTCTCTGCTGTCAGGTGTGGCATGGCTTACAGCTCCATCTATTTAAGTTCTAAACCTACATTACAGGAGCACTTTGTGAATTTACTCAGCATTCATGTTCATGGTTAGGTTGTCTGTTTCTCCTTATTTCTCCATATATACACCTAGTAAAAAGACGTCTCGGTGCAAACAAATTACGTCTGAGGAAGATGTTGTACCGGAACTGAGTTTTACTGATCCCTTACCTGATAAAGACCTCAAGTGAAGATCATCTGCATATCCAGTCTCATCAACTGCTGTAATCTGGAAGACTTTACTACTCATTTCCAGAAAATGAGGGCAGCAAACCAAGACTCCTAAATTCGTTCTCCCACAACAGCATGCTTTGAATTTTGAAAATGTTGCTGCATGAAGCAGGAAGCCATCAAGAAAGGAACTACGCTGAATATTCAATTATCAGCAGTTTGTGAAAAACAGAGAGCTTTTAGAGGGTAGAGTGCCCTCTGGTGGCCATTATTTCACAGAACGCTGTAGTGGTGGTGTTAGTTGGGAGAGGCTCAGGAAATGCAGGGGATGATGTAACTGAAGGTGTGTGAAGGGCATGGCCTGCTGAGCCGCTAATAAGTCACAGATTCAGGACGGGTTCTCTGATAGTCGGTGAGTGAACTCTGTGAGGATGAGGCTCAGGGTAGGGGGATGTGTTCGGGGTGTCAGGACAGGGGTGAGTATATCAGCTTTATATGATCTGGCTTAATGCAAAAAGCTTTCACTGATCAGCAGGCTGGGCTGTCAGGTCTGGGCTGTGTGACCTCACAGTAATGTTGGCAAACTGAAGGAGTGGCCATTTTCGATGAAGTATTAAGGGAACATAAACACATTACCTAACAATTATTTTGATGACACCTTTACCCCAAGTGACTCATAATTATTTTTCATTACTTTAAAACTATTCAGCTCATGCTTTTATCCAAAGCGACATACAAGAGGTGCATTAACACTAGAACAATGCACAATGAGAGTTGATTCACTTATGCAGAGGCCAATCCTCTGGGGTTGGTCAGAGTTTATAAGTCCTGCCATGTTTTTTTTATTTATTTTTTTTACTCCTGCCAGAATTCAGCACAAAGTCCTTTATATTTTGGGCTTTACACTTTAATCTTTTATGTGGCACTGACAGATGGAGTGTTCTGACTGATGTCACCAAGATGATGGACAAAATTTTGGCTGTTCCCCTTTGTTATCCAATCCCCTACCCCCAGATTCAGAGCCTCTCCCTCCGAGCCCCCCAGTTCAGGAGACGGCCCCATCCAAGCCCACCCAGAGCGTCGCCCCCCACGCCCGGGACACCAGTCAGTCGAATGAGACGGGTAGCCTGGTGGACCTATGGGAGACGTCAGGGCCGCCCCCTGGCGCCGCCCCCTCTCAGGCCTCACAGCTGATCGACCTCATGGGCGACGCCCCTGAACCCTGCACAGGTGGGGCTGCCCCGCCCTTCCCCGAACCCCTGCTCAGCTTCGATGAAACACCTGGCGGCCCTGCCTCCGCGGAAACGACCCTGAGCTACCAGCACGTCCTGGAGCACGGCTCCTCCGGGAGCCAGGAGATGGATGACGGACAGCTCCTCATGACCAATGGGGAGATGTTCATGAAAGAGGGGACACAGGTGAGACTCTGCGGCTGACATCACTTCCTACTTTTGGGAGTGAATATTATATTTGCAAGTTGTGAGCATATGAACGGCCCAACAAATTTGTATGTCTAACAATGTTGTTATTACATTTATTCTATGATATCTGAGATCAGGAGCTGTGGTATTTTGGGGCTTGTTGTCTGAGCACAATGTTAGACAAGGCTGTTGTTAATGGCAACATGTACTGTATGCTGTGTATTATTTGAGTACATGTGTGTATATTTTCATCTGATGTCTGCAATATTTGTTGTTAGTGTTTAGGTTAGTATTACAGATTTATTTTTTGCTTTTGCCCATTTTATTTTGTGATTATGAATTCTGAACTGGATGGATAGAGCTTCCACTGAGCCAACGAAAGCTGTGTTGTTACACTGCCCAGTGGCTCAATTCCTGTTTTATTGGCCGTGAATATTCCCAGCACCCGTGATACCTGTGGGTATCAAACTGTCGTTAAATTAAAGTCTTTTTTTAGCTTACCAGCCCTATGGGCCAATAAGCTATTGTCGTCGTGTGGCGTCCGACGTCTGTAGTCCAGAACATTTTAGGCTTACCTGCCCCATGGGCGGATAAGCTATTGTTGTGGTGTGGCGTCCGTCGTCCGGAACATTTTTTATCTTATTTTTGGCCTGATGAATTTTCGTGTAAATTTGCTATAACATACTACTAGACCATATCTCCAGATGTTTTTCTCGGATTTTAAATTTTAAAAAATCATTTCTTAAAAACTACGTGATAAATTTTTTTATTAAATCAGGCAATCAACTTACCTTGCTACCGTCAATGTACAGTGCGAGCACCATTTTGATTGAATCGACGGAAGAGGATCTATTGGGGGCACTGTACTTTATGAATATGCCGGATGGCCTGTGGAGACCAAATGTTTGCAGATTGAGATTAAGTTTGTATTACTGACATATAGTAAGTGATATATGACCTATATTTAGGCTGTGTTTGACCTTGAAAGGTCAAACTTGAGGTCAAGCAAAATGGTACAATTTTTGAAGGTTTCTAGGCTTGAAAATAGTGAAGATTGGGATCATATGTGCATTGAACACATATAGGAAGTCATGTATGAACTTTCATTTGGTGACCTTGAACTTGACCTTCAGTGACCTCAAATGCCCAAACTTCACATTGAAATTTCAATGACTTATATCAGCAAAATGGTTACAGATTGAGTGTAGGTTTGTCTTGGAGATGTATAGGAAGTCATACATGAACTTTCATTCGGTGGCCTTGAACTTGACCTTCGGTGACCTATGGAGGTCAAATTTCATATAGTGAAATTTCAAGGACTTCTACCACCAAAACTATTACAGCTAGAGCTTAGGTTTGTCTTGTGGCCATATAGGAGGTAATGTATGAAGTTTCATTGGGTGACCTTGAACTTGACCCTCGGTGACCTAGAACGGTCAAACCGTACAGTGAAATTTCAATGACTTATATCAGCAAAATCGTTACAGACTGATTCTAGGTTTGTATTGGAGAAGTAAAGGAAGTCATTTATGAACTTTCCTTTGGTTACCTTCATATTGACCTTCGAAAGTCTAGCTTGACCTAGAGAAAATTCAATGACTTCTATCACTAAAAAGGTCACAGATGGAGCCTAGGTCTGTGTTACTATATAGGAAGTCACATGAACTTTCATTTGGTGACATCCAGCTTGACTGTTGATGACATTTGAAGGTCGAACTTGACATAATACCATTACAATGACTTGTCTTGCCAAAACGGTCACAGATTGAGTCTAGGTTTGTATTACAGACATATAGGAAGTCATGTATGAACTTTCATTTGGTGACCTTCGTATTGACCTTCAAATGTCAAATGTGACCTGGCGAAAATTCAATGACTTGTATCACTAAAATGGTCACAGATGGAGCCTAAGTTTGAGTTACTGACATCTAGGAAGTCACAAATGAACTTTCATTTGGTGACATTCAACTTGACTGTCAGTGACCTGTGAGGGTCAAACTCCACAGTGAAATTACAATGACTTGTATCACCAAAATGGTCACAGATTGTGCCAAGGTTTGTATAGAGACATTTAGAAAGTCATGTATGAAGTCTATATGCTGACCTCAACTTGACAGTCTGTGACCTTTAAAGTTCACTATTGACATATTGAATGCATATTGACATATTTTAATGACTTGTATCATCAAAACTGATTCAGAGTTTAGGATTGTATAGTAGAAGGTCTTATAAATCTATGTGAACTTTTATTTAGTGACCCTGACTTTTATTTTCATTGATTCAAATGTCACACTTTACATGAAATTTTCATAACTTGTATCATCGCAGTAAGACTGCATGCCGGTAAGCTACAGGACCCTTGGTCCTATTTTTAACCAAATAAAATATGCAACAACCAGTTTGTTTTAAATTGTCCCCTAAAACCTGGGGGTTAGGATGAAAATAAATAAAGATATTGAAAAAGCACTGTGATTCCTAAAATGGCTGTGATGGCTCACTGCGGCAATTAATATCCTAAAATTACTTATGACTGCTAGCACTCAAACCATGCATTTATTTTCCATTCCAGTACCTACCTAATCTTCCGACGTGCACAGCACAAGCAAAAAACCATTTTGCAGTGTCTCTACACTTGTGACGAGAGGTCTTTATCGCACCTTGCTCCTGACGTGTCGTAATATATCCTTTTTTCTACGTTCACTGTCCTCTCCCGCTGTAAACTGCTTTTCGTCGAGAATGATTTCCCTTCGCATGACGGCAACGTAAATGTGATAGAAGAGGGTGCGCTATTTATTTCACCATTAGGTGGCACTGTATTATCAGTAAGTCAAATTTATTGACATCAGCGAAAGTCAATGACAGACTGCTGGGATGGGGAGGTGGTTCGTGTACCCTAAGTTTCACAAGTGCGCTATTTCAGACAGCCAAGCCTGAGTTTGCTCTGGAATGTGTGCACGTTCAATACGTCAAACAATCGGCTTTGTAGAGTGTGGGAACATTTAATACAGGAGGATTTGCTTGCATCACGGAGGCAAATGGACAGTTTTGGGGCAGGTGGGGGTCAAAAAAAGCAGGATGCGCCATGAAAAATGAACAAAAAGTTCCTGTGTATGTATTATTACTGAATTACTGTTTCTCTTGAACATGGCCCAGCAAAAATAATTTTTCATATTTCATATCCATGTTCTGGCGTTGAATTGTGTTGCATCACATATGGTTTGCAAAACCACTGAGTATAATTTCAGAAAGTTTAATCATTTTAGTTTCAATGGCAAGTTCTATCTGCTATTGGCATCCACCACATACCACCTTTTTTTTTTTTTCTTGCCTTCTTAATCAGAATTTGCAATGCACTTTGGTTCTGTGACGTCCAGTTTGCTTTCAGTGGTCTAACAAAGTCCATGTGAAGGCAGATTAACTCTGATTTGATCCAGCCTGTTCACTCCAAATTCTTTTTCCTGTTTTGTTTAGGCAAGTGAGGGCTACTTCAGCCAATCGCAGGAAGAGGAATTTGCCCAATCAGAAGACTGCTCTGCTAAAGCAAACCCATCACCAGTGTTTTACAATAAGCCGCCAGGTAAGCCTTGGACATAACTTCAGCAATGTAAATCAGTAGAAATACATACATCAATATTTAATTAATGTATAAATGAAGGGGAACAGGGGTTGTACTCCAGTTGTGCTAGTCTGGCTAATTTGAGACTTTGAATTACCCATACACGAGTGTGAGAGTGAATTGTGTATGTGCCCTGTGATGGATAGCAGACATTTCCAGAGTATTTTCCTGCTTCTCACCCAATGCATGCTGGGACAGGTGATGCTCACCAGGAACCAGTGGGTTTGATAGCTAATGGATGGAGAAATTAATATGAAAATATGCAATATCGCATTGGGGGCAGGTTGTGCACTTAACTGTAGGTGAACCTGGAGAGATTGAGTTGGAAGTTAGTTTTTGTTGTCTTTTCTGATGTCTGTTGAATTTTTCTCTGTAGAGATTGACATCACGTGCTGGGACACGGATCCCGTCATGGAAGATGACGACTAATGATTCAGCAGCAGGAGGAAGAGGCGGGTCGAACCGGCTTCTCTTCCAACAAACTAATAATGTAATAATAAGTCTTGCATTTAAAAAAAATAAAATAAAAGAGAGGTTAGTCACTGAAAGGAATCGGATTATTGTTAAAGATGCAGACATCAGAAAGAGCTCCTGATGTTACTTCTTTGTTTTTTTATTTTTGACTATGCAGATATGGTTTGAGGTTGAAGCCCTTCATAGACAGCGTTGGTGTTAGAATGCCTCATAGAGCACACATAGCCTTCCCGTGCCATGTTTCATACACAATGTTCTGTTACAATGCTTTGTAGAGCATGCTGAAGCTTCTTATACTGCCATCCATAGAGTTATCGCTATAATGCTTTGTAGAGCTGACATAGGCCTGTTTTAAACACCCTGCATTGATGGTGTTTTGTTATACGGCTTCATAGAGCATCCAGAAACTTCTTGTACTACCCTTTCATAGACAATATTCTGTTAAAATGCTTTATCAAGCAGATTGAGGCTTTCTTTACTGCCTTTAATAGACTCTGGTTATAATGCTTCATAGAGCATACAGAAGCCTCTTATATCACCCCACTGTATTATTACACTACTTCAAAAGGCAGAGAGAGGCTTTATGACCCGTCAGGAGACAATGTTCTGCAATAATGCTTCAGACTGCAGACATACGCTTCATCCCTATTGTTGGATGAACAGTATTCTGTCAGTATTTTATGGAGAACTTAAAAACTTCTTCTGCTACCCTTCATAGACAGCGTTGTGTTATAATGCTTCATTCAGTTGACAGAAGCTTCCTGTATTGCCCCTTCATAGACAATTTTCTGTTATAATGCTTTAAAGGCAGAACAGCACATCAAATAAATTTGCTTTGAGTAGATCAGAGCCTTTGCTGGGATGTACAGCTATCCCAGAATGCTGTGCTCCTCATTGGCTTCTTGTTTAGTCCCCCCTTTTCTTAGTGAAGGGGCAGATATGAAGTGGTTCTTGGCATGAACTTGCCTCTAATGTGCAGTTTGGCTCAAGGCAGTCCCCCCCACTGCAGTTCTTCATAGTGGGATTTGAGCAAGCGAGTGGGTAGGGTATTGATGCGGTCAGTGAGGAAATTCTTAATAGTTCCTGAAAATAATACACAAAAGAAACCCTGAGGAATCTGTTTAAGAAACACTCTTTTTAGTGTTGTGCCAATTTGACATTAACGTGGGATCACTCGAGTCCTTGTGTTGGCGTGTACAGTGGCCAAATGGAGAATAGTCAATAGGGACATTGAAAAGGATGTGTATATTCTGTCAGCCTATTCAATTTGTACATTATTTGACATATAGTCTTTGAACAGTGGCTATAGTGTTACAATAAAATAGTGAACTATCAAATAAGACATAGAAAAACTGATTAGTAGCAGAGTTGAATGGGCTTTCTTCGCCCACGCCTTCTGAAATTGTATGTCTCGTGATCAGTGAATTACTTGTGTCTGTATTGAAGAAATCATTTGGGGGTTATATCCTTTCCTAATTATCAGTTACAAATGCTGTTGCTACACCTGGGGTTCCTGTAAATCGTGAAATGATAGCGGTCAGTTATTATTACTGTTACATGTGAAGAGGACTGGCAGTTTCAAACTACTGTCGACTGTAGTTCTAAAGACTGTTGTATGCGCTTTTTTACCCAACTGTCAACAGAGAAAAAAACCATCAACCATGAATGTGGAAGTTTTGAAGGTTCATTTATACCAGTCCCTGGAAGGTTCAAGACAGAGCAGCGAAATAAGATGATTAGATTTTAATTTCAGGCCAACAAATCCCCTACTTCGTGAACTCCGGTCATTCGAATGTGACCAATTTTAAATTTGATATGTATAAAAAACATTATGTACACAAACAATAATGAAATCAGGTGCTAACCTAACGCATTATTATGGCATGGAGAAAATATATTAAACATTTCCACGTCCCTGTACCCAGTCTTTTGGCAGTCTTCCATTTTCCTGTGTTTTTTGTAGCAAGGGTATTCCTTGATCGTGATTTTGGTCCTTAGACACCAAACAGTGGAATTCTTATGTAGACGTCCTGAGCAGACAAGCGAGCAATAAGATTAACTTGTGTAGCATAGCTGTGTAAATAACTGATTTTACTAACGCAGTTTAGATAATACTGCTGTTCCTAATGCTATTTATATAATTGTAGCCCCTGGTATTATATAACCATTGAATATGGTTTGGACTTGAGTTTGGCTTTTAAATGCTAAAATTTTATTCTAAAATGGTTAGTATCTGAGGGGCTGTGTATTCTGTGGGACTGATATCCCTGAGTTTTCTTAGGAGAGTCATCTGGAACTTAATTAGAGCGAGCCTGCATCTTTAACAGTAACTGATAAGACTCTAGGACACGATTTCCAAGTCTTCTTCACCCTGAAACTCGAAAAGTAGTGTATTTTACGCTCTCTCCTTGTGACACTGCTAGGAGGTAAACTATACCCTGCGCCAAAGCAAGGCTTTGCTTTTCTTTCTCTTTATTTGTTTTTTCTTTAGTAGCTCTTTTTTGTACCTCTTCCCTTTCTATATTTACCTGTCCGTCCGCTTCTCACGCGCTGTTTTTGAAGAAAAGAAAAAGAAAAAGCACAAATTTTTTTGTGACATGCTAAAGTGCTGATGTATGTTAATAAAAGACTTTCAAAAACCTCCAGACATCCTTTTGAGACCAGCTCTTTCTATTGCTCTCTCAGGTGTGTTTTTTTTTGTGTTCAACTGACTTGGTGAAGACAGATGTCAGAGGAGTGGGAGTGTTGACCATGCGTTTCTTCAAAGAATAGTGCTAGCAAGCACCATCAGCTTGGAACGAAATCCTGGGTAGAATTTTTATTTTCTTTTTTTATTTTCCAGTCAATGTTTACGATCTCTGCTTGCGGGCAACTCAAATCCCGGACTTGGCCTTGAGACTGGCATGAGTCACGCGAGCATCGTCCGTGGGCTGCAGTCACGATTGTCATGACTCGTGTCTCCTGCATTTGTTCTACAGTCTGTGGCAGGGATCATTGAACCAGGCGAATGATTTCCAAACTCTTGGGCCCCTTGCGCATGCTGGTTTCTGTTCCGACCGCCATTGCAATCACAGGATTTTAGCAAGATGTCAATTTGCCTGAAGCACATATCATATTCAGAGCAGTTCTTTACCCTCTTTAAGGTACATTTCGGCAGAATAGCCATGCATTTGTGGTTGGAACAAAAAAAAAAACTGCATGCAGGTAGGCACTGTGGGTATCACTTTCATCAGGAAGAACCCAAAGTTAAAATTAGCCATGCGGCAAAAAAATCGAATTCAATTGATTTTAACGACACCATTACCAGTGTAAAAGCTCTTGAAAATACCCTTTCATTGATACCATGATCATGACGACTGGCCAAGAGATAAGAAAATTGTTACATTTTTTTGGGTACCCACTTCGGGAATTGTTTGGTCTTTTTTAAAATCGTGGTGGGTAATAGTAAGTGTTGGGAAGTGATCAATTTTGGGTCAAATTTACCAGATTTAGTAGACAACCCAAAGATTAATATAATCAATGTTTCAAAGAATACGCAGCTTCCAGTAGTGGAGGCTTGACTTTCATGAGTGACAGAGTGGAAGTTATAGCCGAACGCGATCTGACCCAGAGACTATTGCTCTTTGCTACGTGGCAATTAGAGTCCTGCCCTTTTTTCCATCATCCTGGGTTATAAACTGAATAATCGGTGAACAGTTGCCCATATTCACTCCCGACGCCAGTTTTGGTTATTAAGCATGTTTAAGCCCATGTTCTATACTGTTTGCCTTATGTCTTAATTTTCAGAGTATATTTTTACACAATTGAAGCACCTATTGCTAAAACCCCATAAGTCACACTTGACTTGACTTGTGGGGTTTTAGTAATCAGTGCTTCAATTAGGTTCCACCAGCCAAAAATGGAAAAAAAAAAAATCTTGATATGGAGAATTTGACACTGCAAAACCTTTTGTTTTTTTGGCCTAGCTAAATAAAAGCACAGAAAATGTCAGGTCTTCATCTCCAATAGTTTTTTCAGATTGAGGTGTCTCCCCGCCCTTCCCACGGCAGCCGCGGTCGAAATTGCTGAAATTGTTAAGCTATCCATACATAAACAAGTACCAGAGAGGACAGTTTTTTTGGCTTTTTTCGAAAAGGTTGTACCCTCTTCTGTAAGTAAATGCAATATCACTGCTCTGGCAGTCCTATTTTTCTAATAATTGTCATTTGCAAACCTATTGGGCGGCACGGTGACGTAGTGGTTAGCACTGGTGCCTCACCGCAAGAAGGTCGGGGGTTCGAATCCGGCCTGGGGCCTTTCTGTGTGGAGTTTGCATGTTCTTCCCGTGTTCCTGTGGGTTTCCTCCGGGTACTCCGGTTTCCCCCGCCCACAAAACATGCATCATAGTAACACTCCCACCAGCACCCCTGACCAAGGCATCTGCTTTTGAACTGGAGTTGGTCCCCAGGCGCCGGTTTGTGGCTGCCCACTGCTCCTAACAATAGGATCGGTCAAATGCAGAGGCCAAATTACCCTATGGGGTTCAATAAAATGTATCTCATCTTATTTTTGTGTAGTGACAGCACTGCAGAATCTGGCAAGGCAGCGATTCTGGCAAATTATCATTTTCATAAAAAGGCCAAAACTGTCCTGCAACTCCTTTTTTTGCAGGAATTAATGTGTTTAATTTTTCCCACGGCACTGGAAACTCAACATAAAATTATTTTGGTCTAAAGATGCTTTGGGACCCAGTTTTGCACCACAGGATGAAATCCCAAAAACTTTTCACATATTTTCTAAAAACTGTGGGAATTCATCTTAAACTGGACAAGTCGGTCTTCCGCAACCAATGGGTATAGCCCCTGATCATCCACATTCTTCATTCTGGCTTATTTTTGACACAAAATTGTATATTATTTCAAAAATTATGTTACCATGGCAACCGAAATTGATAGGCATTGTGTCCTAACCACTGCCCATATACATACCAAATTTTAAGATATAGCTTTAAATTTGCGGCCTGTAGAACGTGCACAAGGAAATCTCTGGCAGAGGCAGTGTGTGACAAGGCCAAAACCAAAGTAGCCCTGACTTCGCCTTGGAATTGTTCAACATTGTAATTTAGGGGTATAATGAGCTCCTAAATCTCAGAAGCTTTTTTTCTACCGTCTTTTATAGGTGGGTTGCTACTCTGTTTTCAATTTCAAGAAAATATCAGAGAACAAACATTTGAAAAATCATGAAAAATTTAGTTTCTTTCAGAATTAGTTCACAAAATAGCATCTCCGAGACACACTGACCCAAACCCAATGAAAAGGCTATTTTTCTTGGCTATTTTGGATGGGGGCCAGCTATATTTATTTGAAAATCATCAAATTACTTGGAAATGTCGAACGAGAATTTTTCAGAGGACATTGATAATTCAGAATTGTCCAATTGACACAGGCAGAAATGTAATGCAAAAATGGAACAAAGAAGTAAACTCAGTCAGAGCCAAAGTTCTAAGATTTTAAAGCCTTATTTTGTCCATAAATAGAAAGTGAAAGAAAAAATTCTTCAAAGATTCAGTTTCATCTTAATTCTTTTGAGAGTAAATATGGTCCAAATTCATTTTGGCAATGAGACAAGTTTTATTATTTTGCCTCCGTACACCATCACAACGAATATGAAATGAATCAGTTAAGATGTGATTGAAGTGTTGACTTAAAGCTTTAATTCATTGGGCTTCACAACAATCTTGCATCAGGCATTAGTACATTGTACTTTTGGCCGTTTTTATGTGTAGTTCTCTATTTTCAGTGGCCCAAAAGTAATTGGAAAATTGACCGAAAATCAGCTTTGTTGCCAAGTGTGATCTATTCCCTCTTTATTTCAGGGCAGATTAAACAGATTTTAGGTTTTGCATTTATTCCAGGTGTTGAATTTGTATTTTGTTATTGTTCATAGGAACTCTCAATATGTGGTCCAAAGAGGCATCAATGCAGATGAAAGAATGCTGAAAGGTATATACAGGTTTTGGAGCAACATATGCTACCATCCATGTTACGTCCCTGCTTATTTTAGCAAGACTGCCTGCCTGCAGTCCAGACCTGTCTCCCATTGAAAATGTGTGCCGCATTATGAACCGCAAAATACGACAGTTGAGACCTTGGACTGTTGAGCAACTGAAGTCTTACATCAAGCAAGAATGGGAGAAAAATTCCACTGACAAAGTGTATACAATTAGTGTCCTCAGTTGCTTTTTGAGTGTTGTTAAAAGGATAGCTGACGTTGCAGGCATCAAATTCATAATGAGTGAATATTTCCAAAAAGACAATAAAGTTTATCCATTTGAACATTAAATATCCTGTCTTTTTAGTGTACTCAATTAAGCATAGGTGTAAAAGAATTTGCAAATCATTATATTCTGTTTTTATTCACGTTTTACAGAACATCACAACTTTATTTGAATTCGGGTTTGTACAATATTACAAAAAAAGGATATAAGCATGTTATTGTTATGCATGCTCGTGGAATACATTATGACTAGCTAATTTGATGTGATGAATAAAAATGCGAGCAGCTCTATTTTTGTTTTAGCCGACAGTTGATCTTGGGACTAAAATCTTTTAAAGCAGTGATTGCTTTTAATCTTTCTGGCAAAGAATTCCAGAGGTGAGCACCGTTTATTGACAGTTCTGACTGCCCAAAAGTGATCTTGTAACGTCTAATTTTGCAAGTACCACTGTTAACACCCCTCATAATCCTGTTCCCCTCCAATCTATTAATGAATTTACTTAGTATATTTGGCCCTTAACCTTTCAAGCATTTAAAAACCAATTTATTTATAAAACTTTCAAAACTTAATAAATCCTATTGTTTCAAAATTCTACAGTGGTGCCATCTCTGGGGTTTTTATCTGTTATTTTACAGCTGTGAGATGCAAGAGAGGACCTTTATGCATATACAGTTATGCCAATTTTTTGGGAATATGATGTTTTATCGGTTTAAAACAATTCAAATTAGTTTTAACAGTTTTAGAAATTTTTAAAATATGCTTATCAAATTTGAGATAGTGTCTAAGGTCACACCCAGATGTGCCCTTCATTCTGGAATAGGGTTAATCTTGACACAATAGGCCATATAACCTTTTTGCATTGCTCCTCAGTCCAGTATTTATGCTCCCTTGTAAATTAAACTTGTTTTTTTTTTGAGTTAGCCTCACTGATAAGTGGCTTTCTTGTGGACGCTTGCAATGGTTAAGTCCCAATCCTTCTTGTTGCATTGGGCACGCGGAAATGCTCATACCTTCATAATTAAACATTGCCATGAGTTCTGCTGTTGATTTTTTTTACAATGAGACTTCACCAAGTATGCTACGGCCCCATCTCACTGGAAAGGCGACCATTTTGTAAAACGTGGCAGAATCTCCCTCTAACCCCATTTTTGGCTTGTGAGATGATTACACCACAGCAGGGGTCCCCAATCTTTTCCAGAAATGGCCGGTGGGGGTGCAGGCTTTCATTACAACCAGGCAGCTAATCACCTGATGCTACTAATCAAGCTTATTAACAATGAGTCCAGGGGTTGATTAGTAGTATCAGGTGTGTAGCTGCTTGGTTGCACTGAAAGCCTGCACCCACACCGGCCCTTTCAGGGAAAGATTTGGGAGCCCTGCACTACAGCTTTGCTGTGATCTACCTGGGCTGAAGGTGATGGCAATACGATGACAGCACGACGCTGCCACTTTCTCGCCCCAATTTCGAGGCCGATGAGATTCACTGCTTCTGCGATCAAAACAATCGTAATACGAAGCTCATGCACTTCGCTACACTGTAGACCTCACTACACTGTAAAAATGTGGAACATCTGACATGTTTATAATCTAAACACCAGTGTGTTGAAGCTAAATGCCTCATGATTACTGTTGTAAATAGGTGCTCTCACTCAAAAGACTGATGTTTATTGGATGTTGTGATCAAGGTTTTTCAGATTTCATGAATACACTTTTAAACTGAATCTAAACACTGTGACATGTTTAAAAAGTGTTACAAAAAAATGTTTGGCATATGTTCAGAACTTAAAAATTTGACTTTACAGTGTACTGTTGTGCTGCAAGCAGATCGACTGCGACAGGTTCACATTGGGCTTCTGTGAGGATTTCAGGCCATTGGTATATAAATCTGGGCACTCAATGGCATTTCTTCAGTCAAGTAAATAATTGTATAATCTCACATTGGTCAAACCTTGGGCACTTCAACTTTTCTGTTACACCTGACACAATTATAGATCAGCCCCAACCATCAGGATTAGAACAATGTTAAAAATAAACTGAATTTTACAGTTAAATTAATGCATTGTCTCTATGTTATTTTCACTGTAAGTAGAGCCCTGTGTGCATCTAACTGTTGTTTACAGTTAACATGCACAGAACCTCTGTTATAAGCTGATTGTAAAATTACAGTTAAAATAACTGACAACAAAAGATGCAAGGTTATAACAGTGAAAGATTAGTGAGGATTAGAGCTTGATTGATTTGTTTCTATGAATGCGCCTAAAGGTGTATGTGGCATGTTACTGGAAGATTTAAAATGTGTGCATGGCCCGATAAGGATTAATAAAAAGTATTCATATCGTTATGTTATTTTTAGTGTTCATGAACGAACATGGAAGTAAAAGTTCAGATGTGACTGAAATGTTTATTGTGTGTTTCGTTCAAACATGGCACTAAAGGTTATGATATATGTGCGTTGTGTATTTAATAAGTCAATGTTTGTACTTGTGATTGGTGAATAATTTTGTGGAGTCAGTCGGGCAAAGTGTAGGTCTGTGTGTGAGACTGTGCCTACGGCCCTTAACTTCCTCCACAACTTCTCCCTCACCAACTGAAGCACCTATTACTTGACTTGACTTGACTTGACTTGTGGGGTTTTAGTAATCAGTGCTTCAATTATTACTGGCACCTGCAGCTTGTTAATTACGAGCAGTATATGAGCCTTAAACGGCATTGTATTCGTTTTCCACTGCTGGTCAGTATGTTTTTAACAACCACACTTTTTCTTAAGTTTTACTAAGGGAATATATGAAGAGTTTGGTTCTAAAATGCAATATATCCATTTTAGTCATTTTGAGTAAATCAGCTTTTTCTGTGCTGGCGCCTATTGCATTTTATAGAAAAACACAAACTTTGACCATGAAAAAATACACCATATAGTATGCATTTCTAATTACTGTTTTTGCACCATGTGTAAGAAGCGCAGGACTGTCGCTCTATGGTATTATCTCAATTTTTGTAATTTTGGCACTTATTGCGTTTTGGAACCAAACTCTTCATATTGTTTATCTTTGTATTTCATTTTATTTTCAGTTGGAACCAAGTTTCCCTTTTGTTTTGTGTTTTAACTCTTTTGTTCTTAAATATATTCATCACTCCCCAGCCGTGCACTTAAGTCCTTCATCATCCTGGTTTTAAAGTCTGCCGGACAGCTGTTTTACATCCAGCGGGTGAAAACCCTGACACTGTAAATGTCCTTACCCAACAGTTTTTGTTAAATTATTTTCAAATTTAGGGAGATGTTGTGTAACGTATATTACAGTCAAAATCTATATCAGGGAATATTTATATAGTAAAACCACACACAATATTGAAATACAACACCCACGATCCAAATTTTTGGGCAGATGAGGGGGGCCATGTGTAATGTATACCACTGTACACAAATAAAGACAAACACAATTTTCATGTAAAAAAACCACATTCAACATTTATCAACGGCCCCATCTCACTAGAAAGGCGATCATGGCGACCATGGTAATCTGCAAAAATTTCGTAAAGCGTGGGAGAATCTCCCTTCAACCCCATTTTTGGCCTGTGAGGTGATTACCCACGTGGAAAAAATCTATAGGAACATACACTGAACAAAAATATAAACGCCCCATGTCAAATATTGATGCCATATGGAGTTAACAACTCCAAGTGAACATATGCTGACTTTTACTTGTACAATAGGGATATTTCTCTTAGTTTGTGTACCATTTTTAATCCATCTCTCTGTCAGTGAGCATTTGCTCAGTGATGCAGTGATTTCACTCAGTACATGGGTGTGGCATTTCCAGACGGTGATCAGACAGAATGAGCAGTTCCCAGACACTCTTTATTCTGGGGACAATAAAAGGTCACCCCAAAATGTCAAATTTAGTCAAAAGTCATCATGCCTCAGATGTCTCAGGTTATGCGGGAATGTGCCATTGACATGCTGGATGCAGGGATGTCCACCAGAGCGGTCTGCATGCAGTTCCTTGAAGCAGAGCACATTCCAGTTCTGGACTGGCCTGCGTATTCGACGGACATGTCGCCCATTGAGCATCTTTGGGATGTTCTGGATCAACGTGTCCGCCACCGTGTTCCAGTTCCGGATAATGTGCGCCAGCTCCGTGTGGCCCTCTGGGAAGAATGGAATAACATTCCACAGGCCACGATAGACAACCTGATCAACTCCATGCGAAGGAGATGTGTTGCTCTGAGAGACACAAATGATGGACACACAATATATTGAACATTCAATTTCTTCAATCTGACCCACAACGTGTTCAAACCAGGATTGTCACTCCTTTGCAGATGCCAATATCAAGATGTAATGGACAGTGATCTGAAGATTAGTCTTTAACAAAAATGAATTTTGATTCACTTCATATATTGCATAACCCTACTGTTAATAAAAACTCAAAAATTTGACATGGGGCGTTTATATTTTTGTTCAGTGTATTTACTCATTTGCTGTTGAAAGACTGACTGATATAATGCATGTTCTGAGCCATCTTTTATTTTGAAAAATTTAGTTTCGATGCTTTTACCATAATGCCTCCTATATTCGCATACTGATAAAAAATATGAGGGCTAGTTTGTGGAAGCTGGCCTGACCGCAGTCACAATTTGCCCCTCTTAAAATAGTAACATCTTTTCAAGGACCACAAGATACGTCTTCCTACATGGTTGTTCTAGAAATGGTAAGTTTTAATCAGTCAGGATTAAAATAATTATTGCCAACTGAAAATTCATTGGCTCTTGAATATTTGTTATATCCGCATGGCAACTTTTTTTTTTGGACAGGAATTGTATATGATTAAAGAGTGGGCCAAATAAGAGTAAGGATGAAACAGGACAAGCGTCTTGCTGGACTTAATTTATTTGTTTTATAAGGGTCATGGACTTAGGTTTACAAGTCAAAAAATGTTAAAACAGATTAATGACAGAACCTGTGTATGAATTTCCCTCTTTAATGCTTATGATCATCTGGGGGTTAAGAGGAAATGTGAAATGCAAAACAGACATCTACATAACAATGGAATGCCATAAAATAGAGTAGTGTCCAGACCTCGTTTAAAAAGCCATGAAAATAAAAATAAATCTGAAATAACGGGACGTGAAGGGAACATCTCATAATGTGCTAACTCACTTCTTACATAATTACGGCCGGCTTATAAGTTTATCAGACAACTTTATGCCAAAAACAGAGCCTGAGGCAAAGTGGATTAACAAAGTGTTCTTTCCAACTGCCAGCATTTTCCCACGCTGTTACTGATCACGGCTGGGAAAAATGGCAGAGTACAGAAGTTTCGCCGAATGAGGTTGATTGCAAAATATTGCTCCCATTTTATTGAGAGTGGTAGGGAAAATCATGCAGGAGACACTTACTATTTACCCAGTAGTTAAGGGGATAAGTAGGGATAAGCCACCTAATTACAGGAATTGTTAGGCTGGCAGGCTTGACAAGGAGCAATCAAGTGAGCAAGTGATGGTTGCCTTAAGCTATTATTTCTAGTGCAAGGATGAAGCCATGAGCAATGAAAAGCAATAGCAGCTTTTCCGAAGACCATTCGGTTCCCGAAAGCCTTGACGGCGGTCTCTAGCAACTGATGCTGGCAGAAAATCAAGCCATGCACCATCATCAGAAATGAATGACGCTTGACGTGACGCTTCAGAGTAAAGGACGTTACATTTTTCTAAAAACAAATTTCCTCGTTTCCAGTCTCCTCACACGGTTTGCTTGCGTCTTTCCAGACATTCCTAAGACGCAAGGAAAGGATGCAAGTGGAAACGAGGATGCAGTTCAAGAGAATTGAGATGTACCCCAAAGTGTTTATTTCATGAAGGACAGGAGTCGATTGGCTATTTTGCTTTCAGGAAGGAAACACAGGACTACAATTGGAAGAAAGCAAAGATTGTCATGGTCCGCTATGCTTTGTGAATGTAGTTATATGATATGTCATTAATGTTGCAAAGTTTTGGATAAATTGCAAGGGCCATCTTTGCCATTGAGCTCAGTACGCATTGAAGAAAAGACATTGGGATATGGTTTTGTCAAACAAATCCCAAGGTACCTTCAAAGTCTCCACGTGACTTTCCCATGACCTGTGTGACATTTCAAGGAAAAGTACAGAGCAAAGGAAAAAATCCACTTGTTTAACAGAATTCAGATGGACTGTTTTATATCATGATTTGATTTGACAAACATAGCTTACTGGCTCTGTGTAATCCTTGGGACGGCCAAAAATTCACTGCTACTTCCAAGTATAGCAGAGAGTTGTACAAGTCTTGTGGCATCTAGGAGCCATTTTATGCACCTCAATGGTATTTGCAGTGTGAACTAATAATTGACTTGAGCAGCATGTGAAACTGCAGTATTCAAAGTGATGCATTCTGCTTAAACGAGTAATGGAAGTGTAAACGAAAGTTCAATCACAAGACGTAGGAACGCCAAGGCAATTTCATTCATCCAATCGCAACCATAGGTCTTTTATTTAAATGCCCATAACGTGTTTCCGTTCGCTGCTTGGATTTTGCATCACCCACCACCTCCAACTTCCTGGCTCCGCCCTCTTCAGCATCAAACCCAGTTCCCTGCAGACCAGACAACCCTTCCAAACAGGGGATGGCTTCACCACTGACTGCTAAGCAGGCAGATCTGCACCCCACCTCGCTGAAGGATCCTCGAGGACGGAGTCATCGCCAAAGATATTCTCACATTCATTTCATTGTCAATAAATCTTTTCTTCTTAATTCCGTAGTCTTCATGATTGAAGTGACGTGAGCAGAGGGTTTGTGCTTCTATCTTCAAGAACAAGAGCAAAGACTACATTGGCTTTAGTGGGTAGCTCAGTGTTTGGATCTGATCCTACTAGAGATGTTCACTCAACTGGCAGCCGGTGCCATGCTGGAATAATGCCTGACAGGGATTATATACTTATATATCTCAAACGCTTTACAGAAAAAAAAGTGAAAAAAATGTTCTCCAACCAAATGCGCTGGCCTGCGAGTCTGAATTATCGTAGGAAAAAAACACACCAACAAAGAAGAAACAACAAACAGAAAGACATTGAGGAAGGTGTGAAAACGACGAGTTGGACCACAGAACAGTGAAGCATCATCAAAACCACGCATCTGCAGTCTCACCTTTTTAATTAACGAGACGTCGGTACATGTTCTACGAGTCTGATCCACACCAGCTGAGTATGTCACTTAAATACGAGGCAGGAACATTTCAATTCAAGGCAGGAAGCCTCTTCAGTAGATTTAACGAACATGTACGGATAATAAAGTGGAAAATCTTGGGATGGGAAAGTAATTATCCATCTGTTTTTCCTCCACTCCTGAATCCAGCCCTGTGACTTGATTTCTCTGTACCTTGGCTTGACTTTGCCAATTTGGCGATCCAGGTGGTTGGCCCAAAAACCTGGAGAAGACTTTTCCCTTCTGACCCTGGATGCTCCAACTCTGTTTATTAGACATGTTTTGCAAGCAAGCTTTTCACACCTGGTTGAGAAAATCTCAGGTTTCAAAATTCAGGGGCTAATATTTAGCCCTGCGTTCAAAATTTGGTAATACACCTCAGATGCTGGTGCCAAAAATGCGGTGCACCTAGTGCTTGTCAGGGGAGCTGGCACAGCACCTGGGAAATTACAGAGCTCACCCACTTTTGTAACACTGGGTGTAAAACCAGATGGGAACCCCAGGATATTGCTGCGCTAAGCGACGTGTTAGCGCCAGCTACAACCAGGTGTGAAACAGCCTGTACAGTACTTTTCCTCATGCAAGTCATTCAGCACACAAGCCTCTCCAGCAAGTGACATCATCTCCCCTAGAGACCATAGGTGTATGTTGGGTCATTTTTAATCAATTATCAGAGAGAATTCACTTTCTGGAGTCTATGAAATGCGATTTCTATTGCTTTTTTATTACGATGAGGTTACTATTTATTTGGTTTCAAATGCTGTGAAGGCTGGCTTGCATCCAAACGAGGAGTGCATAGGATCCGGATTGTCTATTTTTCGATGGAGGTACCCATCTACAGTGACTGCCAGGGCATATTTCAATTGCCTGTTTGTCATTCTTTTATTTCCTGCTTCATGGATTCCCATCGTTGAGAAGATTTTAGTCCTTCAGTGAGGGGAAGGGAAGCGAAAAGGAATGGAGGTTTCGCTGAGGTAACTTCAGTTAGGGATGTAGGGACCGTTCATGATGCAGAGATGATTGATCTGTGAATCCATCTGCTACACCTGTGACTGCCTGTAACTGTCATGATGCGTAAAAACCCTTATTTTTTTCTTTGTTTTTCACCTTAGTACGTGGAGCCAGGAGGAGGTAAAGGTTGAAAGGCTGTAGAAATATGATATTGGACTGATTTCTTCTCTTTGACAGACTGTCCCTTTCAGATCCTTCTCTCTTTCATTAATGCCTGAACATGTAAATCATTAATAACCACAAAGTGATGGTTTGAATTTAACTGACAAAAATTCCCACCTTCAAAGCTTTGTAAATATGGAACGCAGAAGTCAACAACTGTGAAAGGATTCAAACAGCTGTCACTGGGTTGCCTAGCAACACGGCAACATAAAAGAGTCTGACGGCTCTCTCTGTTGTTGTTTGGCAAGTGTATCCAACATAATGGAGCCAAAACAAAACAAAAAAAAAAAAAAACAAAAAAAAAAACAAGAAAACAATGGTTCACAAATTCAGGAGGTACCCAGGACATAAGAGGCACCACATGAGTTACTGGCTCAGGTGTATAAAAAATTTATTTTGTTTATGCTTTGAAAATAAATTATTTCCCTGATATACACCGCAGAATAATCCTTGGCCCATGTTGTTCATAAAACAGTATTGTGAAAGTGAATATCGGTCACAGACATGTAGTGCACGATGAATGCTCCCGCATCCTCCACTTTTAATAACTTAAATCAGTTAGTAAGTCATTACCTTAAAATTACAAAGTTCTGTCTACTCCAAAAACTCATAGGTGATCGAACCTTATGATACTGAGGTCACTAAGTGTCTGAGTGAGAGAAGAGAATCTCCTTCATTCTTGCATTCGGTTTTAACTAAATACATATGCAAGTCATGGATCAGCATGGTTGGAATACAGCCTGGTGCAAAGTAGATGGGAAATAATCATTGTTTAAACTTTTTTTTGGCACAATTTTCTTTCTTTTTTGGTAACAAAATGATCTATTCAAATTCAAGTTTTTCCTCCTAAAAATGCAGGGTTAAAATGCTGCCAAAGGTATCATTTATTTGTCTGCCCCGCGGTAACCGCATGATTTCATTCCATTGCTCAGCTGATAAGAACACAGGTCAACAGGGGTGCGTCAGTTTAGAAAAGACAACATGTCCTTAGTGACTGGATTTCTCTGGAAATCAAAACCCAAAATACACACATATGCTCAGGGACTTCAAGAAAAGATGGAATTTCCCTCAAACAGCTTGAGTTTCAAAACTATGATGGGAATAAAATGGGTTATTATGAACCAAAATCAGTACGGAGCAGGAAAGAAATTCCTTTTTCAGTCAAGGAAACGATCCAATTGAAGAGAGGTCCCATTCATGGTCATTTATTGGCCGCCTTCTTCGGTAGGGCATTGGAAGTGGTACGACATCATGAGTTTTTCCAAATAGAGTTCAGTCTGGTGATGACTTGTGCTGTTCTGACAAAGTGGGAGGCTGTTTCTGAGTGAAATGGCAAATGAAAATGGGACTGTCTTGTTTTCAAAGAAAGTAAGAAAAAGTCCTTGAAAAGTCTTCATTGTGGGTGTAGGTTTTTTAAAGGAGATATTTTATTAAGGCGCCGACTCAAAGACAGGGGAAAGAGATACAAGGAATGATGAGAAAAGAGGTGGAGAACTAGTGAAAAATTCAAGTATTAAATGTTTCTGTGCTCTGAAGCATGTATAGGCCTGGCTGTGCCACTAGTAATCGGATTCTGTTCCAGTTGGGTCTCGCATATTTCGGGGTTTAAGCCCGTAGGGCTGAAACCCTATTGTCTTTGTGCTGGTTTATTATTATTATTATTATTACTTCTTTTCTTCTTCAGAAATGTTTTCGCAAATTCCTGTGAGATGGTAAATGGTAGAGACCTGAAATTTTGCATATAGGTTGGAAGTTGTGTGTAAATGCTGACCAAGGCATTTTTAACTCAATTGGCCTAATGCTGACGCTGTAATTCAAGAAAAACAGGTTTTCACTTTAAAGGTCATAACTCCTATGCTGTAAGTCTGATTAACACAATACTTGGTACTGACATTCCTTGGTCCAATATCTACAACTTTCCCATAAGGACCTCTAAGGTCCGCCATATTTGATTTTCCAGAATTTAGAATTTTTTGAAAAACTCATTTTTTCCTCTAAGGCCGTAGGTCCGATTCCTTCGAAATTTCTTGTGGATCATCAGTGGACCAAGCTTATCAAAGATTGTGTAAAGCTTGTTGAAATCTCATTTTGTTTCAGAGATATTGACCAATGAATTTCTTCAGCGGCGTGGCTTAGCACATAAATGGACAAAATTCAACAACCACAGGGTCAATCCTCACAGAACTTGCAGAATATGTCCATATAAATACCAGGAACATACCTTGACAGTTTAATGCAAATTAACCCATAGGGGATGCTATAACACAAATCAGACTATAATTCGGCAATTGTTCGTCCAATAGCCATAAAACTCACAGGATATATTCAAATAAGTACCGGAAACATACTCTGAAAATTTCATTAAAATTGACTGATAGGGGACGCTATAAATGCAAAATAAAGTAACATGGTATAACACAAATCAGACTATAAATCAGCAAGTGTTTGTCCTATTGCCAAAAAACTCACAGGATATATTCATATAAGTACTTGAAACATACTCTGAAAATTTAATTCAAATTGTCCGATAGGGGGCGCTATAAATGCAAAACAAAGAAACAGGGTATAACACAAATCAGACTATAAATCATAAATAGTTTTTCCAATCATTACAAAACTCACTGGTTATGTCCACCTAAGAACCTGAAACATAGCCTGAAAGCTTCAATCAAATCGACCAGTAGGGGGTGCCATAAATGCACAAAATAGCCTAACATAACACAAATCAGACTATACATCATAAGCTGTTGGTCCAATCATTACACTGACAAAATAGGTCCACATAAATACCTGCAACATACTCTTAAAGTGGTTTTTGTCCCCCACTGCCACGAGAGCGAGCGGAGGACATAGTATTCAGCTCCGTCCGGCCGTCATGTCCCGTTTCTTCTGAACGTGATATCTCAAGAACGGTTTGAAATGGACTGCATTTATGTCGCGCTTTCTAGTCACGATATAACCCCAAAGCGCTTTAAAACTATGCCTCACATTCACCCTGATGTCAGAGGCTACCATGCAAGGCGCTACCCAGCACATCAGGAGCAGTGCAGGGTTCAGTGTCTTGTCATTCCCTGGAGGAGCCAGGGATTGAACTGGGAACCTTCTGATTCCTGGATGCCCGCTCTACCTCCTGAGCCATGCCGCCCATCAGTTTGACCCATTCCATTCATCTTTGGTGTCAAGGTGTATCAGAGGTGGGGGATATAGTATTTCAGCTCCATCCGTCCGGCCGGCCATCTGTCCATCCCATCCCGTTCGTTGTGAAAGTGATATCTCAAGAATGCTATGACCGATTTTTTTCATCTTTGGCTGCAATGTGTATTTGTGTGATATGCCAACCCCAGTCAATTTCCGTCACCTGGTGGGGGACATGGCCACGTTTAGCGGCAACGCTTATTAATTAAGCTGTTAAAGCTTTCAACTACTAATGGTCTTTCCTGGCTTGAACCCCGAAATTGCCGCTTGCGGCTATATTCTTTGTGTGTGTGCTTGTGTGGGTGTGCAGATGAGTGAGCTTGTGTGATGAATGAGGGAGAGACTGCGTATATGTGCATATATGTGTGTGCGTGTTTACGTTTGTGTGCGAAGTCCCAATGGGGGGCTACCAATTCCAGTCAAAAATCCTGGGGCATGTCATAAAAAGAATGGGGGCAAATTACAAAGCAAGATTTCAGCTATGCTGAAAGCAAGGTGGTCAAAAACACAAAAAATAGACACTGCAAAAATCCCATATCAGTCATGATGCACAATGTGCTTGTCAACAAATTTACCACTGTTTAGCGACCTATGCCAGTATCCTCTTGGGCAGATATCATGCCTTAGGTGTGATTGACTTAATGATTTAAAAGTTTTTCTGATAAAAAAAGGAACACTATGTAGCATTTTCTTAAAATTTCAGGGGCAGTTCTTGAGAATTATGGAACATTTTGCCTCTTTGTTCTCCTTTGTTCTCTTCTTTGTTCTCTAAATTTCTTGTCACAGCAGATAGGCAGCGTTCACACTATGAGCATGTGATTCCTAATGGGCAGAAACTGCAGGAAATTACTTTCAAACAACCTTTTATAGTATTAGGAAGCACAAGCTCTCAGTCGCGGAGAAGCTGCTGGTTTAGAATTACATATTTACCGAGACATGAAATATAGTGCATTGTAACTTACTTTAATCATTCAGCTCGGTGCCGCTAAATGAAGGAACAGCAGAAAGTAATGGCTTTTGAAGACATTTGAAGACGCCACTTTATTTATACTTTTTTTTTCGCTATAACTACAGCTTACAAAGATGGATTTGTTATTTTATTCATGTGTTACATTTCTGTTGGACAAAAAAAAAAGATAGGGAATGAGAGATGAGGTTGTTTGGGAGTTGGGCCATGGAAACAGTTTGCCAACTGACTCAAAATGGTGTCCGTGTCACTTGTCAGTCACTGTCTTTATGACAAGCTGTTGAGCCAATGACAACAAAGAGGATCTGTGTCCTCAGGCCACTCCCGCCCCTCCCCCAGCTTTAGGAGGCAGGTGACACATTTAAGAGGAGAAAAGGGTTTTTCATCGAAGATGGTGGTGGTGGTGGTGGGGGGGGGGGGGGGGGGGGGGGGGTTAGTCCTGCTGTGCATTCTTGCCCTTAGTTTTGTCCTTGTTCCTGTCCATTATGTCCCCCCCGCTCACAGTACACCCCTAGCTCTTATACTCCTGTTCCTGTCCATTATGCCCCCCCACTAACAGTCCACCCCCAGCTCTTATCCTCATGTTCAAGTCCATTATGTCCCCCCACTCACAGTACACCCCCAGCTCTTATACTCATGTTCCAGTCCATTATGTCCCCCCCGCTCACAGTACACCCCCAGCTCTTATCCTCATGTTCCTGTCCATTATGTCCCCCCACTAACAGTACACCCCCAGCTCTTATCCTCATGTTCAAGTCCATTATGTCCCCCCACTAACAGTACACCCCCAGCTCTGATCCTCATGTTCCTGTCCATTATGTCCCCCCCCCGCTCACAGTACACCCCCAGCTTTTATCCTCATGTTCCTGTCCATTATGTCCCCCCACTCACAGTACACCCCCAGTTCTTATCCTCATGTTCCAGTCCATTAGGTCCCCCCACTCACAGTACACCCCCAGCTCTTATCCTCATGTTCCTGTCCATTATGTCCCCCCGCTCACAGTACACCCCCAGCTCTTATCCTCATGTTCCTGTCCATTATGTCCCCCCACTCACAGTACACCCCCAGCTCTTATCCTCATGTTCCTGTCCATAATGTCCCCCCCGTTCACAGTACACCCCCAGCTCTTATCCTCATGTTCCTGTCCATTATGTCCCCCCGCTCACAGTACACCCCCAGCTCTTATACTCATGTTCCAGTCCATTATGTCCCCCCCGCTCACAGTACACCCCCAGCTCTTATCCTCATGTTCCAGTCCATTATGTCCCCCCACTCACAGTACACCCCCAGCTCTTATCCTCATGTTCCAGTCCATTATGTCCCCCCACTCACAGTACACCCCCAGCTCTTATACTCATGTTCCAGTCCATTATGTCCCCCCCGCTCACAGTACACCCCCAGCTCCTATCCTCATGTTCCAGTCCATTATGTCCCCCTGCTCACAGTACATCCCCAGCTCTTATCCTCATGTTCCAGTCCATTATGTCCCCCTGCTCACAGTACACCCCCAGCTCCTATCCTCATGTTCCAGTCCATTATGTCCCCCCACTCACAGTACACCCCCAGTTCTTATCCTCATGTTCCAGTCCATTAGGTCCCCCCACTCACAGTACACCCCCAGCTCTTATCCTCATGTTCCTGTCCATTATGTCCCCCCGCTCACAGTACACCCCCAGCTCTTATCCTCATGTTCCTGTCCATTATGTCCCCCCACTCACAGTACACCCCCAGCTCTTATCCTCATGTTCCTGTCCATAATGTCCCCCCCGTTCACAGTACACCCCCAGCTCTTATCCTCATGTTCCTGTCCATTATGTCCCCCCCGCTCACAGTACACCCCCAGCTCTTATCCTCATGTTCCTGTCCATTATGTCCCCCCACTCACAGTACACCCCCAGCTCTTATCCTCATGTTCCTGTCCATAATGTCCCCCCCGTTCACAGTACACCCCCAGCTCTTATCCTCATGTTCCTGTCCATTATGTCCCCCCGCTCACAGTACACCCCCAGCTCTTATACTCATGTTCCAGTCCATTATGTCCCCCCCGCTCACAGTACACCCCCAGCTCTTATCCTCATGTTCCAGTCCATTATGTCCCCCCACTCACAGTACACCCCCAGCTCTTATCCTCATGTTCCAGTCCATTATGTCCCCCCACTCACAGTACACCCCCAGCTCTTATACTCATGTTCCAGTCCATTATGTCCCCCCCGCTCACAGTACACCCCCAGCTCCTATCCTCATGTTCCAGTCCATTATGTCCCCCTGCTCACAGTACATCCCCAGCTCTTATCCTCATGTTCCAGTCCATTATGTCCCCCTGCTCACAGTACACCCCCAGCTCCTATCCTCATATTCCAGTCCATTATGTCCCCCCGCTCACAGTACACCCCCAGCTCCTATCCTCATGTTCCAGTCCATTATGTCCCCCTGCTCACAGTACATCCCCAGCTCTTATCCTCATGTTCCAGTCCATTATGTCCCCCTGCTCACAGTACACCCCCAGCTCCTATCCTCATGTTCCAGTCCATTATGTCCCCCCGCTCACAGTACACCCCCAGCTCTTATCCTCATGTTCCAGTCCATTATGTCCCCTTGCTCACAGTTCACCCCCAGCTCTTATACTCATGTTCCAGTCCATTATGTCCCCCCCGCTCACAGTGCACCCCCAGCTCTTATCCTCATGTTCCTGTCCATTATGTCCCCCCGCTCACAGTACACCCCCAGCTCTTATCCTCATGTTCCAGTCCATTATGTCCCCTTGCTCACAGTACACCCCCAGCTCTTATACTCATGTTCCTGTCCATTATGTCCCCCTGCTCACAGTACACTCCCAGCTCTTATACTCATGTTCCAGTCCATTATGTCCCCCCGCTCACAGTACACCCCCAGCTCTTATCCTCATGTTCCAGTCCATTATGTCCCCCCACTCACAGTACACCCCCAGCTCTTATCCTCATGTTCCAGTCCATTATGTCCCCCCGCTCACAGTACACCCACAGCTCTTATCCTCATGTTCCTGTCCATTATGTCCCCCCGCTCACAGTACACCCCCAGCTTTTATCCTCATGTTTGCACCTCGTGTCCCCTATGGCTAGTGTACCCTGTTGCTATGGATAATGTCCCCCTATTGCTATTGTGCCCTGTTTCTTGTGTCCCCCTGTTGTTAATGTCCCCATGCTCCCATTGTACCCCTGTTGCTTGTGTCTCCCTGTTGACACAGTCTAGTTTACACTGTTGCTATTGTCCTGCTATTGTCCTTATTCTACTGGAGTCTACTGTCCCCTGTTGGTAGTGTCCCCCTGCTCTACGTACAGGTCCCCTGTTCTTAATGTCCCCCTGCTCAATGGGTTCCCTGTTCTTAGTGTCCCCCTGCTCTAAGGGCTCCCTGCTCTTAGTGTCCCCCTGCTCTAAGGGCTCCCTGTTCTTAGTGTACCCCTGCTCCTTTTTTCTCCCTGGTCCTAGTGTCCCCCTGCTCCTTTTTTTCCTCTCTGCCCCTTCTGTCCCCCACCTGTCGGTTCACACAGCCGTGCTCCTGCCGAATAGTGGGAAGGCAGTGGGGAGCGGGCAGGCATGGTCTAGCTGCAATCTGGCATCCCGCCCCCAGAGTTCAGAGTTTGTCCTGCCCCTCCGAGGCCCGGGTGCAAGAGGGCCGAGTGAGGGTGCAGGGAGGTCACCGGCAGTGGCGGGGAGGTTATTCCGGTTGAGGTCAATGGCGGACAGCAGGCGCCCCAGGGAGTCCCAGTGCTCGTCCACGGGAAGGTGGATCAGCGAGGAAAATGGGCGCTCGGGGTATCCGGTTTCTACAGCCGACTTGCTCGGCTTTGTGTCTTGTGGTTTCCGGGTCATTCTGGACGGTGGTTTGGTATAGGTCCCGCCACGGGGTTCCGACAGGACCTCACTGTAGGGCGGTGGGGGATCATCCATCAGCACAGCCTCTTCATAACAGGGTGGCTTCCCAAAAGCCTCTGTTTCTGGGGGAAACGGATACACTCAGTTAGTTCACGGCTATGTGGCTGTCAACAAACAAAAAAATAAAAGGTTTTACAAAGTTCCAATAAATTGCAATTATAGTTTTATGGCAGCTTTTATAGTATACCAGTCGAAGACATGTTTTACACCGTGACAGACTGAAAATAGCCCCAATAAAACCAACAAAATGGCAAACGACAGGCTATCCATTTCTCTCCATTTGGGAGAAAAATCCCAGAACAGTGATGGAAAGCAAACTACCCAGTTGGAGGAAATATTAGGAGGTTCCCAACTGTTATTTGGGGGGGATGGCGGGGGATGATATCATCCGCTGGCTGGCTAATTGCAATGATAAATAATCATTACAGAATTATGACAGACGTGTGGTAACAAATTAAAATAATATCCACTTAGATGGGAAACATAGCCGGTCACTTTTGGCAAAACAGTCAAATATACAAAAAAAAATGCATTAAAAAATAGCAAATAACCCGAGGTGGAAAGTCCTCAGGACAAAAAGTAAATATCCAGCCGTGCGTTCCTGCCACACATAAACTATGTAGATGGCTTCACCAACTAAACCTACATCCTGGCTGAAGAATTTAATCAAATTCAGGTGATTTTCCACCTCTGAGAATAACTGGTGATTTGTGAAGGTTATGTAATCGCAACAATCTGATTAATGCATGGAAAAGAAAGTGTGAAGCAGGAATTTGACAGCATGAGGTGGCAAAGTACCACATCGCGCTGAAGAGACGAGTACGAGGCTGACTCGCTGTCGGTTAACGCACCTGGGGAATATTTATATTTATATTTACATCACTGAGTTTCAGCCTACTTCTGAACTTGTCTGTCACTATCACTTTTACTCAGTTCCATCAGATTAGGTGCCTCTTTACCAAAGAGGAGCGTTCTCCTATTTCTGCAATACACTGTTATACTGAAGATGGAGAACTATGAGAATGTTTGGCTGCATGTGTATTCGCATCTTTACATTGACTTCGTATGTAATCTGTCATGTGAAAATATTTTTTCGCTTCCAGTGTGAAAGTGGCTTTAGGGGGAACAATGTGACTAATGGCCGTCAATTAATTCACCAAGTCCTTCCAAAGCCAGGGCACAGACCAGTTTTCCCCCAACCCACCTCCTGTCCACATTTATGAAAAGCGGAAAAAACCACACTGAACCTGGACCATCACTCTGAGAGGTTTCATGAACTGCAGATGCAGTGGGTTGGCCTACGTGTTACGATAATGATCTGGTGAGATACACCACAGGCCAAAAGTCTGGAAGCAATATCAAATTTGTACAAAAAAAGATCATAGTTTCCTGGGCACACTTTGAAACAAAAAGAAAACATGATTATTATATAAAGACATGCTTATCAGAATACATTTTTAATCAAATTATCAGGCCCATATTACAAGGCCCATGGTCCTAGTGCTCGCCGGATTGCCGTTGGCTGTAAACCATTAAGGACATAAAGTGAATGATGCAAACTGTGATTTGTTTTTTTTTTTTTTGCTTTTTCACTGAAGTTGTGACTCTTGCAAATCTTCTCAACCCAAAAACTAAGCCCCTCCGTTCTTGCGTTAACATTTATTCAGCAATGGTCCGATAACATCAATGTATACAGGACCGAAGGGTAAATGGAGGAAAATGGTGCATATCAATGAAAGAAAAGTCTAGTCATTCAGTAAATACATCCCAAAATCAATAGATTTCAAACTGGTTTTTAAGATGGGCATTGTGAACAGAAACTTGAGATTGCTTCCAAATTTTTGACCTGTATTGGCCTTGCTTCCAAACTTCTTGCCTGTAGTGTACTCCTACTTTTTATGTGGACAATGGAGAATGGGATAAAAGAATGGATGAAGAGGAAAAGAGAAAACTCATCTCACCAATGCGCAGGTATCAGGTTACCGGAGGGACAGAGAAACCATGTGAGGGCCTGTACTGCACATCATGCCTTTTCCAAACAAATAAAATCAGGCTTATCCATGCAGAACGAAGATGACAGCTGGGAAATTTCAGCTATTAGGAGGTAAAACTTGGCGTCTCTGTGAAGTATGTGGAATATTCTCTGTTGGTTTGCTATTAACTGCTTTCTATCTGTATGCAAAGACAAAGTTACATTAATGAAACCCTTATTTACTCCCTCTGGCAACCTCTTGTAGCAGCTGTCGCTATAGACCACCCTGGAATTAACTGCCTGAGATACGCTTCTAGATCCTACCTCTGCGTCCTCAGGGGTTCACACTGTATACTTCACCTATTCATCACAAGGAAAGCTCAGCATTCATTCACACCAATGGACAATTCAGTCTCCCACGCACCAAACATGCTTGTCATTGGACTGTGAGAGGAGATCCAAATAGCCAGAAAGACCTTATGTACTCCACACAGAAAGGCTCCATGCCAGATTCAAACCCACAACCTTCTCACAGCGAGGCAGCAGCGCTACCCACTGTGGCACAACCATGCTGCCTACATTTGGAATCAAATAAAGGAACATTTTCGAAAGTGGCCAATCCTAAATCATTTGAACTAAACTGAAATTAATTACAACTTTAAATTCTGAAGACTGTTAAACAACTGACAGGACAGCTCACTCACAGTTTTGATCACGCTCTAGAACATATTCCTTACTGAACAGCAGGCTATTGATTTGCAATGTTATAAGAAGTGAGAACGACTTCAGAACATAAAAGTGAATCACAGCAATAAATGCCTGTATTGTTTTCAGTGAACCGACTCTCGCCGGAATGACCATACAGGAAAAACAGTATGAGATACACAGGACACACAAAACAGGCTGTTTGGTGTGGATTTACTCGCTTTAGAACCCATACTTAGAACTCCGCAATAGAACGAGTGTTAATGCCATTACATCAACCATTATAAAGGCTGCTACTGAATGACAGCTTCTTGAAGAAGCAAAAATATCCCTCATCACACACCGAACTTTGTTAAAAATGATGCACTGAAAATGGCAGTGATACAAAAAAACTCTGTGAAGTATACTATCCAAGTGTACTACATTTAAGAGCTCTGTAATACACTAGCACCAAAAATCTTCTTGCCTTTGAAAATAAATGCATGGTGACTGAGGCTGGGTGTGAGTTTGTGTGAGTGTGTTTGTGACCGTCACGAAAAGTCCTGGCGGTGCGATAACACTCGTAATTCACCCCCGCATGCAGCCAGTGTGCAATGCACACTTTAGTACACATGGCTGTGTGCCGGGTGTTTTCCATCACCAGATGAAAGTGTTGGGTCGTGTGACGCGGTTGGGGGGGCAAGCTGAGTCTCACAGTCAAATCTGAGCCAGAACGCCATTCAAGGACATCCCCCTCACACAGCAGTAACAGCTGCAAGGCAATGTAGTGCTTCCCACGCACAATACTGATCGTGCTAGCCAACATAGCCATGGTTGCATGCACATCAGCATCACTTAAGAGCTAACTGCACCAGCCTGTGCGGTGGTATGCGCTCTAAACAGCATAGCTATGGTAGCTTGTGTGGCACTGTGCAGTACTAACTATGTGAGCTAACAGAGTGCTAATCATGCTAACCAAAACCTCTATGGCTGCAACCAAAGCAACGCTAAACAAGCTAACCAAGACCACCCTGGCCACTTATTCTGCACTGCAGATCACAAACCATGCAGACCAATACAGAGCAAATAATGCTAAACCACACATCCTTGGGCAGTTTTTGGGCAGCTATGTGCATTAATTGTGGTTGCCAACAAAGCCATTTGAACTCATGTAGAATGCTTATATAAAACTGTAGAGCAGTACCGTGCCAATCCTTATTGCACAGACTAACACAGCGCTTACATTAACAAACAGCCACGGGCAGTTAAGCAGCATTGTGGCGCTAGCGACAGTGCTGAATTGCAAATTAGCATAGAAAGGCTCTCCAACCAAGAGCATAAATGACACCCTACTCATAACATTAAAGGCAGAGGGTATATGTGTGTGAGAGAGGACACTTGATCTCCAGGACCAGAGTACCGTTAGTGCCTACCAGAGTACATATTCTGCTTTTACACGCGGACTAGAGTCTTACTCCCACTTCCCTCTTCCTCTCCTCCCACTCTTCCTCTGTCTGCGTAGGAGTAGTCGCTTGCAGAGCACCAGACTCCCCTTCTCTGATTAACCCCCCCCCCAATGTGTCGAACCATCAGCCACCCCCGCCTTTGTGTCAGTATTTCACACATCTGTGACGAGACATAGCAATGTCAACACTTTGAGAGATACACGGCTAGTGCATTAACCCGCAAACCCACCGACACTGTAATGCTTAGCAGGGCTTTCAAAAATTGTGCAGGACCATGCTAACAAAGGGAAAAACACAATGGAAATAAAATTCAACCAGAGAGAGAGAGAGAGACAGAGAGAGAGAGAAAGCAAGAGACTGGGAGACTGATTGAGGGACTGTGAAGGAGAAAGCATCTGACTGGAAGAAGATGGGGGGGAGAAGAATACAGACAAATTAGAGACCAGGAGTGGGAAAGAGGTAGAGAAACTGATACAGAAAGAAAAGGGGAGAGAGAGACAGATGGGGGGCATGACAACAAGCAGCAGGAGGGAGAGATGGACAGACAGAGGGCAAGACAAAACGGAGTGAGAATGAGAGCCTCAAAAAAGGTGATGGGAGGGAGAGATGGAGAGAGGGAGGAAGAGATGGAAGAGAGGGATGAGAGGGGGCGGATGGGAGAAGTAAGCGACTGGGGGAAGGATGGAGAGACAGTAAGATGATGATGAGCAGCAGGTAGGCGAGACGGACAGACGTACAGACACAACGACATTGGAGTGAGAGGGAGGGATAGACTGAGAAGGAGAGAGTAAGGGCTGGAGAGGGAAAGAATCAGAGAGACTGATGGAGAAGAATGAATAAGAAGGTAACAGAGAGAAGAGGGGGAGAGCAATGGGGAGTAAAAGAGAAATGCTGGCACGATACCTTGCGCGCTGGTCCAGGCGTTGGGTGGTAGGGAGAGCGGGGCATGAGAGTGCGGGGTAAGGGGGGGCAGGGCAGGGTGCAAGGGGGGGCAGAAGTGTGGTGGGGGCTCCCTGGGTGGGGGGTATCCCCGATACTCCAGCGGCTCCATCTCCAGGGTCCGCAGGCACCTCTCCTGGAGCCTGTCCTCCCGCCGGCGTTTGAGCCGCCGCTGAACGAAACTGCAGAAGCAGCACAGCATCACCACGAGTGCCCACACCAGCCAAAACCCTGCGAAGCACGCCAAGAACGTGTAGGTCCCCTGTGACATCACCATGCTGCGATGCCCAGTGGGTGCAGCCAGAGACACCTAAGTGTCTTCCGACACAATCCCGAAATGACCGGGTCCCTCAAGAGTCCTGCCAACACCATCCGTGGACTCTAGTATGTCGAGGAGTTTCTGGAGCGTGTGTGTTCGCCGTCTTCACTGGTCGGTTGGTACTTTGTGCTTCCTTATTTCCGCTCTTTCTGCCTGTAGCTTAGCCTGAGTTGGGAAGGAAACAGTGGCTATTGACTCCGATCAGTCAACAAGCTAAAAGCCAGGAGCCTCCCACCCATCATACCAAAGTCATAGCACTTCCACTCACAACGCTAAGACCTATGGAGCACATAGCTAATATGCCAGAGGTGTGGCCCTTCCACTCAACACACCTAGAGCTATGGACCTCTCACCAAGCACACAAAAGCCATGGCCCTTCCATTCAACACAAAGAGCCATGGACCTCCCACTCATCACACCAAAGTCATGGTCCTTCCACTCAACACATGGAGAGCATCAGACCTCCCACCCACCACACAAAAGCCATGGCCCTTCCACACATGCAGACCTATTGGACCTCCCGCCCATCACACCAAAGCTATGGTCCCTTCACTTAACACACAAAGAGCTATAGACCTCCCACGCATCACATCAAAGCCATACCCCTTCCACTCATGCAGAACTATGGACCTCCCACTCATCACACCAATGTCATAGCCCTTCCACTCGACACATGGAGAGCTACAGACCTCCTACCCATCACATCAATGCCATGTCCCTTTCACTCAAGACATAAAGAGCTATGGACCTTCCACCCATCACACCAAAGCTATGGTCCTTCCACTTAACACATAAAGAGCTAAAGACCTCCTACCATCACATCAAAGCCATGTCCCTTTCACTCAACACATAAAGAGCTATGGACCCCACTCATCACACCAATGTCATGGCCCTTCCACTCGACACATAAAGAGCTACAGACGTCCCACCCATTACATCAAAGCTATGTCCCTTCCACTCAACACATAAAGAGCTATGGACCTCCCACCCATCACACCAAAGTCATGGCCCTTCCACTCAACACATGGAGAGATACAGACCACCCACCTGGCACAATAAAGCCATGGGCCTTTCACTCAATACACGGAGAACAATAGACCTCCAACCTGTCACACTAAAGCCATGACGCCTTCCACTCAACACACTGAGAGATATGAGCCTCCCACTATGACCCGCCGCACCTAAATCATGAGCCTTTCTTCCGCATGTCAAAACCCACGAACCTCTCTCCTGACCACATACCAAGATTATGACTCTCTCAACCTACCTGCATGCATAAGTGACACAAACCATGGGACCCATGGGTCCCAACCAAACACACCCAAACCATCCACCCAACATATCAAGGCCACAATTCTAGCAAGGCTATCATGCAGAAGCCATGAAGCACTCCCCAAAGCAATGGGCCTCTCTGTGTGAGGGTGGCTTCAGCGAGCACCCAACGAGGCCCTTGCATGGGAACTTGCACGTAGTCATCACTCACTTGCATGGGACACCGTGCAATGCTTGCTACAGCTGGTGCCATGAATGCGGAAAAGGGGTTGTGTGTGAGTGTATGAGTGTGTGTCTAAGTGTGTGTTGGCCCTCTGTAGCCTTAGATCTCCAGAGGAAACCAGGCCGCACACTGCTTTAGAGACGAGGGGACGAAGGAGAGAGCTTGGGACTCGTGTCCGCTATGATAAGAGTATTTTCCAAACATTGGCTGTGATACTGAAACACGGTGGGGCTGCTCATAATTTAGATCAGCTGTTCGGGCAACTGTCATTTCCGTAGGGGGTAAAGTATCTGTTTCACACATCAGAGAGGGGGAAAAGCCTCGCTCTACATGTTCCACGTGCATAAAAAATGGCTATTGCATGATGCAAAGGCCAAAGTACAAGATGGAAAATAAATAATTGTACTGTACTTTCTTTCTCACTTTGCTGCCAACTGTTTTCAGTGCAGTTCCAATGCACCTTTGCACTCTCAAGAGTTATGGTTTGAAATGTCCCTTTGCGATTCAACAGAGGGATAATTTCTAATTGAAGGGTCTCTATGAGGTAAAAGATCCAGTCTTGGAGCTTTCACACATTCCAAGCCTAAGATGGAGAGTTCCACAGAGAACATAAAACGGTTCCTTTTGGAACAGAGACAAAATGGCTCATAAGTTGTACCTGTAAATCCGAGAAAGAAAATTGACTGCTGTTTTGCAGCACTAGCTCTAAAAATGTGCCAACTACAACTTTTTCTGTTTTCTCACCTCACCCAGCAGTTATTGTTTCATTACTTCACAGCAGAAGGGAGAGAAAGATTGAGAGGAAAAGTCATGCAATTACAGTTACTCAAAATCACATTTCAACAAACCATGACTCAAGCTTGGCCCCAGATCTGTACTCCCAGCACAATATCAGCGACGCGACAGGATCTTATTGACGAGATGCTAATCTCCATGACCTTTCCAAATAACACACTGCTGATTGAAGTGTGATTTTTATCAGTCCATTCTTTTTTTAGCTGGTTGTGGCTCTGCACCCTCACTTGTTTTACAGTTTTACCACGATCAAGCCCGCCAGTGAGTCGACTTTCCTGCACTGAGGTAGGATGCCCATATTCTTTTTGCATTGCCGAGAAGTCTTTGGCAAACTTTTACAGGAGGACACCGTGGAAAGCTCTAATCCTGCCACCACTCGAACGCTACACTGATATACCCACCGCTCTCTCATGGAATGATGGGAAAATGATGCACTTTGACAGCTTGAAACTGCACAAAATAATAAAGTCTCTCGGATACAGTTCAGTTCTTGAGTCCGGCCCTGCTTATAAATGACTGGGAGCAATTTTGATAAGAACTTTCATCATGTTCTACTCAAAGCCAGTTGGCATCATCTGATATTCACCATGAAACCCTTCGATGAGTGCTGATACTCAGGGCACAGTGGTCTGACGCATTTCAAAGCAATTTTTCTGTCATAAACAACCCGCAAGGAAATGCTGAAGAAATAAAAATGTTGAATCTCACCAGCAATTTATTCCCCCAATTAAAGGTTTTAAAATCTAACTTGTGCTACGTTGGCCCATTAGGAATGCTGTCACATCATTATATTCAGTGTTCGAGAGCTCATTTTTCAGTTTCCAGTTTTGGTGGTTTGCTCAGCATTAGAATGATGACTTGCAAACATTCTAATTACTTCACATATCACATCTTTGGTTACACCTTCAAAGATTACGGTAAAAAACGGGGCAACATAATGTGTATAACATGGAATATTCCCTTGAATATTTATATGTATAAAATATCCATTGCTTAAATTCGTCCTAGGAAATAATTGAAATTCCCAATTAGTAACATCTGACACTAGAATTATGTGACGTAAGCATTCCAAGTAGAGAAAAAAAATCCTTCATGTGTGCCTTTGGATCTTTCCTTCGAATCCAGCAAGCAACATCATTTCACAGAGAACAAGTGCCATTAATTTCATTTATTTAGGCTACTGCAACTCAAAACGGAGAAGCCAGACATACTGTAAGGTATTATGGAAACAAGCATAAGATCGTTTTCAGTCTAAATTGCGTTCTTTTCATCAGGTGAAGGCGGGTAAATTGCGTTTTCCCTGGCAAACCCATTTAATTGCCGGGTGAAGAATATTGCTGTCAGTCATTTCGCCATATCCTACGGTTTAGATGAGTAGCTACATTCCATTCAGCAAAATCTCTCTTTTTTTGCGATAGGTAATATCGACACACGTAACACGCATTGAGATTGTCAGACTGTCTTCACGCTGAGACAAAATTTTCAGCATGTCAGGCGTCGACACGACCAAAACCGTGTTCCACCACAACCTTTGTTGCTTGCTGATAGCAAGTAATAACAGTAAACAATAATTCCTAACGGATGAGCCAGAGAAGCGTTTTTCATAGCTACCTTGTCATCGCACGCGCGTCCCAAAGGTGTTTCTCAGATAAGACAGGTGGATGCGCCGGTCAGGTTCTGAAGGTGCCGTCATCCATATTCATAGCCAGAGGTCTCTGTTTACATAGGGTCTGGAGTCCGTAAAACCCTCCCATCCGCCGCCTCAATCATTCCCTGCGTACAACCTGTACACCTTGGATACAATTCATACCGCCAACGAATTGTCTTCTTTTATATCCCGATACATGGATCCAGCTCTTCCAGATGAGCGGCAGCACGACACACACGTTTGCGTTCAGCCCCCGTTTGCGTGAATTTCGGATCATATGCGGCTTAAGAGAAGGGCTGCGCTCACGAGCCGCGCGCGCTGTCGTGCGTGTTGCTGGCCGGGAGCCCCGAGCTTTATAAACTGACTCCTCCTTTTTAACCGTTTGCGCATCTCTGCCGCGCGTCAGTCGCCTGTGAATGTGCACAGTTGGCACGCGAGTTGTGATCATCTCACTCCCTCAGTAATGCATTTACAAATGGGCCTATACTACACAAGTGAGAGCATATTTGCCTCCGCTCTAACGCGACATTTCATCTATGTTTGCACTATTGTACCCTTGAGGGTAGGACTTAGAGAGACAGTTGATTTAATTATTTGATTTTCTAGATTCTATAAAGGTGCCCAGTTTCATATGCATGGTAGGTGTATAGATGAACATGAACCCCTACATCATTCTTATCGGTTTCGTTGTCTGTCATTATATCCCCGAAATACGAGTTTCGGGGATATCATGGTTTCGCCCCACCCGCCACCGATGCGTCTGCAGATTTTAGCCGTTAGCGCGATAACTCTAAAAATACTTTCCATTGGCTTCTCATTTTTATCATATGGGTTTATATGGTAGAGAGCATGAACTTATTAGATTCTGGTCAAGCATGCACTCCTAGGTTTGCCACCAGGTGGCGCTATATATTGAAAAAATACGTTTTTTAACAATATCTCTGAAATAATTACTTGCACAGACCTCAAATTTGCCTCATATTATAGGTCTAGTAAAGGGGAATCTAATAAAGGGGGCTTCGAGGATTGGGGAATTTCGGGGATATACCCTTTGATGTCGGCCGCCGAGAGCGTGGGCCTAGCTATGAGCTGATGTCTGATTTGCCAATAATTTAATTATACATAGGGCTACTTCAGTGCTGTTCTGCACCGGTGGTTCATAACTGAATGTTTATAACTCAAGGTATCGTGTGGCAGGTATCTTTTAACTAGGGAAAGGTTGGGCGCGGGGTTGCCTGACCGTGGAGAAGACATGTCTGCAGAAATTGTCAGAGTAATTATGGGAAAAGTGAATGAGACAGGAAGTCCACTCACTGAACAATGAGCTGTTTAACTCACCCTTGATCATTTGTTCAGTTTTCCAGCCAGTTTAAGTTAAAAGTTCATTGACAATTGCGCCAACAGTAATTTTTTTATACCTCATGAGCTGACTGAAATACAACACCAATTTGTCGCCCACAAGTCCGGGATGACTGGTCTGAAACTCTGTTGTTTCACATAGCAAACAGAAACCGAATATGACTAATATTGAATAACGATCACTGTTAGAACATCATGTCTCGAATCCTCTGACTATTTTAAATTCACTGTGAAAACCACTTGTTTGGCACTCTTCTGTTAGAGGGTGATTCACAAATGAGTTCTAAACCAGTGTTAATGACGTGCGATTAAAATTAAAAGAAAGCTATCTTATTTTTTCCTTTCAATGATAATTTTTTTTTATTATTTATTATTTTGTAATGCAGGAGCTTGGCAGTCGTCTGCAGTTTTGAGATAATTGAAAGTTGGTAATTGAATTCCTGTGTTTTTTTTTTTTTCTGAAATTTGACAGCTTATTGGTCTCTGTTCGTTTCTGAATCCTTTTAGATGCACAATGGCTGTTTTGTTCTTCTCCATTTTCTTCATCATAAAGATGCATTTGTTTCCTGCCACGATACACTGTGAACCCAGGCTGGCAAAATGCAGGGCTCCTATATCCTCTTGTAGGATATAAGCACTTATTCGCATTTTCATACCCATTACAGAGGCCTACACACCATTTCAAGTCCGGCCTCGGAATTTGGTCACCCAGATACTATAATGGAGTGTTTCATTGCATTAACTCATCCGGAAGTCAAATTAGCTGTTCTCATTCAACTTGTTTATGGCTCTACTTGTATAGACTGTGGTGGCTTCTAGCTTTCTTTCAAGGGCTTAGTTTCTGCCAGGGTTCATCTGTATTAAAGTTGATCTTGATATATTTCTTTTACCAGAGAGGAATTACATAAGACCTTACTAATTTGAAATAACAGAATTCCAGCTCCCATGCTCAATGTGTAAGTTTAATAAAATGAAACACGTCACAGTTTCTTTCCCTTTCTGTTTACATTAATATTTCCAGTAATTCTTAGGTATTTGTAAAGATATCTAAGACCAGGAATACGTGCCCCTGTCAGCCAGGTACTCATAGTGTGAAAAAGGTCAACATTCTTGGAAAGCCTCGGATCAAAGATTCCTCTTGGATGTTTCTAAGAGTAGGCCCCATTGCTGAGTTATTAAGTTGGTGCTTGGGAATTGCTGACAGATTATGTCAAGGCTTTATCTATGTGCACCATTTTTACAATCCCATACTGTGTTAGCATCCATGCAGAGATTTCAAATTAGTTGTATGTCGGTGCCGTTTCCCAGCATTCTTGCAGGAAAGGGGACCGATGCAGCAGCTCTGCCTATTACCATGACAACTGTTTTGACAAGAATTCTATTCGTCACATCCTACATTTATTCGATAAGCAGCAAGAATGAACTTTGTCCCTCTTTGAGTTGGAATTTGCACCGAGATGCCTTTGTCAATGTTAGATTTGAGGAGGAAAATAACAGAAATCTCAAGGATTTGTGATCCTCCCAGAGTACAGAGCTGTTTACATTGGTCAGGTTAGGCCTCTCATCCCCAATGAAGGAGTATTGTCTTACTAAAGCATAAAATGGCACTTAAGATGATACTGTGTGTCTAAGACTTTTGGGAAGGCTCTGTTCTATTTCAGTAAATACTGTTTGGATCTGTTGGAAAGATAGGCCTAATATCACAGTCAGACATGCCCACAATGAGAGATGAACTCTTTATTAAGCCCCTTGAGTGGTTGACAGAGTTCACACTATGTCCTGAATTAAAGTTGGAGTTAGGGTAAGGGCGAGAGGAAGATGTTTTGAAGAGTTATAGGTGAAATAAGGAGCTATGGCTTTGGTTTGGTTAGGATTGGTAGTAGTGGCTAAGACTAAAGGTTGGCGCACCTCTGTTTTTTAATCATTCAATTGGGAGAACGTTGAGTAACCACTGGAGCCTTCCACTTCGTTTCAGCTTCCAGTCCTTTAAGGAGCGTGAAACAAACAAGCTTCTCTGTCTCTGCCACTTGATTTCACCTGGGCACTTTTTTGTGTTCTGACTTCGCTTTGGCCCACAAACCTGTCTCAGTGTTGAGCGAAAATATGCTGAAAGCTTAGAGATTATCAGGGGCTTGTAGAAAATTACACCTGTTCTCAGGAAATGTTGAAAGTAATAGATATGTCACTCGGTTAAAGTTCAAATTAACTTCAGCCTAATTGGTATTTTCAGAGTTTAAGTGTACGGGTGTGTTAGGAAAATGTAGCTCTATATGTAGTGCTTTACTATTCTGTTCCGTCTGTATAATGCGCTTACATTTCCCTGAAATCTCGTGAATTGAGAGCCACATTGAGTGGCCTGTAGCAAAATGTAGCAGATTTTATAGCTTCCCTTTTTGACTTTGATTGCTTAGAACACATACTCCTAAAGGGTTCTTTGTGTTAGGCTAAACAGGAATACCTCCATTGTTACTTGTTTTTCTGGAGTATGGCAGGATGGTCAGTAGAGAAGCTTTTAAACTCTGCCAATGTGGAGTCTGGGGGGGGGGGGGGGGTATTCTTCTCCTCCTTCGACAGCTGAGGGGGAAAGAGGCCTTTACCCACTGAGGGAGATTAAATTCTGATGATCTGGTATTTTGCAGAAAATAATTAGCTTCATCATTCATAAAGCAGGTCTTCCTGTATGTGCTCAGTATGGCCTGTGCTGTGCAGATCGCGTTGCTAGGGAACCTTCCGGAACGATGTGGAAGCAGCTCGGAGTTCTTGACCTTGGGATATTATCTCTCTGCCTTCATTACTGCTCTAGTGGCACTCTCTGGGACGGCCCTAGGACATGCCGTACCAGGCCGACTCTGCCGCTTAAAGAGCCCAAACGCTGCCACATCTACAATGCTAACTCTGTTGCTACGACTGCACTATTTTTGCAGTTACACCTGCCCCATCTCTGCCACTACAACTGAACTAACTCCGAAGCTTCAGATGCGCCAACTTTGATGATTCAACAGACTCCACTACCCAGATTCAGCCTTCAATGCCATCGTATTGGGGTTAGCACAACTAATGAGCTAGTTTAAAACAACGTGGAATGAAGGTGTGGGTGATTATCACGGCAATATAATTGTCAATGATGTAACCTTCAAATTACCATCACAGTTTTTTGTCAGGGGCCATATTGCCTTCTGCTGACTGATCATGTGTTGGACTAAGAAATCTTTGGAACAAGTGATAATCCAGAGATGCCAAGGCTTAAGTCTTAGGCGTGAGTCTCTGCTCTAAGTGGCATTCACGTTTCTGTGCCGTAGTCAGCAAGTATTCAATCAAAGCCCACTGAAGAAATTCACTCGCGGAATTTAAGTCATTGTACATCAAGTAAATCAGCTTCACGTGCATTATGGTGGATTTCCCCACTAATAACACGGAAATAGATTATGACTCAGGAATTCTCAGGCTTGTCTTTACTGAGGGATTAAAAGCAATTGAATTGCATAAAAATGTCTCAAATGGTCTTATTTCATTAAAACAATTTAAACGATCATGAAACACAAGCATTGTTTCCAATCCCTGAGTAAAGAGAAGCACGAGAAGTCCAGAGTCATGATCTCTTTCCATGTTACTTGTGACGAGGTGCAGCTTTACGCAAGTGAAACGGAAACTTCAATGCCCAAGGATTTTAATTCCGCATGAGAATCTCATTAACCCTATAATGCCCCCTGTATCATATATGATGCACCAAATTTGAAGAACTATGTCCTCCTGGTAAGATGCAACACAACCACTACTGCTCACTGTATCATATCTGATACAGAGTGCTGCCACCTGGAGGGAAGAAGTGAGATTACAGGAGTCTCTCCCCTAGTCACTCACTTCAAGGTAGTAGCTCTCATAGCTCCTGCTTGCAGCCCTTAGTCAATTGTTTAAATGATGTCAAAACTTGGATGAACAACAATTTTCTTCAATTAAATGAGGGAAAAACAGAAGCTATTATTTTTGGGCCCCCTGGCTTGTCTGAAATCACTAAAGGAAAACCTGGTCCCCTCTCTGTCAACACACACTCTGTAATAAAAAATCTCGGTGTCTTCTTTGATTCTTCTCTCAATTTTGAAAATCAAATTAGTGCAGTGGTTAAGAGCAGCTTTTTTCAACTCCGACGTATTTCTAAATTAAAACCTCTGCTCTCCCAAGCAGACCTGGAGACTGTTATCCATGCTTTTGTCACATGTCGGTTGGATTATTGTAATTCTCTATACTTGGGTATCTCACAGTCCTGCCTCTCCCGACTTCAGTTAGTTCAGAACGCTGCAGCTCGCCTCTTAACAGGGTCAAGAAAGAGGGACCACATCTCCCCTGTCTTGGCAGCCCTGCATTGGCTACCAGTTAAATTTCGTGTTGATTTCAAAGTTTTATTATTTGTTTTTAAAGCTCTCCATGGCTTGGCTCCAGGGTATATATCAGATCTTGTCTCGCCCTACTCCACTGCACGGTCCCTAAGATCATCCAATAAACTGCTCTTGTCGGTTCCTCGGTCAAACCTGAAAACCAAAGGTGACCGCGCCTTTTCAGTCGCGGCTCCTCAACTGTGGAATAAACTACCTCTAGACATCAGGTCCTCACCTTCTCTTGCCATTTTTAAATCGCGTCTGAAAACATTTTTATTCTCTTTCTTTTTAATCCGCTTGTTTATCTGTCTTTGTCATGTCAAGTTTTTTTTTTTTTTTTGTACCATTTTCCTGTTGCAGTTCTATGCTTGTCTTTTGACTGTCCCATTAATTGTGTGCATTTTTATCTTTATTTATTAATTTATCTGCTTCTGTCTGTTTTATATGTGTATTCTTTTATGTTGACTTCGTTTAACTGTTTATTGATTTTATAATTGTTTTAGTTTTCCCATTTTTTTTTTTTTTTTTTTTTTTTTGCCAATTGCCACTGTACAGCACTTTGGTTCAACTTCTGTTGTTTTAAATGTGCTTTATAAATAAACTTGACTTGACTTGACTTGACTCATGTGAATTGGAATTCATGAATTTACTTGGACTTTGGCTGTGAAGTTCGGCATTCCAAGGTAAATATTACTCGAAAACTTTTTTCTTCTACATGTTGAGGGATAGCTATTGATAGTAGAGAGCATATAAATAATTTGAAATTTCGAGGGTTGAGTTCTGGAGGGGTGCTGATTTTTGGCTGTATCACTCCTGGAATTAGAAGTTGTTCTGTTCAGCAATGTATATTTTGCTATCACAAAACGTATTGACGAACAGTGGATCTGAATACTACCCTTTAATACTTCAAAAATATTAGTAGGTCATATTTTTCCGATAATGATATCTGTGTCTGGGTATTATAGGGTTAAGTATTCAATGAATAATTGTGCACTACAGTGAATAAGCCTAAAAAATGCATTAGACCTACGCCAAATGCTAGAGACTTGGCATCTCTGGGGATAGGCTGTATAAGCTTGGCTAGTTCAAAAACATAGCGCTGGGAAGACACCATCAAAGGTTCAAATCTCACCTCGGACTTCGGTAGATCTCTGATTTGTCTGACTTGGAGATGTCAGTCTTATCAGAAAAGGACTGGTGTGATAATCATTTTTATTTTCACCAAACATAATTTTAATTAAGAGATGGCTGAATCAACCACGAGTAGTTAAAAGCGGATTTTTATAAGATGGACCCAGAAAGAGTAAAAGTTGGAAAATCATATTCTCCAAAATGAACCATACTTCATGAGTGCAATATCCAGTGATCAAATAAGAATAGAAAAATTAATTCTTAATTTTTTTGAAACTTGGAGTCAAAATGAAGGCATAGCACAAAGAACTGGCACCCACACTAGCCCTTTTTGGATAAGACTGGACACTGTTGCTCAAAGTCCTTTCATTTTGTTTTGAAAGATCAGATGACTGAATGAATGGGTGTAGGTGGTTTACCTATGACCGGCCCTCTCTTACGTCACATTCTGACACGTCACACGCTCACGTGAATCCTGGTGTTCCTGATTCGGAATGTGTGACTCAGTGATGAGCGACCGACCGCATGAGCATGAGGCGAGGGGAGAGGGGGGGATGCATAAGACCCAGCGGAAGTGGGGAACGTCTGCCCCTTTTATTCTTGGGGAGGCCCCCTCACCCCCACTCCCCTAGTGTTATGGAAATAAGTGTGTGACGCATCCCCGAACAATGGCAGCGTTCCTGGGAATACAAGCTTGTCAAGTTTGGATTGCTTTTGGTAAATGATCGCATTGGGCACCGATGGAAATATTAGTTCTTTAGAAACATTCTTCAAGGATGACTTTTAGTGAGAATCTCCTGGATGGATATAGTCCTGTTTACCCGTGTATGGCACTGAACTTTAAAATGTGATGCATTTTTACAAAACTTGAATATCACTGACTGCTCAGATCAGCCTGTACATCTGGGGAGAATCTGGGGCACTTGTTCCCTTCAGTGTCCCCCTCAGCATACTGCTGAGCACCATTTTGTGAAGCTGCAACAGTGGTAACGACTTTGACTGGCAGACAACAGCATCCCTCATTAGCACGCTGTCAGGGTGTCCTCTCCTTTTGGCATCTCATAGAGCTCATTGCAGTCCATGAATTTTTTTCAATATAGCCCCTCCTTTTTGCGCGACCTGGAAATCGATGGAACTTTGCCATCATTAAGGAGATTCTAATCCAGTAAATACACTGCCTGGCCAAAAAAAAAAGTCTCCGTTTGGAAATTAATGAACAAATTCTAGAATTGGATCATTATTGCGGTTACTAATATGTTTCAGCTGGCAATAATCATTTTTCCCCTGACTGATGAAGCGCATCGCTACTCATTTCTCAAAAAATCATGTCGGAAGACACATCCCTTGCTGGTGGAAAAGACAGTATTTCAGAACAGGCAACTTATTGGCCTGTATTTAGCAAAGAAACTCATGAATGCAAAAACAAGTATGAGGAATCATTTTCACAAACAAATTTGCCACCACAAAGTCCTGATCTTAGACCCAGTAAAAGTTATTTGGATGTGCTCAAGAAAGACCACCGAGTGGTTCAACCATTATGTCGAGAAGACCTCGGCCAAAAATTATGGCATGTATGATCGAAAATAATTGTTCTGGCATTGCATATAGTTGTCAAAACAATGACAAAATGAATATGCACTGTAATCAAAGCTACAGGGGTTCCAACTAAATATTTGAGTGTGCGACTTTTTTTTTGGCCGGGCAGTGTAAGTAACGGACAATGTCTACCCATTAGACGAGCTGTTAAGTCAGAGATTCATTTCAAAAGTAAAGAGGGTTTAACCCCAGGGTGACTTGAGCAATTGAAACCGTCCTTCACCCGGGATCTTGCAGATTCAATTATCTGAAGAGCTGGATGTACTTGAAAATGTAGGGGGAGGCACGGTGATGCAGTGGGTAGCACATTCGCCTCGCTGCAAGAAGGTCATGGGTTTCAATCCGGCCTGGGGCTTTTCTGTGTGGAGTTTACATGTTTAGCTTCATGCTCATGTGGGGAACTTCTGGAAATTACAATTTCCTCCCACAGTCTAAAAATATGTATTCCAGGCTAACTGGAGACTAAAAATTGCCTGTTGGTATGAGTGTGTGGGTGAATGGTGAGTAAATGGTGCGAGCGTCTAGTTTAAGCAACCGGTAAGTAACTGGATTTAATAATTGAGCTCACTACCTCTGATGATACTTCACTCAAATATGGGTTGTCTGCAGGTTCCAAGCAACTGATTAAATAGAAGAATAAATGTGAAGGTGACGTGAAGACTTGAATTGAGTTTGAATTGCTCAATTGAATTCTACTCACATTCATTTGTCAAGAGTGCAGTTGTGAGTAAAAGCAGTCTGACAGATAATTCTCCTCGTAAGTTGGCAACAGTGTGCTGGAGGCCGAGCTTCAAAAAAAAAAAAGCCAGAATGAGAGGCATTTCACTGTTCAAGCTGTGTGGGTGCCTATGAATGACAGAAGCAAAATGGGACAGAATCGCAATTCTGCCAACATAAGTAGGACACCAGCTAGATGTACAATAAATAGGCATACGGGCATTACTATAAATTACAGCTGAATGTATATTTCTTAAGAAAAAATAAACGCTCCAAAGGTGTTTTTTTTAACAGTCTAAATTTCCACCACTCCATTGCTTTAAATGACCCTTGTGATTGTTACATCAGCATAATTGTTACTGCTAATATACTTACTGCACAGTATTTCTGACCCATGACCTAAGTAAAAGGTTAATCACTTCTCCAATGGCTCAGCTTCGGATGAAAACTTTTCAGAGAGAGAGAGAGAGAGAGAGAGAGAGAGAAAGAGAGAGATGCAAAAGGACAACAGCGTCCATCAAAGAACAATAAACTTGCCGTGCTTGGCGAAAGCATGTTGGGGAATATTCTGTTGTCATGGTGTCCTCTGCTATCTGCTATTAGACTGGAACACAATGCAAGCACTTGTAAATGGTACATGCAGGAACAGTGCGAACAGACTGTGATGGTACCGACATTCTTCTGAAGGCACACTCAATCAATATATACATGTACTGTACTCCTTTCTGGCGTGTTGCCTGGCAACAGTGGTGAGGATGACCGAAGTGTGTTGGCCGACAGGAGACGGGAGGCTCGGCGGAGAAAGAGTTGGCCAGCAGCAGGCCGCATGTTGCTTTTAATTGTGGACTGGCATGTTCTGAGCAGTGAACCCGTGGGAAAACTTATACTGCACAACAGAAGTCAGTCAGCACCCATTCTGTCAAAATCTGTACCTAAGTGCAATAGAAATATGAACCTTCAAATGCTCAAAAACCTGGCAATTTACAGCACTCAGAATCACTGCTATGCTGAAATTTTTACCTCCGCCAAGGAGGTTATGTTTTTGCCTGGGTTTTTGTTTGTTTGTTTGATTGTTTGTCTGTTGGTTTTCAAAAAAACTCAAAAAGTTATGGACAGATTTTGACAAAATTTTCAGGGATTGTACAAATTGCTATAAGGAAGAAATGATTAGATTTTGGAAGTGATCCGGATCTCTGTCTGGATCCAGGAATTTTTTAAAGGATTCTTTAACATTGGAAGATAGGGCCATTTTTGACATTTATGCATATAACTCCACCAAAAATGGTCAGGGCACTTGGAAAAAAAATACAGGACAAGTTTCGAACATGTTCTATAATATATCAAAGACTGATCCTGAAAATGGAATAATTCCAGATACTATGATACCATGATCCAGAATACGAAAGTAGGGGACCCTCAGAACTTTCATAGGAAGAGAACAAACGAAGCTACAAATATGCGACAAACACCATTATATAGCCAAGATATTGTAGAATTAGGAAGGTGTCACCAGATTTACTGTATCTTCAAAAGCCAGAGAACTAGATCCAGAAGAAAACCACCATTACGGAAAATTTGATTTTTGTGAATAACTACTGAACTAATATTGATATCATTATGAATTCAGTTGCTAATGGTATGTTTTCTTGGTCAGGGAATCTGAAAAAATAGATGAAATAAATGTAGGACTAATATTTATGTGTAAATCACAACATGAGGGGAAATGTTGCATCATAAGAAAAAAAAAAAAAATGAAGCTAGTAACATGCAACAGGCATCTTTAAACAGCTAAGACGCTGTGGAACTAATATTGATATAGCATTATGAATCAAATTGCCATGTTTTCATGGTCAAGGAATCTTTAAATGAAGATAAAATAAATGTAAGACTAATATCTATGGTGGAAGTCGCAATATGGAGGGAAATGTTGTGCTTGGCGGAGGTCTGCGCTCTCCGAGTGCTCTTCTAGTACTATATGTTATTATTTTAATTTATTTTGCTTTATTTATTGATCTTTTTTGACCACGTGACAAAAATTTCTATGGGGGGCATCGGCGTCCGCCATGCTGGCGGTGTATAAAGAAACCGAATGGCAGTTTCACACAAATGTGACATTGATTGATAAAATAAGTTTTTCAGAGTATTACTCCAGTCTAATAGGCCCTACAAAGCCAAGATATCCAGAAATTTTTTCTCATTGTGGAATCGACCCATACATGCTTAAAAAGTCCAAATGTACTGAAAGTGTATCAAGTTTTCCGAACATCGCATATCCTGACATCATAACTCGGGGCTAGAGACAGCCCGTATCCTTGCTAGCTAGCTAGTATGTAAATATTTTCTAAATGTTCATTGTCTTCATAGTGCAGACTGTTAGCTAGCTATATTTGTTTGCCACAGCTAAAACTTTCTGTCATCAGTTTTTGCGCTCCAGTCTTTTTTCACTTTTGGATTAGGGATTGTTGGGTCTAAGGCCTGCATCATTGTTGTCATTTGACTACTGTTAGATAGCTAGCAGTAGTCAGAGTGGGGACTGAGTTGTTACCTCAAGTGGAGGAGTTTAAGCATCTTGGGGTCTTATCTTGAGTGAGGGTAGGATGGATCAGAAGATTGACAGGCGAATTGGTGCAGCATCCGCAGTAAAGCGGGCGTTGTACCAGTCCATTGTGGTGAAGAAGGAGCTGAGCTTAAAGACAGGCTCTCAATTTACTGGTCGATTTATGTTCCAACCCTCACCAGAGGTCATGAACTTTGGGTAGTGACTAAAAGAACAAGATCGTGAATACAAGCGGCCAAATGAGCTTTCTTTGCTGGGTGGCTGGGCTGACCCTTAGGGATAGGGTGAGGAGCTTGGATATCCGGGAGAGGCTCAGAGTAGAACTGCTGCTCCTCCATGTTGGGAGGAGTCAGTCGAGGTGGTTTGGGCATCTGGCTCCTGGACGCCTCCCTCAAGAGGTTTTTCGGGCATGTCCATCTGGGAGGAGGCCCCTAGGCAGACTCAGGACATGCTGGAGAGATTACATCTCGTCACAGGCTTGGCAACATCTTGGGATACCCCAGGAGGAGCTGATGGAAGCTGGAGAGGAAGGGGACGCCTGGGCCTCTCTGCTTAGTCTGTTACCCCATAACCTGGCTCCGGAGGAGCGAAAGAAAACATAAGGGGGAAGGATGGATGGCTAGCAGGCTAGACCGCCAGTGATTTAACATTAGCTGGCTAGCTTGCTGGATGACTGTCTGCAGCAGTGGCTAGTGACAATTAGTCTAGGTAGCTACCTCATGTTTCTTTTGCTAATGTACAAAACCCAAAACCAGTAAAGTTGGCACGTTATGTAAATCGTAGAGAAAAACAGAATACAATGATTTGCAAATCCTTCTCAACTTGTATTCAATTGAATACACTGCAAAGACAAGATGTTTAATGTTCAAACTGAGAAACTTTTTTTTTTTTGCAAATAATCATTAACTTAGAATTTAAATGCAGCAACACATTGCAAAAAAGTTGGCACAGGGGCCTTTTTACCACTGTTACATCGCCTTCCCTTTTAACGACACTCAGTAAACGTTTGGGAACTGAGGAGACCAATTTTTGAAGCTTTTCAGGTGGAACTCTTTCCCATTCTTGCTTGATGTACAGCTTAAGTTGTTCAACAGTCCGGGGTCTCTGTTGTCGTATTTTACGCTTCATAATGCGCCTCACATGTTCAATGGGAGACAGGTCTGGACTACAGGCAGGCAAGTCTAGTACCCACACTCTTTTACTACGGAGCCATGCTGTTGTAACACGTGCAGAATGTGGCTTGGCATTGTCTTGCTGAAATAAGCAGGGGCGTCCATGAAAAAGACGTTGCTTGGATGGCAACATATGTTGCTCCAAAATCTGTATGTACCTTTCAGCATTAATGGTGCCTTCACATATGTGTAAGTTGCCCATGCCTTGGGCACAAATACACCCCCATACCATCACAGATGCTGGCTTTTGAACTTTGCGCCTATAACAGTCCAGCTGGTTCTTTTCCTCTTTGGTCCGGAGGACACGACGTCCACAGTTTCCAAAAACAATTTGAAATGTGGACTCGTCAAACCACAGAACACTTTTCCACTTTGCATCAGTCCATCTTTGATGAGCTTGGGCCCAGCGAAGCCGGTGGCGTTTCTGGGTGCTGTTGATAAAAGGCTTTCGCTTTGCATTGTAGAGTTTTAACTTGCACTTGCAGATGTAGCGACGAACTGTAGTTACTGACAGTGGTTTTCTGAAGTGTTCCTGAGCCCATGTGGTGATGTCCTTTACACACTGATGTCGGTTTTTAATGCAGTACCGCCAGAGGGATCGAAGGTCACGAGCATTCAATGTTGGTTTTCGGCCTTGTCGCTTACGTGCAGTGATTCTTCCAGATTCTCTGAACCTTTTGACGATATTACGGACCATAGATGATGAAATCCCTAAATTTCATACAATAGCTCATTGAGGAATGTTGTTCTTAAACTGTTCGACAATCAGCTGACGCATTTGTTCACTAAGTGATCCTCGCCCCATCCTTGTTTGTGAATGACTGAGCATTTCAGGGAAGCTGCTTTTATACCTAATCATGGCATCCACCTGTTCCCAATTAGCCCGTTCACCTGTGGGATGTTCCAAATAAGTGTTTGATGAGCATTCCTCAACTCTCTGAGTCTTTTTTGCCACTTGTGCCAGCTTTTTTGAAACATGTTGCAGGCATCAAATTCCAAATGAGCTAATATTTACAAAAAATTACAAAGTTTACCTGTTCGAACATTAAGTAACTTGTCTTTGCAGTGTATTCAATTGAATATAGGTTGAAAAGGATTTGCAAATCATTGTATTCTGTTTTTATTTACAATTTACACAACGTGCCAACTTCACTGGTTTTGGGTTTTGTAGTTTTAATTCTTGTTAAATGTCAATGCAAGTTTCTGAGAATGGATGGAAAACTGAGATGGCCAGACTAAAAAAGTCCCACACACCTTGCCTTAGTTGTCAGCTTGCTAGTTTAATCTTCGCTAGTTTGACTTTCAGCTACAGGCAAGGCTGACAACCTATCTTGAGCCGCAAGTGACATTAATTACCTGTTACTTCAGACTTCATGGGCTGCTGGGTAACAAATGAAAACCTAAGAGTCCATGGATGCCTACTATTTATTTCCTCTCTGAATGGGAATATACCGCATTAACGAAGCCAATATACGCAATGGAGATGACTGTTGTAGCTAACTGTGAAAGTAAACAACTCACTCAGCTGGCTAGCTTCCTCTTCTCTGTTTGTCATTCCTTGCAGAGTTCACAGAAAGGTGAAAAGACCTCTGTTTTTTGGTAGTGTTACTACATCCCCTCACTGCACAAATGTTACCCCTGAAAATCCACGTTAAAACGCAATGAAACGTCGAGAACCATGACCGAATGCCTCAGTGGACCTCCTTGTCAATATCATGGACGTATACATAGACGCCACATTAACCACTTTGTCCTTTTGCTTCTGATACGTCAGACCGTCCGCCACATTAGGGGAGGCAAGGCCTGCATGTAAACAAATACAAGTAAACAGGGGGTATGTGGACTTTCTATATCTATAATGTTTACACTTCTTATCAGATTTCAACAAGCCATTTATATAGGGTTTATGAAGGTATATTTACATGAAGTAAGAAGGAAAAATTTTCCTCATCAGCTACTTTGCATCTTGAAGCTATGACTGCTGTTCGATGCTCGAGAAGATAATGGCATCAAAGATAGAGTCCTTAAATTAACTAAATTAGTAACGTGGTGGAAAAATTATTCACTGTCGTTAGGTATTGTAAAACTTTGTTGAAGCATGGATCAAGTGTCTTCTGAAGGCGGGAGAGTGCAAAAAAAGAAAAAAAAAAGTTAACGTTTCCCTGAGACCAATCTTTGAAAATGGCTATTTTAATGCCTTTAAGAGCCTTAGTTTTCGCTATATTTATTTATTAACTCATTCCCCATGGCAAACCGTTGCCAATGGCGCGGCAAATTCTACCATTCCCGACGGTAGGCCGGTGCCAGCGGCATGGATGACCATTCGCAGTCCGATGAAAACACGAAATCAGTTGATGATCGCGGTCATGGGCCACTTGGACTTAAATACTTTAAACTGTGTAATTTTTGGGAAAAGTATTCCGTACAAGCACGAAAGTTTTGTATAAAAGTATTCCGTAGGGAATGAGTAAATATTTAATACTTTCTAGACCCCGTTAAAAGTCTCAGCTTTCATTGCTAGCTAACTCTACTATTATTGATAACGTTAGCTTTAGCTATGAAATGTCTGACTCTGATGGCCAGTTAGCTCTCAACATAAAGTTGTAATGACCAGATACAACCTAAAATTAATATACATACTTAACTTACGTATGAAAGGTAACTCCCTGAGATCAGGTTTCAAGTGCTCGACGATTTGTGCAAAAAGGCATCTTTTCCACTCCGTCAGTCTCCACACTGGTCAAGGTCGGCTGATGGCAAGGTGCCCTCTGTGATATGGCGGCAATGTTGACTTACGCTCCAGCAACTAATGCGGCGTCAACATATATATGTCTATGATCAATGCACAAACGGCTCATGTGTGTACCACCAGCATGGCAGACATCCGGTTTGAGACGTCATACATAATTCTCTGTGACAGCACATGAAAACGAACCTGAAGGTGATCAAGAGACAATCGCTATATCTGAGTTGCATTGCCTCCATTGCGTGCCTTAAAGAACCAGAAACAACCCAAATAACCAAATAAAACATAATTATTTATTGAAGTACAGTGCTTATGCAAAAAATATAGATTCTCAAACATAAAGGGTACATCGTAGGCCAGAGCGATCCACTACGCTCAACACAGTTTCACAGGCAGCTTTGGAGACAAACAGCAAGCTAACAGGAGAACAGAGTACGAGAAAGAGGGAAGAAGAGAGAGTGGTCAAGTAATAGAGAGAGAGAGAGAGAGAGAGAGAGAGAGAGAGAGAGAAATGGAGGTGCAGCGGAATAGATTTCTCCGCAGTTAAAGGGAGGTTTGAAAATATTTGGACTGAAACATAATTGTAAAGGGCTATAATTCCTACACAGTGCCCTCAAAATAGATGCAGATACAAATACTCTCAGCTTTAAATTGAGAGTACAAAGCATTTGGGAATCGCAGCCCTTTAAAATTGTATCTCTGTCAAAATGGTTAACAACCCCACTGTGTTTGTGACATAATTATCCCCACCATAGCCACCGGGGGGTGCTATTCATGCACAGCATGACTGGACCAGTGCCCAGTGTCCTCAATTAGCTTTAGCAACCAGAGAACTCCCTCCTCGTGTTAACACTGCCCCCCTCAGGGATCGCGGAGTTCTGTTCTACGGAAGTGTTGTGAGGCTGTGTGTATAATCTAATGAACAAAAAAGTTAATGTGAAACACAGCGTTTAAACAGCGTAATATACCAACAAAATACATCCACAGATCAGATGAGTCAAACTCCAGTGCTGGCAGGTTAAACTGCACCTTGGGGGCTGCATTTTCGGCAAGTTTTTATGCTTTCTTTTCATTTAGTTGCTAACTTGAATAAACTACTTGTATTGAAAGACATCAACAACCAGGAGGCATTGCAGCCCACCAGAAGTGGAGTTTGACACCTCTGTACTTTACTTCGGGAGTAAAAATAACAGACATTTTGTTTGTGTGAACATTCTGGACCCATATTTGCAAACCCTTTATACGCTTAACACATTAGCATCATTGGCTGTCAAATAACTTTATATGGCACATAAGTCATAATTATCCACATACAGTGTCATTTACATAAGGAGACTGGTAAGATTCCAGTTTAATCACAGAGGACATACTGTCTGTAACAGTTCTTCAGTTATCCCACCATTAACACTTTGCGATAAAGCCCACATGAATCGCCATCAACTAATATAGTTGCTAACAACTAATACTTCTAACCAAGTTAGATTGTACATCATTAACTCATTTTTTGCCATTTAACATAGGAATTAAAGCAAGAGTCAATGTATTTTAGCTTTATGAATGTAGAAATGAGCACTAATTAATGGATTATAAGTTGATTAACACCTTAACAAATGTTATATTCATGCTTAAATAAAGAAGCACATCACTAACTAATGTCAGCTGTTATTAGTTGATGTCAGTTCATGTGACCTTATTGTGAAGTGCTGTCACCTCATCAGATCGCCTCTCAATTTCAAAAATTTCAAAGTTATTCTTAAAAACATAAAAAACCAAAAAAAAAAAAAAAACCATCAGTGGCACTTTATCAAGTTTTTACATGTTACTAAGAATTGGGCAGTTTTTATGTTTGTACACAGAAATACATAATTACATACCTTACAGGCATTGCTTTACATCAGCAGACTGCCAGCTAACAAAGCACAGAAATATTTCACAGATGATGCCGGCAACAGACAATATATATAAAATAAAAACAACCAACTGCCTCAACACTTATTCAGTCATGCAATTGAGCCAAGAAGCTGGCAGGGCTTTCAGTCAATGGCATCTGTACAAATACTTGGACCCTTCCCGCTATAGTACGTTATCCAAACTCCATTTCGCATTCTTTGCAAAGCCATGTCTACCTTATTTTGACAGATATTCTACATACGCCAATAGTATAGAATGACACGTCGATTCAGAGGGTCTGAAGCTTTCAGGCACCACGTAGCTGCTTTCCCTTCTAACAAGTCATCTGAGGACCCTGTTTTGTAATAGTATTCTAGGCTATTTATGGCCACTAAAATACGGATGTTAATGCAGTTTATAAGTATTTGGACAGCAAGTCTGCATGTAAAAAGCTGTAATTCCTATGTGGCTCACGCAATGTGGACGAAGATGCCCACAAATAAAGGCAACAGTCATTCCCAAATACAATGTGCCAGCAACCGGAGCCTGACCGCACCAGCAAAATCACGTCACTGCCCAAAGACCTCCGGTCTGCGCTGATGATGTGGACATGAGCCCAGCCATGCGCATGAGAATGCTGCACTGACAGCTGAAACAGCGATAGACCGTGAAAGGATGCCTCGTAAAAATTTTTAAAGACCAGAATCACTGCACCTCCGAGATACAAAAAAAGTACCCTTCTCTCAAAGGGGAGAGAATTGGCAATCAGAGGAAAGTTCTCCCCTGGGCAAAACATAATAATGGAGGGATAAGGTGCTTTGAGATATTAAATGTTTTGAGAACAGCGGCATTAAAGCAAATTGCAGGTAATATCATGATGCTAGTAAATAAGGTTTGACTGGGACATGGGGAAATGACTAAACCTGCCAGTGGGACACTTGGCCATGCAGCTGACACATCCCACAGTTCACTGTGTTAATAACTGATGTCTGATGCCTCTCTGTACAAACCTGTAGTCAGTGGAACAAGGTTGACAGATGTACAGGCCCATTTTATCTTTCTTACTTCCCTCTTATACTCATTTCTAAGCATTCACGCACCTATATTTTTTACTTTAAGGTCCCTCATATGTCATATTACCAGATGCACAGTCAAGTATTCATTGGCACATTTGGCAGTCATCTCAAAATCGGTTTCCCGGTGACAACATTTGGTGAAGTGACTGCTCAAAGACGAGAAGGACTGAGCAACTTCAGCTAAACAGTTTATGAGGTCCTTCATTATTCTGGGTGATACCTCTCTCTTATAACGTCACAGATTTTGAACAGATTTTGAAATGGCTTGTTCAGGTAAACTGGCTGCGCACCCATGAGATGATGGGCAACTTTTAATGTTCACATTTTTACTTGATTTTCTAATAATAGTAATTAAAATGCATTAATGCATATTGAGATCTGGCCAACTAACTGTAAAATAAATGGAGGTGAAGACGGGAGAGGGATATATTTGCTGCAATGGGTTTGGATATACTGTGCCTGTCAAAATGTGGCTTAAGAGAGTAAACGAGTTCTAGACATGAAATGCAACTAGCCTAATTAAGAAGTAATACATGATTGCAATTGTGGCTGAAACAAAAACCAACAACAACAGTGGGCGCCCAGGACAGACATTGAAAATTACTAGTCTTAGCGGTAGTCCAGTTCTAAAATTCTCATATCTTTAAACCCGAACCACAGCCGGCTGCGATACGCCAGGACCACGGGAAAGCAGGTCCGAAATCCAATCAGTCCCTCCTCAACAACCAATGAAACCACTGCAGTAGATGGACCAAACAATCATTTTGAACAGCTGGGTGCCAAACCATGGGAGCTTAGTCACTGGTGAGACGTAGCCATGGTTTCTGAATGATATCAGGAGGCGTTTAACGAATCACGATTAGCCAACAGCTCTGGATAACAGAGGCTCTTTTTGGAGTTCTGTGGATGAAATTAACATCATTTGGTCTTGCAATAGACCGATGAAACATGACCAGAAGAAAAATACATTTCTTTGTGCTTAATATTCTGCAGTCCTCAGATAAAGGATCTCAAAATCAGTCCTTAGACTCGATGCAAAACTGCCTTTAAGATTAACTCGGCAGTTGTTGGGCGGCCACATAGAGTACAGTACAGAAAATCCCAACAAGCATACTAACACGAGCTCACAAGCAACTTCATACGCAAACATCAGTGTATCGCAAGTGAGAGATACACGTCTGTGGCAGTGACAGTAGAGAGAGCTTCTGCCCCTACAGTGTTAAAGCTTGGCTCAAGAACACATTTTACAAAGCAAAAATCAAAAATTCATTTCACTCTTGCTCCATCTTTTTCTTTTTACATATATATATAAAATCTGTTATTGCTAATTAAAATGATAATAATATTACACTGTACAATACATAGACTGGAATGTAGTTCAGATAATGTGAGGAGGACACAAAAGTGTTCACCAGGGAGGGATAACGTGGAGGGTATTCTCTGTGTGAACTAAAGTCTGTAAGGGCTCTCACAGTTTCTCTAATTAGCCTGACCCATAATTCTGCCCTCCCACTTTCTCCAGCTGGCCCAGTCGATAACAATCAGTGTTCCAAGACACAGTTTTAAATGTGCTCTCTCAATTTTGCCCCTCATCTCTCAGTTACAGTTTCGGCATAGTTATGGCACAGCAACAAAACGCGCAAATGTCAAAGCACAGGGAACCCTCACCTTTCACTACCATTTTAGGCAAATTTTACACAAAGATACAGAGTATTGTTGCACAGTAGACCACTTCACGGAACAAAATCAAAAAGGCACCTTGGATGCAGGCAAAGTTGACTTGCTAATGAACAGAGCTGCTAAAAAAGATACAGCAAGCTAATTTTGGTCTTGAGTGCACTGCTAAATTCAAATGCTAAAAAAGTTTCAAGTGTAATATGAAAGCAGTAAAATGTTACTGGCAATCTCATCATCGAGCAAAACATCCTCTGGTTGCAAAATGCTAAGAAATGTGATGCAATACTCCATTTTATTTGGCATCCGGGGGGGGGGGGAGAAATCGACCCAAGGGCTCAATTTTGTTTATCTCCCTTTAACTAAATTTAGAAATAAAATGACTTCCTTTATCCAATGTCCTGAGAGAAGACCTAGATTAGGAAGACATATTTTGAAGAGCTTAAAGCGGTGGTTTCTAACCCCATACTAAGAACTCAGGCAATGCATGTATTGTATAGACACATGCATGCATATTAGCACATATGCTGGAGTGTGTATGCATATGTAACAGGACACAAGGATGCACATATTTGCGCACTTACTGGCTCACTTGTGCTGTAAAGAAGGCCTGCCCAATACGGATTCTGGAAGATCCATCCTGTAGGTTTCCGTTACAACCATAATTTGGAAACACTTTACTGAAAAAGCAGCTTAACGTGCATCTCTAGCTGTTGAATGTGTTCGGCCTTGTTAGGGTTGGGGTAAAAACCTACAGGATGGTAGAGGAACAGGGTTGGGCAGCCGTGCTATTCTGCATTGTGTTTTGATTTATACATCTTTTTGTCTCTGTATATAGCTCACTATATACAGCACCTCTGTAGAGTTAAAACAATACTGGCACATAAAACAGTTTCACAAAGTTGCTACAATGGCAAAACATTCCAGTAACATTGCGAAAGCTTTTAGTTAAATTGGGGCGCCCATTAGACTTCAGGCTTTCATTCACATTTCATTTCTTAAAAAGGCCCTACTGTCAGGAATTCAATAAATATTGACAAATTAACACAAGAACACAATCTTTCTGCAATCAGCCAAAGGAGTCTGCACAATTTAAACGAGAACTTTCCAGCTCGTATTCTGTTTCACAGAACATTTCAGTCTCTGATAACTTTTACTCATTAAATTCTGTCAGTAAGGAAGTAATAAATAATATGGATGATGGGCTTGAAGCCAGTGTACAATCACGGCCTAGAAGCTCTCCAGCTCTGCTCAGAGATTCTGTAATACTTTTGGGAAATATGTAAAAATTACTTCCCCTCTTGTTTCATGTATGAGGGGTTATTAAAAAGGAAATGTGAGTGAGTGCAAGGTTCTGGTAGGGCAGGGCTATTAAAAGAAAAACTGTGCTAAAAGCACTGCAGTATAGACACACTGACGGGCAACGACATTGAGAATCAGCCGGTCAGACTGAACTACTGTTGCCGGGCCTCACGTAAGCAGACAGACGGTAGAATTACCTTTTTTTCTATTCTTTTTTTAAATAACAATGACGTTATGGCTATATACTGAAAATATACATTCCAATATTTATATAGAACTATCTTAAAAATACAAATGTGCAAAAAATTGTAAACAAATGCTATCCTCTGGCCCCCGAAGAGGTCTCACAGTCTTGTGGGTTCCTCATCACTGTCGCTGCAGTTCCCACAGCATTCCTGCAGGAGGCAGCAGAGAAAATGAGCTCAGAAAGGCATGCATGCAAGTACACGAGCCATGCCTGTTTTCCCACCTACACTCAGATACACACACACACACACACACACACACACACACACACACACACACACACACACACACACACACACACACACACAATTTTGCATAAGAACCCATACATGCACATATCCTCAAATATTTATGAATAAAACGCATGCATACAACAACAGCATACATTTAAGTTTGGGAAATACAGAATCTCTGCAATTTCAATTAAGAGAAGTACACAGAGAAAGTCAAAATTCAAGGATCACAGACATGGAAAGCTTAAACTGAATAAAAAAAAAAAAATGGCCTTAGCCCTTTAAACCCAGTCAATGGAATTAGTTGTACATACAGTTAGAAAGCCTTGGAGCACATAGTAATGATGCACTTTCACACAAAAGAGGTCCTAGTCGGGCCTCTGGGCGGCTAAGGGCAAAGACTTATTCGTACCTGTCTCCCGAAAAGCCTCTGCAAGAGGCCCTGTTTGGGTGGGGGGGACGGCTGCCCCCTCCAGTCCAGATCCGGAGGTACCGTACCATCTTGGTAGAACACATTCAGCTCCTTAAAGCACTCGGTCTCAATCATCTACACACACACACACACACACACACACACACACACACACAGCGAGAGAGAGAGAGAATACATTACAGTTCAGCCCATCAAGATGTAGACAAGCCAGGTTTAGAAGATTAAAATCCCCTCCAGTATTTTAATCCAACTGTATTAGCTCCTTACAGGCGCGCCAGTGCATGCAAGATATTGTCTGGCATAACATTTCTGTTTATCATCCCTTAACAGTCAACTTTTATGCAAATCACATCTTTTTTCACGCATAATTTGATCCTCACACTAACTTGACATCAGCAATAAAGCAAAACCAGATTGAACAACTGTTTTGATTCCGTGCCCCTTTTGATGTCACAATGGGAGTCATTTGCATAACACAGCCTAGTATTGACATATCTCAGTTGTGGCAGCCATTGTTCATTTTATGTCGCGATGAGGAAGGCAATGAGAGTAGAGTCTCATTTTCACTGACTCATCTGCCCCTCAATGAAGCGCATCGTTATGGAGGGTAGAAAATGAGGGTTTGGAGACTGGCTGCAATTGCTGATTTTGTGTTTTTTTTTCCCCCACAACAAGCTTCAAAACATTGTTTCACTGACATAAGGGAATTGCCTTGAATACGGGACCTTTAAGTGGTACTTTAATTTCACTTTTTGCAACTTTTTTAATTGGTGAGGATGTTAATTGGTTTTTTCAGAGTTTGAATGGGCCCCATGACAGAGGATTAAATCTAGACTGTGAGAACGCCAACTGTCACCAGGAGCCTAGCAGGCACATGCAGCATAGGCTCAGGAGTTGCCCAGGGACCAGAGCATTTATGTCGGATGGGAGCCCCAAGGAACCTCCAGTGAAGGAGAGATTTTATAGCTTCACAGCCCCTTTGATCACGATTCCTTTTTAGCGGCAGTCTGTGGACTCAAAATCGTTTGGGGAGTGGAGGATTTTTACTCCCATTACTCTTCAAACGTAAACACCCATTTTCATTTTTACTCAACGGATAACCAACAGCTTCCTGTGGACTTTCTAAAGGGCAGGACGATACTAAACATCTACCCTCAGCTTGGGCTGAAAACAACTGGGTAAAATTCAGCTAATTTGTGTGAAGTGATTTACTGGTGCGTTTGGGCCTCAGCCGCTTGGAGTTCAGTTTTTGTTCTCAGACTCTGCTCCTGCAGGCTACAATTTCACTGCAGCTTATATGGTGTTAAGGACGATATTCCTTATGTTTTAGAGGCCAAGCTGTCAAGTGGAAGGGAAGGTACTATACTTGAGCTGGGGGTCGACTTGCAAGATGTAAAGTAAAATTTTCAAAATGCAATCCAGAGAGAGGGGGCACCTCTGCAGCAGGTTTAGGGGATTTCCATCCATTGTGGAGAATAAATGCCATTTGGGAGGTACAGCATATGTATGTGTGGAGATAAGGGACGACATTCCTTGTTGTAAGATGTTAAGGCTTGTAAGATGTAAAAAAATACATTGCTTTTGTCAGGTATGAGGGATTGTGTCAGAAGATTTAGGGAAGATATTCCTTGCGTAAGGCGTTAGGGGTTGAGTGAAATGATGCAAGGGACAATATATATATATATATATATAAGGAAATATATTCCTTATTTAACCTATTTCTACAAGGTTTTCCTAATTGAAGGTGTAAGGGGTTTGAGTTGAAAGATGTAAGGTAAGATATTCCTTATTTAAGATGTGAAGCGTTTGAGTTGAAAGGGGAGATATTCCTTATTTAAGGTGTAAAGGGATTGAGCTGAAAGTTGCAGGTAAGGTTTTCCTTATTTAAGGTGCGAGGGGCTTGAGTTTTAAGATGTAAAGTAAGGTTTCTTATTTAAGGTGTAAGGGGTCTGAGTCGTAAGATGTAAGGGAAGACATTCCTTGAGTAAGATGTGAGAGGTTGAGTCAAAAGACGCAAGTGAAGATATTCTTTACTTACGTACAAAGTAAGAGGATGAGTTGTAGGAAGCAAAGGATTCCACGTGTTATGTTTTTGGGATTGAGCTCTAAGATGAAAGATAAGATATTCCTTATTTAAACTCTTCCACCCTAAACTCGCCATCAGATGGATTATAGCCCTGCTCTCACCTCGCCTCAAAGCGCATTACTTCTCCAAACCCGTTCCCATTGAGGTTTCCTAATCAGGCCTTAAGGATACAGAGTACTTTTATCATGACCTCGGACACTTCAAGCCTGGATAGACATCAGCACCACATCAGCACCCAATTTAGTAACTACGTTATTGAGCCAGAATTATTTGAGAAGTAACAGTAAAAATTGAAAATGGGATTGCGAATAAAATAATATCCCAGATATATACCAATCTAGAATGCTTTATTATGCGTTTACTCACGACAAGACTAACATTTTCAGTGAACAGTACCTTGGTATTTTGCTGAGTTAGTGCAATGGACGGCCGGAAAGATGGTCGAAATTGATTTTGGTGCATGTTTGCAGTACATTTTCTCAGTAACCCAGATATGTACAGTGGTGGTAAATGCCATTTGTTGTGCTTTTGGAACTCTATTTTCAGAAATACCAAGCATTTCTTTGGCATTATCAACAATTTCAAGCCACAACCGAAGTTGGAGAAAAACTCAAAATTGACCATTTCATAGCAGATTGTGCTTGTGTTAAGGTGGCATTATTTTGTTTACCCAGCAAGATAGAGATCTGAAATTCTCTGGATACACAGTCCCTTTGGGGTACATTACAGCATTTGTAAAATCTCAATGGTAGTATTTTCAGCGTAGTTGATAATCAACATCAAACGTTGGAAAATTTCACCCTCAGGCTATCCCCAGCAATGTACCAAAGAATGTTTTTTTTTTTTAAATTGTGATGCACACAGCACAGCTAGTTCTCTGAGAAAATTAAGAGTTTAGTTTGGTCCTATGCTGGGTTGATTGCTTTCTGACGAAAGGCGGCGCTTTAAAGAGCTAATGTTCTACCGACCCATTATTCCGTATTCCCAGACACATACCAAAGTTCTGCCTTTTGAAATATATGAAGTACATGCACAGTTATACATAAAATTTGTAACCCCTTGGGCATAAAACTCTATTGGCTGTAAACTGGTGGTGATTGTGAGCGTCACAAACACACAATACACGTGTTTTTACCAGGTACAGCCCAGTCAGAAATGTACAGCAAGTTATAAAACATGAACAGTCCAAAAAAATAAATAAATAAATGTGAAAAAACAACTAATGTAAAAGGAGAATTACCTTAAGTATACATACAGACATGCATCAACAGTATACGTACACTTGTATAAAATAACAGTCCATGATATGAACTCTGAAAAAGAATCTTAGTCACACAACCGTGTACATGAAGGCAAAATGTTTAGTACAAAGGTTAAAACTGTTTTATACTTTTCATGTTATCCAAAGTGAAATGACGTCAACCCAGCATGCGACTTGCTCTATCCCTCAGACGGTTTTTGGAATTGGATTGTGGGTTGGTGGCACCTGGTGGTGTGCGCCAGAGGTGCTCTTTGGCCTTGGCCCTGAGCAGCTATCCAAAGCCTTCTTCGTTTGATCTGGGTCGATGTTACCCTCGGAGCAAGTCGAGTCCTAGGCAAGCTCTACTACACTAGATCCTGGGTCTCTACAGGGCGGTTTACAGCCCGTTGATAGTGAGCTTGTCTGTCTCTGAATTAAATAGCTGGCTACAGCCTATATGTCACAATAGTTGCATCAACACACACAGCTTGATACGCACCAAAATGGGAAGTCCGAAAAAGAAACTCCACCCTCCCACCCAGCGGCATCCTGTAGGCTAGACATCATGGGGTGGTGTTAGGAATGACGGCATGCAAGTTACCTCTACAAATGAACTGCCCTTCTCTTGGCAGGCTGCTGCTTGCTTACAACGAACAGGACAACCACTCCCTTGACACGACTGCGGTGTCCTTTTTCTTACCCAAGCACCCTGCCCTCCTAGAATTAACGCTGAAGCCTGCTCACTGTTATTTTCTGAAAATGCACAAACACTACAAAACTGTGCACTATACTGACTACTGGTAAGATTCCTGCATGTTGACACAATGCAACAATCATCACCAGCATTCTTTTCCAATCTACATCCAACCCAGCTTTATATAAAAAAAGATATATAAGACAGAATTTTGTTATATGTACCAAACAATTTCTTTGGTACATTGCTGGGGATGGCCAGTACTTGCATCCAACCTACAGCGCCCCCTGGGGGTGGAATTTTCCAACTTTTGATGTTGAATATCATCTTCACTGAAAATACCACCCCTGAGATTTTACTAATGCTGTAATGTACCCCAAAGGAACTGTGTACCCATAGAACTCTAGATTTGCTGTCTTGCTGGGTAAACAAAATATTGCCACCAAAACACAGGCACAATCTGCGATAATCGTCCGTTTTGAGTTTGGCTGTGCCTAGCTCAAAATTGTGGATAATACCAAAGAAATGCTTAGTATTCCTGAAAATTGAGCTCCAAAGGCACAGCAAATGGCATTTACCACCAAAGTACATATGTGGGTTAATGAGAAAATATACTGCTAACATGCACCAAAATCAATTTCAACCATCTTTCCGGCCATCCACTGCACTAACCCAGCAAGATACCAAGGTACTATTCACTGAAAATGAAAGTCTTGCTGTGAGTAAACACATAATAAAGCATTCTGGATTGGTATATGTCTGAGATATTATTTTATTCCCATTTCCAATTTTTTATTGTTATTTTTCAAATAATTCTGGCTCAGTAACTTAGTTATCCAGCTTGGCGCTGATGTGGTAATGATGTGTAACCGGACTTGAAGTGTCAAAGGTCATGATAAAAGTATAACATATTTGGTACTGTGTACACTTAAGTCATGATAGTTCATATAAAATTTGGTGTCAACAGCAAAACTAAGCCATTTTAGTGGCTTCCAAGTGGCGCTACCGGCAGGCAAAGTAAGACATGGACCTAAAAATTTGGCTTTTTCTGTGTGAAACCCACATCTACCTATGTGCCAAGTTTCATTCAATTCCATGGGGGTCAACTCCTCAACTTCTTCAAAAAGTGCCATTTTCTCACGGAATGGCTCTTAATGATTAAGACATACAGCTCTGTGTCAAAGACAAAGGCTACAATCTGAGATTTCATGGACAACAATTAACTGAAATTTGCTGCTGAAGATGGTATTTAGATAAGGTTTAGATTTCATTTCTAATTAATTAATCAGATAATTTCCGTTCATACAATCTCATCTCTCTCCTACAACTTTCCCAGAAACTAGACCATAGGACCTCCAATGATTTGCTGCCATGAGAGTTCGATGCATGGAATGCATTTTAAATGATGCACTAATAACCAATTTACTAAATTATTCAATTACCAACGTTTCAACGTAAGAATTATTGGAATGTAATACATTCATTATTACCGCATCAAGGCAACCAGTGCACAACTCTGCTTCCTCACAAATGTAGCCTGTTCTTTTGAATGCTGGAAACATTTTGATTGCGTGCAATCTTAAAAAAAAATTGGTTTGAGTTTTGAAATGCGAGGCAAGATTCTCCTTATCTAAGGAGGAAAGGGCATGAGTTGTAAGATGTAAGGCAAGGTATTCTCTATTTAAGGTTAAAGGGGTTTCAGTAGAAAGATGTAAGGCAAGATATTTATTTAAGGTGTCAGGAGTTTGAGCTGACAGATTTAGACAAGATATTCCTGATTTACGGTATAAGGGGATTGAGTTGTAAGACGTAAGGCAAGATATGTCTAATTTCAGGTGTAAGGGGTCTGAGTTGCAAGATGCAAGTTAAGGATTCCTTATTAAAGGTCTAAGGGATTAGAGTGGTAAAATGTATGGTGAGATATGCCTTATTTAAGATGTAAAGGGTTTGAGCTGTAAGATGTAAGGTAAGATATATCTTGTTTTAAGTGTAACGGGTTTTATTTCTCATTTATGGTAAGATGTTACTCCAGTGAAGCGTACGTAGAAGGCGGATGGAGATGCTGACCTCGTTCTGCCATGGGATGGTTACACTGCCTGTGGACACCTTGCTGTAGAAGGAGTCGTCTTTGGGCTCCAACTCTACACCCTTCACTGTCGAGAACTGCTCGATGTCCAGAACATCTTTACAGTAGATGGCCTGAGGCTGAACACACAGGCAAACATAAACACACACATACATACGGGAACACAAAGAAAAGAGCACAAGTCACATCCACACATACAGTTGCAATCAAAATTATTCAACCCCCGTTACAAATTAAGTTTACTGGCAAAATTTACCAACTTTCAGCTGTTTGCAACGAATAAATTAAACAAAAGCAATTTAAATGGCTCAACGCAACAAATATTACAAGTGGCTTCTCCAAATTCAACACAAAATGCAACTTTTAATGACGAATGCAGGCTCAAAATTATTCAATCCCTTCATGACATGCATCTTTAATACTTCATAGAGCACCCCTTTGCCGCTATGACCTGTTGAAAATGAGATGGATAAGCAGATGTCAGCTTTTGGCAGCATTCCCAAGGAATCTTAGCCCAGTCCTCATGGACAATGACCTCGAGTTCACTAATATTCTAGGGTTTGCATCCTGCAACTGTGTTCTTCAAATCCTACCAGATTTTTTATGGAGTTTGAGTGAGGCGACTGTGATGGGCGCTCAAATCTTCCCAGACTTCTGCTGAAACCATGTTGAGGTATGCTTAGGATCATTGTCCTTTTGGAAGGTCCAATGATTCCCAAGTGTCAGCTTCCCTACAGACGGCATGACATTTTCTCCTTGTATATCCTGGTACTTGACTGAATCCATCTTGCCCTCCACACTTTGCAGGTTTCCAGTGCCAGAGGAAACAAGGCAGCCGCAGAGCATCAAAAAGCCCACACAATTCTTCATTGTCGACAGGGTGTACTTTACAGCATATGGTTCTTTATTCCTCCTGCAGACATACCACTGATTCATAAGTCCGAAATATTCTAGTTTTGTTTCATCACTCCACATAACAATACCCCCAAACCTCTGTGGCTTATTTATATGGTTTTGATCATATTGGAGCTTGTGCTTTTGGATCAGTTGTGCCGTATGTCTTGGAGACCTTCAACGTTTAGTATGCACCCTATTGTGCGACCTGAAACCTCAGTGCCTCCTGCCTCCAAGTCTTGCTGCGGGTCTCCTGCAGTCACCTGTGGGTTTTTAACCACCCGTCTCCTCAGGAATCTGGTGACAGCCATTGAGATCTTCCTCTTTCTGCCACATCCTGGTACTGTAGCCACTCTTCCTTTAACTCTGAACTTGCAAACTATGCTTCAAACTGCATCTCTATGAACATTCAGTGCCTGTGCTCCCTTTTTGTATCCTTCTCCTTGTTTGTGACAGGCAATGATCTCCTCTATTTGCTTTTTGGACAGATCTTTTGACAGCCATATTTCTGATATGCAATCAAGACAAACCCCTAGTGAGTGCAAGTATTTGATGTGTTCCATCTCAAGCAAACCTGATGCAACTAATTAAGCTCTTGATTAGCTGCATTAGGTGTGCTTTAGACAACACCTGATTTGCAAATATGCTCTTATAACAGATTCTTTTCAGGGTGTTGAATCATTTTGAGACAGCAGTAGTCATTAAAAATGTTATTTTGCGTTTAATTTTGAGAAACCACTAATAATTTTTGTTGTGTTGAGCTATTTAAAATTTTCTTGTTTAATATGTTTATCACAAACAGCTGAAAATTTGTAAATCTTGCAATTAAACCCAATTTGGAATAGGGGTTGAATAATTTTTATTGCAACTGTAAACACATATGAACACAGAGAGAAGCTTATACACAACCTAATAAACACTCAAAGGGAAACTTATGCAGTCACATAGAAACACAGAAACACGCCAAAACCCAGGGACACACAGAGAAGCATACACACACATAACACCGAGTCACACACTGGGAAACGCACACATACAGACACAGAAACAGACAGAAACACATAGGGACACAAACAGGGAAACACACACAGAACCGAGTACCTTAGCTGCTAGGCAATGGGCTAAAGGTAGCAGCAGGCCATTACTCACATCAGGTATGAACGGAGCCTCCAGAATTCCAGCTTCCAGTCGCTTGAAGTTGATGGATCGAAACAGGGGGTGGGCCTTCACCTCAAAGGCTCCACACCCCAGACAACCAAGCCGCATACTGGGGTCTTTGGCCAGGAGCTGATGGGGGGGGGTGGGGGGTTGGGGGTGGGGGGGTTTACGGGCAGCAGTCAGAACAGCCAGAGATGGATCACAGCAGAAATGACCTCAGAGCAGTGTTGGTAGTGCTTTTTGTCAAAACTCGACCCGGAAACAAAATTCAACCCTTTATTAACCCTGATCTTAACAATGCAGCTGCATTGCCCAGTTTTCACATGGATGAACATGCCACAAAACAAAACTTGTTCCATTGCTTTTGAGAGGATTTTTTTGTGTTAACTAGCAAGTGAGAGTTCAAGTGCCTATCATCTGAAACAAAATTTACCTCCTAGAGAAGTACTCCAAATTGCAGTGGTTATAGAAGGCACACATCTTGACGACTGAAACTCATTTTGTGCTCAATACGGACCTTAATATCAACAAAAGGAAAAAATGTAAGAAGTACGCACATTGGCTTTGAATAGCTGATGCCAGGGGCTGATGTCTCCTTTATTATTATCACCTGCTGCGCGCTAAACGCAGTATAGTATACTGAATATAGTATTCAGCTCCGCCCGTACGTACGTACATGCGTCGGTCTGTCCGTCCCGAACATTGTCAGCGCGATATCTCAAAAAGGAGACAACCTATTTCAATTCTTTTTGGTACCAACTTTCCTACTGGGAATGCGCAGACACCAGTCGGATTTGGTCACCTAACGGCGGGGGATATAGTCACTTTAGTGACAAACTCTTGTGATTATTGAACCGGGTCACACGCATAGCTTCTGTTGTTCTCCCGGACATAAAATATCCTACACAATTCCAAACGGCATTTAACACCCCCTGAATGATCAACTACGAATGCAAAACTCTTTTGCATTTGGACAAGGCAGCGACGCACATTTCCAGGCCAATTTAAATATTTCTGACTGAACAATTGTGGCTGGAGTGAAAAACTCCACCAGGTATAATTGGTAGCGCACGGCGGGTCTAAACACTGAAATCAACAAACGTCGGCCGTTTCTTTTTGCTGTCAGGCTAGACGCATATAAGAAATGGAAATGATTCACGCTTTATTGACAGAAATAGCCCTCAGAGAAAGCGACACAGTGTAATTTGCATAAATAGGTAGAAAACAGCCACCGTTGCGTCAGTGGCTCAACCTCAGCTGCCAAATTGGCGTAACAGCACATGGCTTCTGCGCAACCGACTGCTAAACAAAGCAGGGTGTGTGACCACACAAAGCAGCCTTTCACTAACAACTTTGACTACAGAGGTACCAACATTCCACTCATACTGACCTTGACTGACCACTGGCATCTTAACTCCATATTTATAGAAAGGGCTGGGTGATAGAGCTGCATTTTGAATTTTGGATTCGAACAATACTAATGGCCTCATGTAGTATTTCTCTCAAGTCCAGCAGAAGAAGCTGTAGGGGGAATGAGTATCGAATAAGATCGGTGGTTACAGCTCGACAGGGTTGGAAAAGATTATCAGCCGGCCTGAACCAATTACATTGCGGGCCCGAGCCAGTGATTACTCGTTTTAGACCCAAACACAACTCTTGAATAGCAGTTTTAATGTAAAAATTAAAAAAACAAAAACAAAAAATTCTTCTCCCTCAACAGACCCTATAGTCACATCCATCTGATGACACACATTTCCATCAGTATACGGTTTACACCAATCTAATGCTCATCTCTAGACAGGCGGTCCACAAGGACCTTGTACTGACAGACTCCCCAAAGATACCCAGGATTGTTCCTTGTGAATGTAATTTTGAATTATACATGGCATATTAATGATCTACACCTGGGTCTGCCTCTGTCCGCCTGCCAAATCTGTGTGAGACATTACAACTAATGGACATTCAATGAAGCGAGGACATTTTGTATCAGATTGCCCCATTTCCGCTTCCTTTCCTCTCTCCTCTAAAGGAAAGGAGGCAAGGAAAGAAAGAGGGGAAAAAAGGCTGCAGTTGTCAGAGCATCCAAACAATGTTAGAGTGAAGATCTCCATGGATACTGTCTGTGCCTAGTGTTGGGGGACACATCATATCATCATACTATAGAGCAAGGAATCGGTCTGTGTGTGTGCATGTATGGGTGAACTTTGCATATCTTGACAGCCATCCATCTGATTGACTTCAAACTTGTTTGATGTATGGCTGAGCCCCTAACGAAGGGCAATACTGAGTCCAAAGTCATTGCGCTGAGCGGTTCTCAAGAAATCAAGAAAGCTGCAAGCACCAATACTGCTCAAGCAGCAATTGAACAGGCACTGCACAAGGTTGTATAAACAACGTAAACAAGGCAACTGGAATGACCGTCTTTGAAAGTCAGGTGCTCACCATCTTACAGAGGGTCTTGGCCTCCTCAGAGAATTTTCCGGAGTACTCCTCCTCCACCTCCTTGACGAGGCGCTCCACCTCCTCGCGCTTGATCTTCTTTTTGCGTTGCTGGAAGGGCGACTGGCCCTCAATCATCTCGTACAGCAGGCAGCCCAGGGCCCACCAGTCCGGGCTGAACGTGTATCGCTCATTCTTCACAACCTCTGGGGCTGCGGACATGGAAAGACAGACTACTTTCACTGCTTCGTGATGACTGTTGGTCTACTGTCGATTAAGGGCCGTATGCTCGCCCAGATACAATTAGTAATTGATGCAAATTATTGGTTACTGTTGTTCAGGGCTATAATAATAGCCTTTCCTCAAACATACCTCTAATAAGACTCTGACGAAGATGCAGTAGAGTCAAAATGAGTCAGTTTTTTTTTTTGCATGCGTCAACATTAAAATGCGTCAACATTAGAAGGCTTATTTTGCATATGTATGATCCGTTTTTTTTTTTTTTTTTCAATTATTTCCAGTATCTTCTGATATATATGAGTGTGCAACACTAACGCTGAGACTGAAAAAATATGAGGTACCAGTGACCTTATCTACAACCCCAATTCCGAAATAGTTGGGACAAAGTGAAAATTGTGAGTAAAATCAAAACGCAATGACTTTCAAATCACACCAGCCAGTATTTTATTCACAATAGAACAGAGATAACATGGCAAATGTTGAAACTCAGAAATCTTACAATTCTATCCACAAAATGAGCTCATCTCAAATTTAATGGCTGCTACAGGTCTCAAAAAAGTTGGGAAAGGGGCCTGTTTACTATGGTGTAGCATCCCCTCTTCTTTTTAACACAGAGTGGAGGTGTCTGGGCATTGAGGAGACAAGTTTCTTGAGTTTAGCCATTGGAATTTGATCCCAGTCTTGTTTAATACAGGCTTCCAGCTGCTGGAGAGTTTTGGGTCTCTTTTGATGTACTTTTCATTTAATTATGCGCCAAATGTTCTCAATCAGTGACTTTCTCCTCTTTAGCCCAGAGGACACAACGCACATGATTTCCAACAATAAAGTCAAATTTGGACTTGTCTGATCACAGGACACTTTGCCACTTTGTTATAGTCCATTTTAAATGAGCCTTGGCCCACAGAACATGGCGACGCTTCTGGATCATGCTCAACAATGGCTTCCTTTTTGCATGATAGACTTTTAGATGGCATCTGTGGCTGGCATGGCGGATTGTGTTCACAGACAGTGGTTTCTTGAAGTATTCCTGGGCCCATTTAGTAATGTCAATGACAGAATCATGCCGGTAAGTGATGCAGTGGCGTCTGAGGGCCCAAAGATTACGGGCATCCAGTAAAGGTCTTTGGCCTTGTCCCTGACGCACAGAGATTTTTCCAGTTTCTCTGAGTCTTTTGATGATGTTATGCACTGTCGATGATGAGACCTTCAAAGTGTTTGCAATTTGACGTTGAAGAACATTGTTTTTAAAGTGTTCCACAATTTTTACGCAAGCCTTCACGGGTTGGAGAGCCTCTGACCATCTTTACTTCTGAGAGACTCAGCCTCTCTAAGAAATCCCTTTTGTAGCCAATCATGTTACACACCTGATGCCAGTTAACTTAATTACTTGCTAAATGTTCTTTCAGCTGATTCTCTAATATATTAATTGTTTCATCAGCCCTTTTTTGCCTGTGTCCCAACTTTTTTGAGACCCGTTGCAGCCAGAAAATTTGAAATAAGCTCATTTTGTGGATAAAAATGTAAAATGTCTCAGTTTCAACATTTGAAATGCTATCTATGTTCTACTGTAAATAACATATTGGCCCATGTGATATGAAAGTCGTTTCGTTTTGATTTTATTCACAATTTACAGTGTGACTTGAATTACAGTGGGACATGGGCACACATATAGCATTGCTGCTTTGGCTATTTATTCACCTTGAGCAGTTAAAGCCAAATTAAATTATTTCTTTAGCATTAATAGGTTCTCTCAATACTGTTTTTGTTATTTTGGCAACAGGGTAAAGCTTGGGAACACTCCACAAAGGGCTTCATTTAATGTAATAAAAACAGTTATCATACTGCACCCCACAGGTTCTGCAATATGCTACTGGCTAATGTATGCGGTGTTCCAGTGAAAACGGTGCCTCCGTGTTTAAAAAGATATCATGCTCTAGAGGTTCTACAGGCTGTATTTGGATAATGTATGCCGTGTTCCACTGAATATGGTCCCCTCAGTGTAATGTGAACCCACCCATGTACCCGACTGTCCCCACTCTCCCTTTGATGCTCTGCCCCTCTGGCACATGGACGGCCAACCCCAGGTCTGATATTCGGATGTGACCTAAAGGGAGAGAATCAACAGCCGTCATCCATTAGCTGATGCCGCTTCTCCCACCATTTTGGATCTGACAGTCCGAGAAAGTAAAAAAAAAAAAATAGACAGCCAAAAAAAGAAGGAAAAAAAACAACAATGCAAAGTATTAGAGGTCAAATGACTAAAGTCCTGCTGTGTTTGTCAATACCAATGAACTTGGCCTGTTGAAGTAAACTGTTATTGTTACTCCTTGGCAGTAGAATTGTGCTCTCTGACAAATCCTGGTGGTTTTCACAAAATACCCGAAAGGACTTTTACTTTGTAAACCTAGATTTTGCCTCTCTGCACCAAATGCTACCATGTACCGTGTGGTCTACCATAAACCTTTCAATCTGAGGCAATGCCAGGAGTGAGGTATCAAGTATTATGGTTTGTTGCTTCCTTGGAAACAGAGAGAAACAGATCCATGCTTGATGGTTGTTTGAGTCAGAGATTCCCATTGTTCAGAGACACTAAAACAAGGCCAGCACAATCCGCTAACTGCTAACTACCCACCCAATAAAAGCCCCGTGGTTACAATGCAATTATGGGCCCAATAATAATTCCTTTCAGGGGTATTTTATTGAGAAAAAGCAGTGATTGCTTATTTTGTGTGCAAATGGCTAGCCTAACCAACAGGACTTTGGGGGAGTGCTCATTCAGTTTCTCTTGTTTTCTGTCCCATACTCCCCCTGCTGACTTTTACAAGCATTACAGCCTGTTTTAGCAGAGATCAGAGCAGATGTGAACAAAGCCTTACGACAGAACTTCCGCCTGAAACAGCAAGAGGAACTACCACAGTCACTGAACAGCAAGCATCTTATGGTGAAAGACAACCAAAATTTTCAACCCTGTACTCACTAAAAAACTTGAGGCCTTAACACGATCTGTACTCGGTACTCACCATGGTCATCTAATAGGATATTCTCAGGCTTCAGATCTCTGAGGGAAAAAACACAGAGACAGATTTTACATGAGATATTTAGAAAAGCACGAGCATTCAGCAGCGTTATACAGCTTTTTCAATGTTAGCCCTCCCTATTACTATTCACAGTGCTCTCAGTACTGATGCAACATTGCTTGGGTACCCGTGCAAGTTACCCAGGGAAATTGCACACATTTATGTGTGTCCTGTAAGCATATATGCCAGAGTTTCCCCGACAGTGTTTTCAGGCCTGGTGGTACCCTCCGAAGGAAAAAAAAAAACTTGAATGTAGCGGTCAGTTTGAAGGCGTAGCAGGTTGTCTGCGATTTATATTTACATGAATTCAATTTTTACACTCTGCACAATACATACAGTGAAAATAATAAATTTGCCTTGGATTACAAAAGTGACTCAACCAGCAGCAAAGAATTTTTGAGTTTGCTCAACTTCAAGTCCCAGTGGTAGCAAAAACTAATTTTTGAAAGAACTTTGAAACCTGAAGGTTAGCCAAGTCAAAAATGCTTTGCAACCGGAAGGCTAACTTTTTGAAGTTGAGTCAACTTTTTATTTTTATACAGTGCAGCACCTAAGAGATCACAAGACAAGAACGATGAAAGGTTTCTAAATTTTCATCATAAATAAATCAAGACAATGCACATTTTAGCACATTGTTGCCTTCAGTGAGATAAAAATAACTGCATGATGAGGTCAGATTAAAATACTGTGAAATATATCAGCGCACGGAAATGACCGCGGTCAGTGCAGTTTAACCACAGGCTATACTTTGGGTTCTTCCGCCACTCTGGATCCGAGCCTGATTTGCTGTGTTTGCTTACTTTTTGCGCATCTGATGGCTGCATACTAAGCACTTCCACTGGCTCATCTGTCTACAACTCGCTCAATTCCCCTTTATTTCGTGTCCTTCCCTCTCCCTCTGCTGTTGGATTTGGTAATGGGATATTTTTAGAGAGAAAAAAACAAAATTTGATTACGCATGATCCGCTTTTTTTCTTTTTTGCGGTACCATTCGCTACCCCCACAAAATGAAGGTGGGATGTTTTGTTGGATATTGAACTACTGTACTTCTGTAAAAAAAAAAAATTAGGTGCAATCACAACATAGAAGATAACATCAAAGTGTTTTTTTTTTTTTTTTTTAAAGCTGATTAATGCACCGCACAATACTCTTCACATACGTACGATGGCTTACATTAGTATTAATTAATAAAAAAAAACAAGCTGCTGACATCGTCAAGCAATATCCCCCGCAACTGGCATTGCATTTTTGAATAGAGAATGTTAATATGCATTTAGATTTCTAAAGAACTGTACTAATCGCAAAGCTGTTAATTTCCTTGCAAAAAAATAGGCCGGAGAGTATGCATCAGAAAACTCGGGAAATTATAACAAATTCTTGTCATGACGCACCTTTATGTCACCTCGATGCGAAATATGATCACGATTGGATGATTCGTTTAAAATTTATAGCCGAGACAGGACACATTACAGATTTACCACAAATCAGACGCTTTTTGACCCAAAACGCAAACAATTGTAAAGATATTTTCAAAATTGTTTTTCATGACACACCTTTATGTGTTTTTACACCTCGATGCCAAATATGATCACAATCGGATGATTATTTTCAAAGTTATAGCCCGGAAAACAAAACGTGTTGGACGGACTGACGGACGGACGGACCCCATTTTTATATGCCCCGCAACAACGTTGTTGCGGGGGATAATAATAATAATAATAATAAAAATTAGCTGGCTAGGGGTAACAATTTCTTAGCCAGGCTGACAGTTAAAGTGACTATTAGGCGTTGCAGTTACAGGAGAAACATATAATATCAGAAACTGAATTCAACTTTAAACAGCCTCAAAGAAGAATCACGTCATCATTTGGCAACATCTCAAGAACTCCATCAAGACAAGATAGAACTTTAAATGGGTATTAATGTGACAGCAGCAATGAATTCTACTGTACGGTTGACTCACAGCATCGCTATTTTTCCAGGCCGCGACTCACCTTCAGGGGCAGGGCTACAGTGCAGTATGCTTTGGCTGTCAACTGAAATATAAATTGGATGTACTTCTCATGGGGGGGGCAAACTTTGCAACACCACCACCAGTTACAAAGCTAAAGTCCTGCAATGGACTATTCATTAATATTACCAACGTGTGGATTACGCTGCACATAATGGCCAAGCTAGGGCTGCACGATATACGGAATCACGGTTATCGCAAGCAAAATAAAAGTAACTGCCATTATGAGGCAGAGAGACAAGCTTGCTTATTACCTTTTCAATGACACATACCTAATGCGGTCATTTGAAATGCTTTCGGGAAGAAAACTGTGTTTTGAAGTCCGCCAATTACCAGCGAGGTTGGACAGCCTACATCGCCTTGGCCAAATTGGCTTACCGTAAATCAATTCCCCTGTACTTTGCCTATCTTGCAATGAAGCCATTTATTCAGCCAACTGACTGATCAAAACCAAAATGTGGCCAATAATGATTAAGAAGAGATAATGAGAAGCAGACAGACCTAACCAGGCTGCCGTATTAAATTGAAAGAATGTTAATGATCTGAATAAATAGCAGACCTCGGAATTCCACCTCTCGTATAATTTTTACATCCAAATCAACTTCAGTAATTGGTGACCATGCTTTTTAGAATAAAAAACAATACTTAAAAACCACGGTTATCGCAAGCGAAATAAAAGTAACTGCCACTATGAGGCAGATAGACGAGCTTGCTTATTACCTTTTCTATGACACATACCTAATGTGGTCATTTGAAATGCTTCCGGGAAGAAAACTGTGTTTTGAAGTCCGCTAATTACCAGCATGGTTGGACAGCCTCCATCGCCTTGGCCAAATTGGCTTACCTTAAATCAATTCCCTTGTACTTTGCCTAACTTGCAATCAAGCCGTTTATTCAGCCAACTGACAGATCAAAACCAAAATGTGGCCTATAATGATTAAGAAGAGATAAGGAGAAGCAGACAGACCTAACCAGGCTGCCGTGTTAGACTGAAAGAATGTTAATAATCTGAATAAATAGTAGACCTCTGAATTCTATCTCTCGTAGAATTTTTACATCCAAATCAACTTCAGTCATTGGTGACCATGATTTTAGAATAAAAAACAACATTTAAAAACCACAAAGTCCCTCCATGCTGCTCGTGTGGTGTAATCCAAATGCCTGTAAGCCCTGCCATTCAAAATTGAGTCATGAGGACATCTTTTAACCATGATTTTAGCCTAAATGTCCAATGTAGCCACTTAGCCATGAGCCTTGTTTATGTTTGTTTTAAAATTCAAGACTTATCCATGGTGGCTGAAGAGGGCCAATGCACTATTCACTCACTGAATACTAACATTCAAAACTGCAGTGCGTTTCTCCTATTGGAGATGTTTCGGGCCGTTGCAGCACGTTTGCCCTCGTCGCCCACCGTAGGTAAATTATCTAAACTTCTTCCGCTAAGATCAACAAGGCTCTGAGCAAAGCGGCCACGTTGGACATTAAGGCTAAAAACCTGGTAAAAAGACCTCTTTTTGGGTAAAATTTGAATATCTGGGCTTATGGACACTTGGATTACGCCATACGAGCACTGTGGAGGCATTTAATGTTTCTTACTCTTGGAAGCGTGGCTTCAGTTGATTTGGATTTGCCTTCAATGCCGTTTTTCTTTGTAACTCCAAAGGGTGTTTTGAGGAAGAAAGAAATTAACAGACCCCTCGACTAGCCGAGGGATGAGAGTATGATGAGTGAATTTTCATTTTCGGGTGAACTATCCCTAAAACGGCAACCTGGTCTCTATGAGCAACCTGGTAGCTAAGGAAAACTCTTTGCTGAGGCTTATCTGATCATGAAGGGCCACTTGGTAACTAAATGTCAGGCGTTAGCTAAAGCTCACCTCGTAGCTAATGGTCACCTGATAGCCAGTGTTCCTCTGCTTGCCAAGGCTCACCTGGTGGCTAATGCTCACCTTGCAGCTAAGGCTCACCTGGTTCACAAGGATCATCTGGTAGCTAAGGATCACCTGGTTGCCAAAGCTCATATAGTCGCTAAGGCTCACCTGGTAGCTAATGCTCAAGTGATAGATACTGCTCATCTGATTGCTAAGGCTCATCTGGTAGCTAATGATCACCTGTTTGCTAAGGCTCAGCTGATAGATAAGGCTCATCTGGTTGTTAAGGCTCACCAGGAAGCTAACGATCAGCTGGTTGCTAAGGCTCACCAGGTAGCTAACAATCACCTAGTTACTAAGGCTCACGTGGTAGCCAAGGCTCACCAGGTTGCTGAGGCGCATCTGGTTGCTGAAGCTCACCTGTAGACGATCCTCTCCCGGTGCAGGTCCTCCAGCCCGCAGCAGATCTCGGCGGCATAAAACACCGCCCGCGTCTCCTCAAACCCGGCCTCCCCCATGTGGTAGATGTGGAACTTGAGGTCCCCGCCATTCATTAGCGTAAGCACCAGGCACAGCGCATCCTTTGTCTCATATGCGTATGCCAGGCTGACCTGCAAGGGGCAACATTAATGCAGACAGAAAGTCAGAGATTGCACCAACATTCCTGCCATTACCCTTTGAAGTTACATTACCGTTAATTAGCTGACCCTTTCATCCAAAGTGACTTACAGTTGATCAGACTAAGCAGGGGCTGATTAGCCCCTGGAGCAATGTCGCAAGAGCTCCATTGACCTTATTTTAGCAACAACTGAACTAGGACCACTGATCTAAGTTGCAGTCAAAGTCCTTGGGCCCTCAGTGGATCTGAGATAACTGCGGTTGATCACCAGGCCGTGTAATGCTGCTGCTCACTGCTTTTAAGCAACCAAGAGTTAGATTCCAATGACTGATTACGGCAAAGAGTTCATAACTCAGTATCCATCTTCTCATTTGCAGTGGAAACACCACTTATATCATGTTAAAGAAATGTATTGAATAGCATCTTCCAAACTATATGAAAGTTTTGTCAGCAGAGAGGCATTAGAGGTACAGATCAGGCCCATGAATCCAATCCAGATTTTACTTTCCTAAGTGTTACTAACTGAACATTTAGTGCTTCTAATTCACCAGACTGACTTTGCACTTGACTGCCAGGTGAGAAACCAGCAGATCTTGGCCCCATGTGATCTGAGCAGGGGTTAAAGCTCTGCATTTTCATCTTGAGGGTCATTAAAGATTCCTTAACCCTATCCCATAACCCACATGACAGAATTGTTCTTTTACACTTAAGAATAAACTGGATCAAAATATTTATAAAACCATTTTCTTTGAAGACAAAAATAGAACACTTTTGTGACTAATAATGGGGTCTGGGAAATGATTTGGGGTTTGGCTTGAGGTCAAAGCCTGTTGGGAACTCATGGTACTGGAGTTGAGCCCGTGACTAGAGGGTTTTGCATTCCATTACTATGCCGGCACTGACTTGGGACTCTGAACTGTTATGGCCCCACCCCAGCAAATATACCGCCACCACAAAAACAAATCCTATGGATTTCATCCAAATCATAAGGCTAAAAATAGCTAATTAAAATGAAGCAAAATGTCTCCTGACATTTTTAATCTTTACGCAAGTTTGAGGCCCATCACCAGCGTGGGAGGTCAGTGCAGCGTCACCCCCTGCAGATAGCTCCTTATTTTATGGAAGGAGAACCTATTGAGGCCTCACAGGTGAAAGGTTAAGTAACTCAGATGTCAGCTTCATGCAAAGTTAGACCAACAAAATCGGGGCATCCAAAAATTGTGGGACTGAGATAGGCAAATGTACATTATTTGTGTTCATGTTGTGGCTTGCGTGACTCATGCTGGGTACATGGACAGATAAATTAGATGAATTTATACAATGCTCATCTCATTTTGTTTTTCCAACGTGTATTGGAGATTCCCAGAGGCTTTTAGAAAACAAATGAAAATAAACTTTACAATGTCATTGCTCCCCAAAAATATACATGACTCAACATAACTGTTTATCTTTCTCAATTTTCCCATATATAAGGCCAGAGCACCGACCGGTGCCAGGGCCCGGAATGGGTCCTGGCACGAAAGGCGCGAGGACCCTATTGTTTTTGATAATATTTTTAGGGGTTCAAGCCCGTAGGGCTGAAACCCTATTGTTTTTGTGCTGGTTTATTATTATTATTTTTCTTTTTTTTTTTCTTTTCTTCTTCAAAAATGTTTTCGCAAATTCCCGTAAGATAGTAAATGGTAGAGACCTGAAATTTTGCACACTGGTTGGAAGTTGTGTGTAAATGCTGACCAAGGTAGTTTTATCTCAATCGGCCTGATGGCGGTGCTATAATTCAAGAAAAACAGGTTTTCACTTTAAAGGTCATAACTCCTACGCTGCAAGTCCGATTTACACGAAACTTGGTACAGACATTCCATGGTCCAATATCTACAACTTTTCCATAAGACCTCTCAGGTTTGCCATATTTCATTTTCCGGAATTTTTTGTGATCAAAAATTTTTAATGATTTTTAGAGAGGAGGGGAGGGGGAGGGGGTGTGCAGACAGTCACAACAGTCCAACATCATCTGCATTAGTGAGATGAATCAGAGAGGGCAAAAGGAAAAGACATCATATACATAAAAATGCATAAATGTACTTTTCCTATGCTATGACCATAGTAATCCAGTTACATTAGTATTATGTCAGTTACAAAAATCATAGTACAGCAAAGGTAGGTGTATATATAAACATATTTCTACAACTCAGCCATTATCCCCGATCCAGGAAATGATCTTTAGCAAGAATAAGTTCCAGACTTCACAGTTTGTGGTCGAGCCTTGTTGAGACGTGCTGTGGTATTTACTATGATGACAAGGCTGTGAATCCAGAATGATTTTAAGCATAAATCAGGTGTAAACCAGTACTTTATAATGGTTTTCTTTGCAGATGTAAAACCCGCAAATAACATTTTACTTTGAATTTGCTTTTAATTGAGATTAGAGTTATCATTCAGGAGACACAAGCCAGGATTAGATGCATATGAAATTCCAAGCAGCTCAGACAACACGGAGTTCACATGTCTCCAGAAATTAGAGACCACATAACAGCCCCAAAACATATGAAGAAAGGTTCCAGTTAAGGTATATTTGCATATGTGACAATCATATGAAATTTAAACAGGAATCTCTTATATGGTGTATTTTCCGGAATTTTGAATTTTTTGAAAAACACATTTTTGACATCTCCTAGGCCGTAGGTCCGATTCCTTCGAAATTTGCTTTGGATCATCAGTTGACCAAGTGTATCAAAGATTGCATAAAGGTTGTTGAAATCTCATTTTGTTTCCAAGATATTGACCAATGAATGTCAGCAGGGGCGTGGCTTAGCACATAAATGGACAAAATTCAACAACCACAGGGTCAATCCTCACAGAACTTGCAAAATATGTCCATATAAGTACCAGGAACATACCTTGACAGTTTCATGCAAATTGGCACATAGGGGACGCTATAACACAAATCAGACTATAAATCAGCAATTGTTTGTCCTATAGCTAAAAAACTCACAGGATATATTCATACAAGTACCTGAAACATACGCAGAAAATTTCATTCAAATTGACTGATAGGGGGTGCTATAAATGCAAAACAAAGCAGCATGGTATAACACAAATCAGACTATAAATCAGCAATTGTTTGTCCTATAGCCATAAAACTCACAGGATATATTCATATAACTACTTGAAACATACCCTGAGAATTTCATTCAAATTTTATTATAGGGGGCGATATAAATGCAAAACAAAGCAACGTAGTATAACACAAACCAGACTATAAATCATAAATCGTTTTCCCAATCATTACAAAACTCACAGGATATGTCCACATATGAACCTGAAACATAGCCTGAAAGTTTCATTCAGATGAACCAGTAGGGGGCGCCATAAAAGCACAAAATATCCTAACACAAATCAGACTATACATCATAAGTTGTTGGTCCAATCATTACACTGGCAAAATAGGTCCACAGAAATACCTGCAACATACTCTGAAAGTGGTTTTTGTCCCCCACTGCCATGTTAGTGAGCGGAACAGGGGACATAGTATTCAGCTCCGTCGGGCCGTCCGTCATGTGCCGTTTGTTCTGAACGTGATATCTCAAGGACGGTTTGACCGATTCCATTCATCTTTGGAGTTTAGGCGTATTAGGGCCGGGGGACGTAGTTTTCCGCTCCATCAGTCCATCTGTCTAGCCGTCCGTCTGTCATGTCCCGTTTATTGTGAACGCGAAATCTCAAGAACGCTTTGACCGATTTTATTCATCTTTGGTTTCAACGTGTAATTTTGTGATAGGCTGACCCCAGTCAATTTCCGTCACCTGGCGGGGAACATGGCCATGTTTAGTGGCAACACTTGTTATTCAAGCTGTAAAAGCTTTCAACTACAAATAGTTTTTTGCTAGAACCCTGTAATTGCCGCTTGCAGCTATATTATTTCTTCTTCTTGTAATAATTATTATTATTCTGCTGAGAAAATGCGTTTGAGGGCCTTCCCATAAACGAAAACTGACAAAAATTTGCATATACTTCAGGCGTGCGAGAAAATTATGAACTTTTTCCTCCTGACAGGAAGTGAGCCGTGAGCCATTTCCTGCGTTTTCCCACAATTTTCGAACACATTTTTGAGGGCCTTATCATACTCGCAAACTCACCAAACTTATGACGCTCTTCAATATGATGTCCCACGTGGCACTGGGTGTAACATAGTAACTCGATAGCGCCCCCTAATAGAGAATTGCATTTACTCGTGAAATTTTGCTCACGCATTAAGCAGGTCATACCTTTTACTATGATACAGGCTTTACACATTAGCGTGATAAAATGGCATTATAGCACCCTCTAAAAAATTTCAATGAAGCAGCCCTTGCAGCCCGTTTAACCAACATGTATGAAATTCGGAGGGCATGTGGATTATGCGGAGACCTTCAAAAAAAAAAAAAAAAAAAAAAAAATTCTCTTGGAGCCAGGACTTAGGTTCAATCGGAAGACTGCCATTTTGATTTGAAGTTGCAATTTTTAAAATTTTTTCGCCATTAACAGGCATTGTACTTTAACAAACTCCTCTTGAAATTTTCAATGATGTTAAATTGTGAAGCTTTTTTGGATTCATCAAACGATGTATTCGTGGCGTCGCGGCACATTTTGATGTTCCACCATGAAACAGGAAGTTGGTTTTACTCCTACACACTTGGTGAGATTTGCCTGAAACTTCACAAGCTTGATAACAGTCTCCTTCCAAGTATAAATATATGTTGATATTATAGTATTATATATATATTATATATATATATAGTATTTACTCAGAGGATGAAACACTGCTTCTCATGTACCGGAAAATACCAAAATCATCACTAGATTGGCATTCCTTAAATGTATGCTAGTTATCTGCTAGGACTGGACAAATTTTTGCCAGTTAAAATTTTATTTGCCGAAATGGTATGCATTTTACAGAGCCTTATGGGCTGAAAGACATAAAGAATAAAAAAATGTGTATGCACTTACTACAAATCTACTGTTGACTTTTTCTAAGATCTGTTTCTCATTCAGAGCCATCGACTCTCCTTTCCTCTTTTTGATTCTCTTCTTCTCCAGCTTCTTACACGCATACATCTTCCCTGTGGCCCGTACCTGACACGCACACACCTGTAAACAAAGGGCACAAGCCACTTACTAAGTTTTAAAACGCGCATATAACACCTTAAGAGTATAGGATGCTAATAATGCCTTATTAAATGCTTATTACACCTTAGGGCTCGAGGAGGTCAAACTGCCTTACGAACATATAGTGCAGGGCCCCTCAAATCTGGCCCTAAAATCCAAATCCAGACCTGGTTTTCTTTCTTCCAGTCAATAAATTGAATTATTATTGCCATTCATTGGTCAAAGTTTCATCAAAACTGACTCCCAGGTTAAGGGAGGTTGTAAAACTGGAAGTTCTCAGCCCTAAAGGTCACAGATTTGGTTAGTCCTGATATAGGGCATAAAATCAATGCCCTCTTGAGAGGCGCAAATAGCTTATAATGTCTTATAAATAGTTTCTTCTTAAGGGGTATATCAAGCTGATAATTTCTTCAATACAATTGCTTTTCAAGGGGCATGAAAGGCTCATAAGGGCTTATAAAAATCACTTTTCCTTGTGGACATAAAGACAGGACATCTGACAGGCGACACTGTAAAAACCATAGAGTCCATCTCAGAAAATGAAGGTGAAGTGTACAGATTCTTACCTCGCCAAACCCCCCCTTCCCCAACACTCGGTACTGCCGGAATGTGTTCTTCGTTACTGGTTGCCTGAAGAACAGAGAATTAGTTGCATTGGTAGTTACACACGCAAAAAGAGAAAGAAATCAATTTTTTAAAAAAATCAAACATCGGTGCAGTTGTGACAACTGAGGCACGGGTTCAATCCCCGGTCGTACCAACCAGCAGTGGTCGGCAGCTCTTTCAGAACAGCGTACGATTGGCTAAAGTGCTGTGGGAATGCAAATTGGGTAGGGACTGCCGGGAAGGGAAATTAAAAATGACTGCCTTGTTCGAAGCTCTAGCGCCTCCTGTTGGCTAGCCGGGCGCTCGTCATTGAAATTCGAAACTTGCTCATGTTTGGGTATCGTCCGCCCTCGTTCTGAACTTGCGATAGTTTCAACCAATGAATGTAAAGATGCAGGGCTGACAGGCACGTGCTTCGGAGGAGAGCAGCGAACTGTCTCTCTCTCCTGAGCTGGCAATAGGGGGTTGCATACAAGCAAGTCTTGTACATAGTCCCCAGATTGGGCATTCAAAATTTGGGTTGGATTGGATTTATCAAATTTCTAAAAAAAAAAAAAAAAAAAAAAAATCGAACATCTATGTCTTTACACCCAGACTTGTGTCCATAGATGAGAATATTTTAGTCTAAGGCTCAGTTGATTTCAATATGGGAATCGTCCATTACAACTACATTACTATCCATCTATCCATCCACCCATCCATTATCTACACCACATCTTCCTCATCAGGGTTGTGGGGGAGCTGGAGCCAATTCCAGATGATTATGTTCGAAATGCAGGAACAACTGAATACTGTGTAACTACCAAAAGGCTGTGATGGAAAATACATGGAAAATGGTTGAAGAAAGATTGATGTTTATGAGCTCAAAAAACACAAATGAATTAAGTGGAATAAACGGGAATTAAACAGCAAAAGGAAACAATTCAGAAAGATGGGTGGTATTTTTTTTTAACACAAAATGGCATGTTTTGTAAACATCACCGGAGTAGGATTTCACTGACAGTATCAGCTCATCCAAAAATAATACCCTCATTCATCACTACTAGAATTGTTTCTGGGTGTCTGTATCTCCAAAGACCCTGCCATCTGCCTTTATTTTTTGCATGGGATGTGGAGCCAACTTTTGGGCAGTGAATGTGAGGCCCTAAACCAGTAACAGTGCACAGGTGACCCAAAGTCCCCAGAGAAAGCTTTGAAAATGGCGTACACTGTGCAGAAAATGAAGTAAATCTAGCGAGGTAAAATTCCAAACAAAAAAAAGCCAATTCCATGACCAGAGTAAATCTGCGGTTTGCTTTGACCCGCCCAAACAATGAAGGAGATGATGGGGATTAAAAGTGACATATAATTGGCCCATCGGTTACACAAGCAGCATAGGTGCTGATGGTTAGCTTAGTTAGTTAGCTAAAGTATCTGCTTTTCTTCTAAAATGAGCGTTACATTCCAAATACAATGGCTACCTAGCTAGCAGTGTAGCTTTATATGCAAGAGTGTAGGTGCTCACCAAGTCTTACTAAGGAGCAATGCAAATGACTTTTCGTGTCGAGAAAATAATCCTTAAGGTATGTAATGGAAAGTTTGATCTTAGAATCATTTTCTGCCAAACTCAGGCCGGACACAGCAAACCAAAGTAGCTTGCTGCTAGCTAGTCAATAAACAGCTCCTGGGAGGGCCGGGGCTGAGTGACAGATATGAGCAGGTAACATATAGGCTAGCTGATGGTAGCTAAAAGTACTGTTGACAGTGTATTTTTATTTTTTTCAAACTAAGCAGACCTGGTATAGCAATGTTGTCAAACACAGCATTGGTCAAGAATCACAATACAGAGCAATTTTGAGCTAACTAGCTAAAATTACATTTGCGTTATTTGAGGGTAGTAAAGAATAATAGTGCCTTTCTAGCTCGGATCACAGCTCAGATTACAGTTGAGGGGCGTGCCCTCAGTTGAGCTGCAGAGGAGGAAGGGCCAACTTTGAATTTTGTGTTCACGAACAGCAAGGGACAAATCCTACTCAGTATACCTTTTAAAGAGACATCACTGCCTAAATTATAATTCATTTCCCAATGGCAAACTCCTCCAGCATACATATTTCCTTGCAATCTAAAATCTTTAAGAAGTCAAAAATGTCTTTATAGAAAGTGTCAGGAGTCACAGATACAGAAACAAATGCAAGAATAGTAGCTCAAGTACATTTTCTGATGTTTTCATGATGGATACATTTACATATTTATTTTTCATACAGGCATGGCCATTTATCAGCAACTCAGAGAGTTGGTGACCCATGACCAAGGGTAGCCTCAATAAGACTGGTGTGGCCATACTGCTCCAAAGGCAACTGGCTCTGGCCGAGTCTAATCAACTGTAAGTCACTTTGGTTAGAAGCATTGGCTAAATAACGTGATGTAAACTGAGAGCCAGTGCTCGAAAAAGTGTATGAAAGTACTATTGGTGTGACATTGGTAATAAGGTGATGGTAAAAAAAGGCGGATTTGCATCCTGGAGCAACAGAGATATAAATCCCTGCAATAAAACTGAAGTTCTTACCAACACTGGGCTCTGGATTTATGCATATGCCCTATAAGATAACATTCACTGAATTAGACCGTTATACATTTCTGATTACTGACGTACCATTGTAGGAACTTTCAGTCCCTCCCTGCAGGTGATGTGCAGGTAGGATATGGAAATCACACGCTTAATCCCTCTCACTCTCAGGACACAATGCAGCAGTATTCATCTCAGCAGGAATCATGTCATTATGGAATACTCAGAAAAGCTCAACATAATCTCCCAGGTTTACATGCAGTAAAATTATGACTGGTTTATCACTGAAGACAGAGAGCTTTCGGGTGCTCAACTGAATCTCATATTACAGATGCAGCCAGTGTTTCACACTGGGGTGAAAAGACCTGGTTCAGAAAGTAAAGCACTTAGTTCCAGCACCAGGATTTGACTATAAGCATAAATCCACAGCCTTAGGGTATGACTAATGAGTTATATCAGCTATCGGAGTTCATGAGTGGTCACGCACGGCAGGACTTTTAATATTTCACCCCTCGACATCTGCGTTTACAACGTACATTTAAACAGGCTTTAACCTGAAACACCAATGTCCCAGCCCTACCTTTGTACCACAGCCCATGTCTGTGTATAAGTGCATCTTCATAATAAACTGAAAAGAGTGGTATATTTACATTATAGATACCATCAGCAGTTATATACATCATACTACAGTTTTTTTGTAAACTAGTTTCTTGTTGGGTCTCAAAGGATTTAGGAAAGTCTGCACTGGAGACACAATTTCAGATTATTTCATCACATTACTAATTAAGCAACCTGTGAAGAGCTCGTTCAGACGGGCAACAAGAGAGCACACAGAAATCTAAAAGTGGAATCAGCATTGGGGTCTTAAGTGCTCTAAACCCACTCATATTAGGACGATAAGATCATAAAGGTGTCACGATGCTGATTTAAAATACAGAGACTCCATACGGCGTCTCTAAAATCGGTTTTGAGGAAGCGCTGTGCCCACCCGTTCCCAGAGTTTTTATTATTATCATTTTCATTTTTTAATTAGGGTTTCCATTTTCTCCCCACCCTGAACACAGCCAAAGTGTTCACTCTATTGCAGCGACCTGCTCCCATCAGCTCAGGAGGAAGATGCCGTGGCACGCGATTCCTACGACTCCCGTGATGACAGGCCCTTACTTCTTTCACTTTTTTTTCACCGCCAATGACACACTAGCTACTCCTATTCCGAGGAATGAGTAGTCATTGTCCAGTTTGCTTGAACAGCTTACATGCACCAGGCCGACCAGAAGTGGTTGCTAGAGAGCAATGAGACTGGCTTAACCTGCATTATCCCCGCTGTGACTGAGCCAGTTGTTGCCTCGCACTTGCAGAACATCTGCCATAGTCCATGCATGGCTTGGATTCGAACATCCTTCCATAGGGCTTCAGGATGAGTGTCATAGCCGTGACCTTCCATGTTCTAAGGGTTTTTGTCCCAGAATCAGACTTGCAATCACTTTCCACATGTAGCCTACACTTACCAAACTAGCTTTTCCAAAACTATAAATGACTGGCACTGATTGAGAATTACACCTCACATGACCTGTGTTCAGTAGCATTTCCTGTGATCTTTAATATTACTGTACACACTTTGGCTGAAAATGTCTGACAAATACATGTAATGTAAATGTAATAAGTGCCTCAATATCAGTCTGGCTTCACCGCAGAACGAGGCTGGTCTGAGTTCAGATCTGCCATCAGACCTCCGTGCACAGCACGAACAGCCTCTGGGGCCTTTTTTTTAATTGCAGATCCTCCTCCGTGAACACTGTCTGACTGACAGGGCCAGTCATTAAACCCACACCATGACCGGCCTGAGGAGGACTATCCCACCCCCACCCCCACCCCCCCTCCATCGCGAGTCTGGTTCTCATCTCCGGTCCTCCTCCCATGCAGTCAGTGAGTTTGCCCCTGCCACTGTAGCCCTAAGATTGCTCCTGATGGGTAAGGCCAGGTTTCACCTACAGGGCATTGAAACAATTCTATGCAAAATGATCTGAACAGATACACTATAATTTTATTTCCCCCTTGCGAAATGGACAGGACTGGCACACAGTGGATATTTTAGGCCTGACTCAATATTTGGGGGTGGGGGCAGTCAGGTTCTAATCGTACAGGGTTACCAGTTTACTACCTCTGGCCACAAAGAGCCACCCCCACACGCGCACACTCACGTACACAAACAGATAATAAGACCTGGACGCAAACAACAGGACAGTGCAAACAATGAAAATGATGGATCGAGATGTATTGCAGGTGGCGGCCATTATTAAAAAACAAACAAAAAAACAACAGCACCTACCCACCGTGCCAGTATATGGGGCTTTTGCCAACTCAGAGACAGAATGAAAAAAAAAAAAAAACCACAAGAGCGTGTGAAAGTGAGGCACTGTAAAGTGACCATATGCAGTTTATAGTGTAATCCTGCTGTAAGCCTTTCTAAACACTGTCATTAGAAGCTATTAATTACCGTCTTAGCAGGTAAGGCGAGCCAAACTGTCATTTGAGTTTAGGCCACCATGGTTGCTCCCTGCTTAGGCTTGTCCTCAGAAAGCTTCTACCAATATCTACCAGTATCATGGACGATCAAAATGAAGATATTCACATGAATGCGAAGCCATTAATGCAAGGCATAAACAATTAACAAGTACTCCGAGATACAGAGAATGATAAATGCCCTTCCAAAGTTAAAGAAAAAGAGGAGATTTTTTTCACTTCGTTTCGGTTCCTCACAAGCTCTTAATCTCATCTTCAGAGGTCAAACACTTTAACCACAAATAATGGGGCGTATATTTTTCAAAAAGACAAACCAGCTACAGCGATGACAGTTTTACAGTTCCCCCGGGACTCACTGAATCACTCGTGTTTAGACACTGAATTCAGACGCTTCCCAGCAATTGCCACTCACATTGTTTTACTGCTGATCTGAATGCAAAATTAGAAACTAACCATATATAATCACTCAAAATAAAAACTGTCAAAGCTGGTTTAAAAAGCAGGCCCATGTCAATGAATATGCATTTCAGTGCTGAACTGCTGTGGAGTAGCCTATCCAAGCAGACATATGTGCTAATCCCATCTCTGTTATATGAACATACACTAACATACACAAGCACTTCACTCATTCTATAATTCAGAGCAAAGACTGCACACCTGACGCCTCTCGAACAATCACATCTTGACCTGAAATTCATACTGCACCACTTACATTGATAGAAAGCAAGTACATGCTTTTATGTACATTTGGTAATATTTTGCTCAAGTAAAGAAGTTAACTTTATAAATTTATAAACTACAGTATACCAGCTGTTAGGAACCAAAAACGTCAGTGACTTGTTTGAAGAAAAACCAGCACATAGTCGCAGACTTGCCGGCCTTTTCGGACGGCGCTTGTGCCCCCTGCACTATTCCTGTATTACTCCACAATGGGGTCTCCTTTCTCACGGTGAAACATGTCCAGGGCAAATTCCCTGACAAGATGGATATGGTTTGCCTACGTGCGAGTCTATACTAGGGTAGATGCATGTGAGAACCAGCTGGCGTGTGATGCAGCAACTTCAATGAGCTACAAAGTATGACGTGCCCTTCATGCGGGTCCTTGATGTAAATACTGAACCCAGGATTAATTGAGGCCGGCCCAAAAAAAACATTCCTCAAATACTCAGTTCTTTTTTTAGTGATGAGAAGGAGATGGGGTTCATTTCATCCAGAACAGACAGAGGACAGAGCAATTAATGTTTTACAGCCTCAATAAATAAATATATAAATAAATAATAGGGAAACCGGCGCCCTGAGAGCCGTAAAGCTTTTCGCCCGGCTCCTACCTCTCGATCCATTTCCACTGCAGGAAGCGGTTAAAGTACATGCTGTCAAGGTAGTCAGCGAATGGCGCCACACTCAGATAGTCATGAATCAGTCTGCAGAGGAAAAACCAGAGAAGAACAGAGAATGGGCTCATTGGCGCTCACTTGCTAAGACCATAAGAACCAACTTTATCGTACTCTCAAAATTAGTACACAAGTAAGAACTGGTGCAAAACACACACCATAAACAGTCATGGATCGTGTTATTTCCCCTGAGTGCATCAGAGGGCTGACACACTGAAGGTTTGAACAAATCAGGTTCTAAGTACGATGGTGGAGGACCAGGTGCAGGTCTGCAGTTCTGGTGCTCGAGGGCTCTGGTGTGGTTCTGCTGTGTTGAGGGGTCCTGGTGAGTTTCGTCAGCACTCTGAGGAGAGGATATTCTAGTGTGGTTCAGCAGTGTTGGGGGGTTCTGGTGCAGCTCTGCAGGGTTTGGGGAGGAGAGGTTCTAGTGTGCCTCTGCTGTTCAGTGGGAAACTCAGCACAGTTCCACTGCGATGAAGGAGAGAAGATTCTAATGCAGCTGTGCAGTGCCTGGGGTAGGAAGGTTCTAGTGCGCGTGTGTAGTGTTGGGGAGGTCTCACTTGGTGCACTCCTTGAAGAGCTCCTTGCAGGCCTCCTGCTCCAGCCGCTGTGTGCACCCCGTCGCCATGTCGTCCGTAATCTCTGGAACGTGGTCCTCCGACTGCGGGTCAGAATTTACCATCAGAGCCAAACCTCCACATTTTCAGCCAAAACTCTCCTCAAATTCAGCCTTCAGCCAAAACTGGACACAAAACCAGGCAAAATAGTAATCCCATCTCTATCCCTACAAAATGCATTCTGAACCCTAAACCTGTAAAATGGAATCCTAACTCCATAAAATGCAATCCTAACCCTGTAAAAAAATAATCCCATATGTAACCCAGTAAAATGTAATCCTAACCCTAACCCTGTAAAATGTAATCCTCACTCTGTAAAATATAATTCCAACCGTAACCTAGTAAAATATTATCCTAACCCTAACCCAGTAAAAAGTAATCCACACCCAGTAAAATATAATCCCATCTGTAAAATATAATCCTACCCCTAATCTTGTAACATGTAATTCTAACTCAGTAAAATGTAAACCTCACCCTAACTCCATAAAATATAACCCCAACTCTAACCCTGTAAAATATTATCCCAACTCTAACCCTGTAAATGTAATCCTAACCCTAATCTCGTAAAATAAAATCCTAACCCTAACCCTGTTATTTGTAATGCAAACAGACCAGGGATTCAGAAAATGCTCCTCTGCGCTCACCCTCTGCTAGCTGTGATCTGGGTTGCAATGAGTCGAAAAATATCCACTAAAACCCCGGAAAGTGAACTTTCTAGAAGCTTCCTGAAATTCCTCAAAATCTGTTCCCACGCTAAGTTTATCTTCTGAATTTTCCCAAAAGTTTGCAAACCCCAGCTTCCTCCGGTTTGCAGAAGTTTCTTACCTTTGGGTTAAAGTATGTTTCTATCACCTCCAGCCCACACTCTCTCCTCCTCTCATCTGGTGTGACCTCATACTCTGCCTGGAGCGGGTGGGGGGGCATAAAAACAAACAAAAAAAAAAAAAAATCATTAGAGCCTGATGTTACCACCAACACAACTCTGTGTGAGCTCACAAATGAGTGATTTTAAAGCTCTTAAATTAACATTATGATGTTGATGTCACAATCACTGACGTCACGATCTTAGGCAGACATCTGCTCCAAGAAGCGCAGGGAAATGTTAATTTATGTCCTCTTTTTCGAAGCGGTGGCTCGGTTCATGATGTGCCCATGTTGCTTTGGTCACTGCCTGCCCAAACCCACGCAGACAACATCAGAATACAGTCGCAGAGAAAACTGTGTCCGACCCAGAGCCGTGAGATAACTGGGGCAACACTCAACAATCAACTGTCCTGCAGAGCGAGAAACAGCGTGTGTGTCTGAAAGGGTGTCTGTGCGTATTTCATGAGTGCGCACACACACACACATACATACACATGCACGTATACACAAACACGCGCACAAACGCACACGCGCACACACACACACACACACACACACACACACACACACACACACACACACACACACACACACACACACACACACACACACACACACACACACACACGCCCAGGGAATGGGAGGGGTTTGAGCATGCTTTAGGGGGCACATGGGCACAAGCCCAGTGACACACGAGCCTCATTTCCTGTTACAGCCCCACCCACCCACTCATTATAATACCCCTTCTGACCGACGCCCTACATGTGTGTGAGGAGCCCGATTCAAGCTGGCAGCCTCATTTTGCTCCAAACCAAACAAAGTACACCGCATTCAGCAGTTACAGATCTTGTAAGGCGAGCTGCCAACATGTACAGTCCGGTGAGACTGATTAAGTTTGCAATGAGATCTGTAGGATGGTAGATCCCCAGGAACAGGGTTGGGCAGCCCTGCTCAAGCTGTTGAATGAGGTGTGCTTCGTTAGGGTTGAAGTGAAAACCTACAAAATGGAGGGTCTCCAGGAGCAGGAACTGTGACCAATGCCATACAGTTTCGGCAGCACCAGAGTGTTCTGAACCATCGCATGACCCCCTTCCTAACAAAGGCTGCCAAATCAAAGGCAAATCAAGGTTCAGAGGAACACGATACCGGGGCGCGTTACAATCATCCAGCTCCTCCTACTTACCACAGCATCAAGGAATCCCACGCATCGGCGCAGCTCCGCACGCGTGTCACAGAACTGGCGGAAGAGCATTCGTCCGATTGGTTGCTTCTCACAAAGGCTGGTGTAGTCCTTTTCTGTCGAGCGTTTGGAGAGGGAGGACAGGTGACGGAATGAAAACACAATCATCAGGAACGTACAACTGCAAGTCCATGAATATAAACCAGCTGCGAATAAGAACCTTCAATTTATTATTCATAAAAAACCCTCGAGCTTATTATTCATGGTAATTTGCTTCCCACAAACCAATAATGAATTATTTGTCTTGTTGGCGGGTGATGCCTCAGATACTTTAGACAGCTCATGATTTGCAAAAGCACTGAAAACCTCAAACGAACCACATAGAAGAACAAAATAAATGGTCCTCCCACTTTCTGTTTCAATTCCAACAATACTGGTCACCTGTCTTTTTAACCCCCACAAATACAGATGATGAATTTGGAAGTCCGTCAGTGCTTGAAGAAAAAAAAAAAAAAAAAATCAAAAGTGCGATTCCAAAAAGGTTCACAAGATACACAATACCCATAAATTAAAGCTGACCATCTATTCTTGAACCCAATATCCACAGCTCTCAAATCTAATGGTTAAGAGTACAGAGTCAAAAAAGAAAACAAACTTGCGTATCTTTCAAACATGTATGGACTGCATTTTATTGAGATCATGATCTCTATGCATTCCTAAATGGCAGAGATATGGATGTTACGTGGCCTTATTCAAAACCAGTGTGACAGTGCACAATCATCATGATGACAAGGAGATGCTTGGGGAGACTAGCTGTTGTTGGTGGCAAAAACGCAAACTTCAAGCTTTAAGTTCTTCCGGAAAAAGGCAAGCATCAAAGCTCCGCCTTTTGAAAGTTTGCTACTAATTGATGTTGATGTTATCGAGTTCTGAAATGGATTGGCCAGCCATCCAGCATGTATCCCCATTTCTCTCCCAGTGGATACTGGGATTGGCTCCAGTCCCCCAAGCCAGGTATCACCATACCAATTCTCAAATGCAATTAGTCTTGAACTTCAGTTTATGTTCGATTTATAGGGGGTGTTACCACGAACAGACTCAGACCAAAATGACTCTCAATGCAATTTGATGGACCTAAAACCAATCAGTGCAACGAAACATGAACAGCACAGCACCACTGACGGTACATCTTTGCATATTTTCAATGCTCAGCGCAGATAAAATGTAGGCTTGTTAGCTAGCCTCCAGCGAGTCATAGTTTAAGGACGCTAGCTAGCTAATACCAACATTAATACATGTTTTTTTGTCGGCTGGAAATCAGCCTAACTAGAACGCAAATGAGCTGGCTGATTTGCTTGGTTCCCAGGCTACAGTCATCCACAATAAGACCAGGAATAAGGTGGTGCGATAATGAATAGAAGATTGATGTTACTATGATGAACTGTGCTCTGAATGTACCAACAAAAAAAACTAGGCTTATGCCGTCGGAGGCGACGGCTGGGGGTATATTCCCAAACGCCCCCAATCCGCCAATTCCCCAATCCTTGAATAGACCTTGAATAGACTTTCATTTGAACTTAATTTCAGGTGAATTGGTCAAATGGTTCTGAAGATATGACCAAAATGGTAATTTTCCATCATAAAGCGCCACCTGGTGGCAAAATATCATCATGTGACACGTTGTGAGGTCATGACCTTGCAGTTGCACATAGTTTCATGTCAATTGGAGAAACAGTTCCAAAGATATAGCAAAAATGGTGAATTTTATGTGACAAAGCTCCACCTTGCGTCAAAATTTTGAACCAAACAGGTGTAATGTCATCGTGGGACACATTCTCAGGTCATGACCTTTCATTTGCACTTGATTTGAGGTCAATTGGACAAATATTTCCAGAGATATGATAAAAAGAGCGATTTTTTTTCAGTTTTTGGCCCCTGGTGGCCAGTCTAGAAATTGTAAATCGTCCAAAATCGAATCAGTTCTTCTTCTTTATGATCCCAACTTATATGCAAAACTTGGAATTTCTAATTGAAATATTACCGCAGTTATCGCGTTAACATGTAAATCAGTTTTTGGCTACTGGTGGCCTATCTAGAGATCATAAATTGTCCAAAATCGAATCAGTTCTTCTTCTTTATGATACTTACTTATATGCAAAACTTGGAATTTCTAATTGAAATATTACTGAAGTTATTGCGGAACAGTGATTTTTTCAGTTTTTGGCCCCTGGTGGCCAATCTAGACATCGTAAATTGTCCAAAATCGAATCAGTTCTTCCTCTTTATGATACTTACTTATAAGCAAAACTTGAAATTTCTAATTGAAATATAACTGCAGTTGTTGCGTTAACATGTAAATCAGTTTTTGGCCCCTGGTGGCAAATCTAGAATTAATAAATTGTCCAAAATTGAATCAGTTCTTCCTCTTTATAATACTTACTTATATGCAAAAGTTGGAATTTCTAATTGAAATATTACTGCAGTTATCGCGTTAACACTGAAATCAGTTTTTGGCCCCTGGTGGCCAATCTAGACATCGTAAATTGTCCAAAATCAAATCAGTTCTTCCTCTTTATGATACTTCCTTATGTTCAAAATTTGGAATTTGTAATTGAAATATTACTGAAGTTATCGCGTTAACATGTAGTGCGGCTGCGGCGGCCGGACCAAAAACATAATATCCAATAATTAATAGCAAGCATTTGCAATTAGTTTTACAATGTGTGTGAACAACAGCAGTCTGCCAAGGGACCAGGCATTGAGATCAAAGAAAGGATGCCAATCACACTACTTTGTTACAAGCTAATATTCTACGACTCAATATTTATCTTTCTCAATGCTTTGTTACTTAGGAATTTGTGTTTTTTTTTTATCTAACGTGGGTTGTCAGGGTTCAAAACAACTCCATTCAAATGAGTTGGCAGTTTCAGTGACTATTTTTGATGTTTGCTCACTGATTGCTCTTTGTTGAATTAAAGACTCTATGATTCATCAACATAATAGACAAGAACAGAATCTTATCTAAAAGCCAACGCAAATACACCACTACAGGACCTCATGGCTGGAGAAAGCTGCACCTCTGTGCACTATAATGCATTTCACTAGGCCAGAAGTCCATGGCTTTTACTCAGTCTTTCAACAGTTTTGAATGTTTTATCACCAACCTGCATTTCACGTTACCTTCATTTCTATTACTCACTACTTTTCCTACCCTTGTCTGTGCAATGAAAGGAGGTTAGAAAAGGAAGGAAGGATTTGGTAAGTTGGCAATTGGAATGAGGGCAATGGCTGACCTGCCATGGGATACAGATCCATGAAGCCATTTCCTGTGTTATCACCAGACTGTATAAAAAGATGGACAAAGCAACCGTGACGTCACCCATTGGTTTCAGCATACCATTTAGGAAGCCTTGATTTTGGCAATGTGAATGCGCCATTTTGACATTTTGAAATCAGATGCGATTCCTATTGGAAGAGAGCATGAACTGAAGTTCTGGGGAGCAGCGAGGGGATCTGGATCTGACCGTATCTGACGAGCACCAGAGGATAGCCACGCCCCTAAAGCATATTCTGGCTCTATCCTTTATTCTAGTCTATTTGGGATCATAATTTACAAAAATGAAAATCAAGATATACTGAAGGAGACTCAAAACTTGCGATAGATGCCATAAAATAATGTGGAAAATCATTATTGAAATAATAAATTGAGTGGGAAAGTAGGGTCATTTTCTCATTGACTTCTATTGTATTGAACTTCTTTCTGCAACCGCCATCTGCTGGCCATTAAATAGAATGCAATTTTTAGAGACTTCCTGATTGGCCTCACTTTTCAGACCCTGGTGCTGCTTCCATCTTTTTACGCAGTCTATGTTTATCACCCCTCTTTAGGAGGATACAGTAGATAGTGCTGCAGATAAGCAGAAGTTTTACCGCTTGCAACATAATTACGTCTCCACTGTGTTTAACAAGAGTCAAACTAAAATCAGCGGAAGCACGACAACATTAGAACTCCAGAACGGCTACTTTTTTTGTGCCACATGGCCGATTGCATCATTTCGCGATTTTTACTTCACTATATGACCCCACTCAGAAGTAGCAAAATCTGTGGTTAAAATTTAAGTACTTCAGGTTTTATTGGGTGGGTAAAATATAGAGAATCAAGTTGTTTTGACACTGCCTTCGTCACATGCTAAACAATTTTCTATAAACCTTCACTGTAACTCAGTGCCGTAAGAATTTGGACAGCAGGACAGCTTCTTTCTGTTCTGGCTCTGTACTTCAAGAAAATGAAATGACGATTATGCGGTTAAAGTAGAGACTGACGCTTTAATTTGGCTATTTTCTTCTTCACATTGTGTGGTCTTAAGAATTAAAACAATATTTACACACAGTGACAGACTTAATTTCTCATATAAAAAAGCTCGGAATTTGTGCTTTCTTTTAGACTACTACTCATCGAACCACAATTTAGGTCCAACTCTTCCACAGAATCCATTACAGTACAATTTCAGTGTCACTTTCATGGACATTTTTCAATAATGAGTGAAAAATTAAACGGGTAGCCATGCATACACAACGTTTGCCGTGTGAGCGATCTTAACTTCAGGGTTTTCCACAAAATTACATCAAGTGCTTCAAGGAGCCGAAATATTGCGAAGATAGCCCAACATTTCCATACTTGAGTATCAGCGGAAAGGGTAGATTCTCAGCTTCCTTTTGGAGGTATGACACAAAGAACCCTGATGTAATATGGAAGAAACATGCAGGAAGTTTGGTAACCTTTCTTGCTGGTCATATGTGACCTGGATTTGGCAGTGCTGGCGGGAAAGAGTTACTTGGAAGTCAATAAATGGCAAATGCAAAGCAAAATATCGACTCAGATTTGCTCAATGTTTAAATCGCTCCATCAGCACAGAAGACTGAAATCCTGTTGTCTGATCGACTACATCTTTATATCATTGTTGAAGTTTTCATTACAGCAAATAAATGAGAGACAGCCAGAGCAACAGGAACATCATCCTTCATACTCCTCCCTTCTGTTCAGTGATCTTCACACACAATTTGAAATAAAGTCTCTCTTTGGTGCACAGTGTCGTCGTACATAAACACACAAACACTGATGCGAGGAAAGGGGGGGGGGGGGGGGGGGACGGGGGCAGAATGAGCGCCGAGGCTCAGATATAGAATGCTACAGCCCTTCAAACATGGCTACAATAAAAGATCATTCTTAGATAAACGGGCTCTTGGACACATTATGTCCCCGACATTTCGTCCCTAAATTTTTTGTCCCGGACTTTTCGTCCCCAAGGAATTTACGTCCCCAGACTCTTCGTCTCTGGATGGTTTATCCCCAATAATGCTTTGCCCTCTTCCTGCATTATAACACTATCCCTAACCCTGACCCTTATATCGTGGTGATCTGTCCATCGTCCGTTCGTCCATCCATCTGTCAACAATGGTGGCACATTTTTTAATCATTAGGGGAGGAAAAATTCAGGGACAAAAAGTCCTCGGGGAGGAATAGTGCGGGGATTAAGAACCCTGTAACCAGTTAAGATATGATAAGATAAGACTTGACTGTGTGTCCATCCATCGGTTATCTAACTCATGTATTCCTAGTAATGAGCGGTGGGGGCTAGAGTCGAAGGGTGAAGGCTAGGGACACACCCCGCACAATTGGCCAACCAGCACAGGAATCAAACACCCCAATCACCCACATACTCATATCTATGGGCAGTTCGGAGTCTCTAGTTAGCCTGACGTGTGTGTCTGTAGACTGTGGGAGGAAACCGGAGTACCAGGAGTAAACCCACACAAACACTGGGTAAACATGTGATCTCTGCACAAACACTGGGTAAACATGTGATGTCCGCACACAGGCCGAATTCTAAACCACAACCTTACAGTGAGTCAAGAACACAACCAACTGCACGACTGCGGCGACACACGAACTCCCATAATGAAATGTGTAAATAACAGTATCAACGAAAGACCTTCCACCAATAACGGACCCTCCTTCCTTTCGGCTGAAAGGGCAAATGTGGATGGGATAGGAAGGGCTTTGTTTCAAAGGAAAAAGTCACAAGCAGCCCGTGAATAACGACGGCCCGGGGATCCAGGCATAAATAAAGCAGCAGCCCCGAGCGACTACAGCCAGCCCTGACCCCCACATCACTACAGTCCATTCATCTTCCCAGCGCTGTCCTTTCCAAGTGCTCATCGTCAGCCAGAGTCTTTATTTAGACTGGCGGTGCCTCGCCCCCCCATGACTCCCTTCTGCACTGTGAAATATTATCATATTATAGTAATGAACACAGAGTTGTTGTTCAACAGTCTGCCAGACTGAATAGGCAGAGGATTTTAGTGGACTGCCCCGTGATCGCCCGCGCAGTCACGGCCAAGTGAAAACCTGCACAGAGTTGAAGTCTGTTCTACCTCTAAATGTTTTCCCCTCTGCAACATGGCTAATAAGTCTGGTGGATGAATGTAAAAGGTTTTTACTCTGGTTTATTTCTTTTTATTTTAACAGGCCCAAGTCACATCTTAGAAATGCACAGAAGCCATAAAGAAACAATAGACGCCCCCAGAATAAGTCCACCAATGTTTCTCTTTACAGTGTGTTCACACTGCCCCAGTTAACAGAACATGGACGCGCAACTGGCGCATTGTGAATTAGCTCATCGTAGTGAGGATATTGTATGGTGACCCTCAGTGCTTATCTGGGGGAGAATATACTGATGTTTGTGGCGACTGTCACACTTCAGGACCTGCATTCATGAAACATTTAGTCAGAGTGCTGGTCTGGAATCAGTTCTGCCAATGAGCTCATGGCACTCAGATTTTGCAACTGGTCTATTAATCCATTCTGTGACCAAGCCTCTCCAGTTACGTTAATATAGTGTGTGTGTGTGTGTGTGTGTGTGTGTGTGTGTGTGTGTGTGTGTGTGTGTGTGTGTGTGTGTGTGTGTGTGTGTGTGTGTGTGTGTGTGTATGGGTGAGTGTGTATGCGTTTGTGTGTTCTATTGTTTGTTTTGTTAGTATGTGTTTATGTGCTTGTTGACATAAAGCACCAGTGAATCTCTAAAGCACACAGGAATTATTTAATGGACGCAACACAACTCACATGACCTCTCAGACCTGAATGTGTGGTTAATGTAAACTAGTTCAGCAGCCGCCTACGTCTTTATCTTTGTACATCTGCATCCTCAAGCAGCCACATACACACGCACAAAAAAAAACTATATTTTTCTATCTGTGTGAGGACTAAAAAAATTTTTGCACCAAAATCCTATTTCCATCACCCAAGCCCTAAACCTAATCCTATATGGTACCTCTTCCCTATCCCTAATCTTAAAGCAAACCTAAACCCTAACCTAAAAACTGGCCAAAACTTTTGACCTTAATTTACAGCCTCACCTTAATCTAGAGCCTAGTTTTTAGTAGCTAACCTTTAAACTAAACCTAGACCAAACCATAATTCCAAAAATAACCCTGACCTAAACCAAGCCCTAGACTAGAATTAAGCCTTTCCCTCACTGCAAACCAAAAAAAGGTCCCACGAGGTTTATTTTTCAGACTTTACCAACTTTGAGAGGTCTTTTGGTCCCCGTCAGGATATAGATACCTGCCCAGACACACACACACACACATATGCAGACAGACGCACATCAACATGCTCACATGCACCATACACTCTTACTCAAAACAGATCATTTTGTAGTCCAAGTGGACACAAATACACACAGAGACACAAACAATGTTTTTAAACCGGTAGTTTGCAGACTCTCTCATCGAGCTCCACGGCTGCACTTCCTTCTTTCACCACAGTTTCCTGTTGCGTCAGAGTCACGGTCCAGAGGGCAGGTCTCTCGACGCACAACCCCAAATTCTCACCCCACCCCGTCACGGCCCAAACCGACAGACCCTGGGGGCGCCCCACCGGCGCCCCCCAGGTTCGTGAAGATAACTCAACATGCAGGTGAGAGTGTGTCGCTGTGAGGTTCAGCTCCAACACCCACTGCACTCACACACTACAGGAAACACACTCTGCAGCACTGAGCAATGAAAGGAGAAGCCGCAGAACTCAACCGATCATGTTTCAGGATGCGATGCAAGCTGCCCCATTATGAAATCCTAAGAGCAACCCTGCGTGCTTGTGTGTGTGTGTATGCATGTGTAATTCCACAAAGGCAGAAATCTCCTGACGGTTGGGCTCATGATAAACTCCCGTCATAGTTATGGGGCAATAACAGTGTCCCTGTTGACAAACTCTGTACAGAGCAATTGCTTTAAAAATTGGAACAAGCACCATTAGCGTGCCATGGCTAAGGAGGTCAGGATTGTTCCAGAAACCTGCAAACTCCATGTACCAAAACAGGAGTATTGTACAACAGTGCAGTGCCATTAAATCACCTGCAAAGATCTCCTTTGTGCACAAGTATACCCCCCCACCATACGTTTGCCATGGATAGTTTGCCATAGATAAGACAGTCAGGTAAATAACTATTTACAATAAGGTTATTTAATCTGGAAATGACTTCTACCTATTTTAGCAGTGATTGACACAATTTAAAATCTCAGGGCCTCCCTGTTGAGAGCCACACAGAGTAAAAGAGTTTAAATTGGGTCAGGGGAACTGTGAACGAGTGTAACTGGGTCTACTCATTACACAGCCGAGACATATTACTGCAACCCACAGGTACAGAGAGTGCTAACTGCGCATTTCACACACTTTCTTGGCTGACAGGAAGCAACTACTGTATGACCAGACATGATAACGCTGGTTGGCACTTCCTGTGCATGCTGGAAATGGCCATATACAGTGGTGTGAAACCTTTTTTAACATAATCACAGCAAAAGGAATGGTGGAAATATAACTTGCAGTTTAGTGGTAAATCTGCACTGTTCCTGTTTGCTTCCTCTTGAACAAGTCCCGCCCACCTGAGCCAACTGAGACCAGTAAGAGTAACCCATACAGCAGGAGCTGTCAGCCCTAATAAGGTTTACACAAGTTTTCCTCTGCTTTCAAGAAAGTCATTAAATGGGATGATTAAGTCGGGATATTTGGGATTGTAGAGAAATCTCCAGTTTGGGAGTTGTGATGAGGTTGTCCTTGCCATCATTTTAAGCACCTAGCGAAGTTCTCAGAGAGCCGTAGGAAAGAAATGTCATACATTTAAGCCATAGATTAAGTGATCCCCAGCCACACATTTAAAATACTAAGAGAATCTTCGATGAATACAGTACGGTAGTGGTGTATGTGCTGTTAACCCAAACAGCCGAAGATTGTTGGCTACAGCTAGCAAGTCATTTGCTAGCATGAAGCATGTAAACAGCCCAAGGGGAGGAAACGCACAACCTTCAGAATGAGATGGAGTCTGACAGCCAAGCTGTGATGGTACAACCCGGGTAAACAAACGAAACAGCACCATGCGCTAACAGCAGGTTAACTGTGAAACCTGCGAGTCTGCTGCGCGCTTCCTGTGCAAACAGGAAGTGGCTGTGCGTGGTGTTGGGGGAGGGGGGTACCTATAGTCTGTCGTAGCTCCTCACATAGACTGATGTGGGGGAACTGCAGCATCTGCTTCCATTTCTTGCTCTTTCCTTTTCGGTTTCCTCCGCCACCTGCAACGAAGAGGGAGAGATGAGGAAAGTTGATGGACAGACAGACGCCTGAAAAGGCCTCTGTGCAGTAACCAAATGCAGGAAGAAAATTAATCTAGTTCTGTGAACATCCCAGAGAAAGGCTACAAACCCAACTGTCCACACGGAGTAGTAATGTGTTTTTTGGCCTCATATTACAATACACTTACATTAAAAACATTAACAACTGCCACTCCCATTTCAATCTCACCCATAAGAGGAAATTCAATCCCTGATTTAATTCATTAAAAAAACAGATAATTGTACATTTTCATAAAACATCCAAAGCACAGAATGACAGTGATGGTCCCGCTGTGTTTGTTTTGTTTAAGGGTTTTTTTTTGTTGTTGTTGAAGGGGCGGGGGTGCACAGTGTGCAGTGCTCTGTGGTCATGCCCCAGCAGGTGTCCTGGGGTAGCTCCGGGGGTAAAGAATCGCACCAATGCCGCGAGAATGCCCGCACAACATTTACAATCATCCCACTAGAATGACCAGCCCAGGTGGAGCGGCCGCCTGCACGTTATCGGCCAAGAGGGGCTGTAATCGTGCTGTACTGTAAAGGTCAGAGAGAGGGAGGGAGAGAGAGAGAGACAGAGGGGTAGAGAGGGAGGAGAAAAGAGTGAAAGTGGGGGGAGGGAGAGAAAGTAGGAGAGAGCTAGAGGGGGTGGGAGAGAGGGAAGGAGAGAAAGAAAGAGGGTGAATGAGAGGGTTGAGGAGAGGGGGCGAATGAGCGGGAAAGAGAGACCGCAATGAACCCCTAAAAGGAATAACCGACACACGGGGTGCAGTGAATAAAATGCACGCAGCACAGGACCTAAGCCAGAGGCTGGGTGATGATTTTAAGCAGTCTGAGCGGGGTAAACATCAGCTGTGCAAAAATAACTGCCCAGCACTGTACGCAAGACCACAGTAAAGTACTGCCATTAAACCCCAACAGTGTTTCACTGAGACTAAGATTTGAGGCTTTGCGGAAACCACCTGTTTTAGTTTGTTTTGCTTAACCGTTTTGGGTTTCAGAAATCCCTAAACCCAACATGTTGACTGCCCACCATTTCTCACTCCTCATTCACATTCATAATAAACTAACCAAACAGACTAGTAAAGATTTAAATCGAATATTTTACTGGCCCAATGATCTGGTCAATGTTGCGCCTCTCCAGGGCATCTGATAGCTGCAGAACTTCTAGAAGGACCCGGAAATCCTAGAAAGATCAGGGGTTTAAAGATGTTTGGGACTTCTAGAATGACAGGAGATACTAGAGAGATCGAAGGTTCAAAAATGATCAGAGGTTCTTGAATGACACAGGTTCCAAGAAAGATCTGAGCCCGCACTTATAAAGAATGTATGGGCAGAGAAAAGTTGCGTGCAATACTTTCCTTGCAGATTTTGGATTTATAAAAACAAACTTGAAGGTAAAAAACACGCTGTTCTTATATTTCCAGCGACTCCTGATTAAGCAAGTAAAAACTGAATGTATTTTGGCTTTCCAACGGTTTTAGAAAACAGGATATTTTTACTGAATGCTGCTTTTCTTTTTTGCGCATATGAAATATTTCAGTACTAAATTACGCATTAAAAAAAACTATACTTATAAATAATTTCCAAGGGTTCCATAGGGGCCGAATGGTCAAGAATGACTTGGGGCTTTTTCCTTCATTACATCCCTGAGTAAAATATGTGGGAGAGTTAATCACCTGGAAAATTTGCAACTCAAATTTTAACACAGAGACAAGCCTCATGCCTCACTGAGCGATCCTCTCTTATCAACTAGAGGAAAAAGAATTCAAATGACTACGGCCGTGGTGTCAGTCTGAACTGCAGTCACAATGGTGCTCAGAGAACTGTATCAGTGATCAACTGGGCAAGATGCTGCCTCACACACTAACCCAATGAATCCACCATAATGAGCCAAATATCCTGATTGAATGACTCCAGCCATAGTGATTCATGTCCCTGTCCCTCTGGCCATGACACAACCAAACACACTGACTCAGTCCACTGCAAAGCCAAACACACAGAACCTGACTCTGACAGTCCAACACACTGACCCAGTCATTCTGGTAGGGGTGCAACGGATCAAAAAACTCACGGTTTGGATCGTATCACGGATTTGAGTCACGGATCGGATCACTTTTCAGATCAACTAGACAAATATAACTTTGTCCTCAATTTATTTTGTAAAACACTTCTGCCCATTAAATAAAAATAAAAACTTTAAATTATATAAAAGCAAATTAAAGTGCAATTTAATGATATTGACCATGATACCTTCTTCTTTTAAACATGGACCATGAATGAAAAACAACTGAAAGTGCACTAGGCCATGATACGTCATGATACCTTCTCTTTAAACATGGACAGTTATCTAAAAACTAGCCTATGTCCACATCATCAAAAACAAAGAATAGAAAGAAAGCAAAGGACACCTCTGCTTATAATTTAAAATTCTTTCTCAAAAAGATAAGGATGTCTACATTGTCAGGGGAGAGTGTAGACCTCTTTGCATTCAATATGTCCCCAACAGTAGAGAATACCCTCTCGCTAGGCAGTGCCAATAGTGATCTAAAAAAACTAATTCAATGACTACAGCCACAGTGAGCCAAGGTGCAGCCTCACTCAGAACAACATATTCTCTACCTTTATGTGGCTCCAAACAGCTCAGTGAAGCAAACTCAGCAAGCCTGTCTCATTTGGGGGTTGGATGAAGAACCAAAATAATTTTTGCACAACCATTCACCATTAGGATAGTTAATTAGCCAACATTTTATCTCTTCGCTGGATCCATGTCTTACTTTGCATGGTTACTCATACTGCCTGGATAGTTACCTGAATGCGGGAACCTGTTTTATAAGAATAATGTAAACACACACGGACAGTGGCCTTTGGCACCGAAAATGGATTTCCAACGATACAACATGGTTACTATTAGAGAAAGTTGTTAAGCCGATTCAACTAACAAATAACAAATAGCGCGTTTGAATGCATAAAATCCTCTCCAGCTTTTACGCTGCTCGTACGCAGTAAACATCCCTTTAAAAAATGACAATCTAATAGGAGAATATTTATGTGAAATTCTGACGGAAACAGAAAAGGATGTGTACTACGGTTATTTCCAGAGAATGCTACCACTTTCCAAAGTAACCACACACAATCGGGGAAACCCAGAATATTCGCAAAGCTAATTAACCGGAAGTAGGTTCGCTGCAAAGCGTAGATCTGTCATTTTTCCGCTTTAAATGAATGTCAACAAAGTGGGGAATGACATCGGCGACAAATGAGCTGAGGTATAAAACCTGAGACTGATGCGAAATGATCCAGTGCGCGCATTTACAGTGTAAACCCCACTGCGCGCGCGAGGCGCAGGCAGTGTAAAGTGAGTTAGAAAATCTGAACGTTGCCACAGGCCTTTTCCGGCCGAACAGCAGGATTGCAGGACTGCCGCATCATGAGCGCAACATCCTCCGCTCCTGCAATGGCTTCTGCAGGCAATGAACATGAATAAGCATTCTTGCCTGCTCAGGGATTTTATATGACGCATATTTTTTTGTTTTTGTTTGTTTGTTTGGTTTTTTTTTTTGTAAAATTCAAATCATTTTTATTTGAATAGAGCTTTTTCACAGAAAAACTGCCACAAAGACGATTTTCAGAATTGCGATTGGCCAGACGCCCAGCCCAATTCCTCCATCTTATAAAATAAAAGATAAAGTGATTTCGCGTGTTGGTCGTGCTACAAGAATTTACAATACAAAGAAACATGGGTGCGCAAATCCGCGCAGCTATCCTTGTTAGGACACTGCATTGACTTCTATTCATTACCTTAACCAAATCATACCTGACCTTAACCTTAACAAGACCTTAACCTTAACAAAACCTCAACTTGCACCTGACCCCTCATCTCAACCATGACCTCAGAAATTACTTTTTGCCGTATTAGGACCAGGCTTTGGTCCATATTAGGACTAGGGCCTACTTGTCCCGAAAAGGTCAGTGTTTATACTGGAAAAGGTCCCCAATAGGTAACAAAAATGTGATCTCTCTCTCTCTCTCTCTCATACACACACACACACACACACACACACACACACAAAGATATAAATACAAGGATGTGTGAGGACATAACATTAACTTCCATTCACTCTTCTGTGTCTCTACAGCCTTTTTCCCTAATCTTCACAATAAGCAATGCATACCCAACACAAACCCTTACCCTAACCTTAACCTATCTCTAATTCTAACCTTAGCCCTAACCTTAACTAATAAGTCACAATCAGTTCTATCAGCTAATTCTAACCTGTTTTCAAAACTGGAAAAACCCAACACCTGAAACGAGGAAAGGAACTGAAACAATCTGAGAACAATTCAAACGGTAAAACCTATTTGCTTAAGTGATACTTTGCCATGGATGAACAAAATGCTTGGAGTGTAAGAGATTACACTTATTTGAGAAAGTGATGCGAGTGCAGAGAGAGAGCAGACTGGAATCAAACAGATGCACGTGTTGTGAAAAGCAGTACGACACACCAATGATGGCATATAACGACAGAATGAAGTATGAAGTAACGTTACTGTGTGTAAATGCACACAGGTCAGTTCTATCTGAAACTGGGGATTTTTTTCCCCTTCCTATCTGGCTACAGTTCGCCTCGACATTTCTAAATGCAGTTGAAAAGTTATAACGGTATAATGCAAGAGTACAAAGAAGATCTTTCAACGCAAATTTTGACTGTAGGTTTAGAAGCACGACAAACGGGTGAGAAGGAAACGCTCATTTGGACAAGGAAACATCGGCGCATTCTAACGGACAATCTGTCAAATTCATGCTGTCATTTCTGACCAAGAACATGAATAGGATCTTCCCAATTCTCTCTAAAGGTTTACGACAGGTAGGATACAAGCGATAAACGATAGCATCGTGAAGTTTATCCAAGTAGTTAATTAACTGACCCCTCTAACACTATTTGGCTAACCTGATGGTCAACATTGTCATTAATTTAGCGACATGAACATTTACATGAGTAAATCTGCTTTCACACCGGACGCGAAACGAATTTTTCGCACGACAGATTACATTCAAAATCAATGCGAGGACGCGAACACACGCGAAACGCGTGCATCTGTGGGTTTGCGTTTAACGTTACTTTGAGTGTAATCTGTCGTGCGAAAAATTCGTTTCGCGTCCAGTGTGAAAGCGGCTTTAGCCAACTGTATCGGTCATAGCTGGCTTGATTTGGCTCAGCGGCGAGCGTTTTCTCCGTACGAGGAACAGCTTTAGTTGGCAGTAGCGTTAGCGAGCCGCAGCGCGAACGATGGATGCTTAAGCTAAATGGGGAAATCAAACGCTACGTTGCAGAACAGATGCATCCTGACTGTCACTTTCGTCCGCGACAGCCTGATTTCCAAGGTTACGCGAGCGCAAGTGCCTACAATCTGCCAGAAAACCCCCGATAAAACCGGATACAGGGAGGATTATTTTAAGGTTTGCAAAGCGCGTTTCCTATGAAAGGATGCAGCGCGCAGTGAATGCCCTGATCTCTGGCCTAGGCAAACCGGGGTATCCGCGGGCTTTCCGGCCAGCAAACGGCGGCGTACAGAGAGCTGTCAGCCCGATTGCCCCTTCCCCTCTGATCGCATACCTTCTCTCGCTTTAAGCAAAACCGTGTTGGCCACGATATTCTCCAGTTCCATGTTGTCCTGAGCGATGGGTACCAACAGGCCCAACCTCACCGCAGGGCTGTCAGAGAGTTATTCCTCCCCTACCCCCCAAAACGGAATATGCCAGCCCCGAAACACTCTCCGTCCTGCCGCTCGATCTCTATTTCACGGCCTCTGCATTTGGAGATAACGTTGAGTTCAACCGGCTATCTTGTGTTTACCAATGAACCCCACCTACACGGCCGCCATTGGTGCATACTGAAATTGTACGTAATTTTACGCTTTTCTTCATTGGGTTTTCCTTCTCAACCACGCCTTACCGATTCCTAATATGGAATAAATTCACATTGATGTTGTAAATTCCTCTAAATAATTTGCGCAACTGACCTGCGCGTCAACCGCGTTTAGGCAAAGAGAAAGGCCATTTAATGACTGGAAAAATGTTTTATTCACATTTATTGCGTGGCTCTTTTCGTTTTCAATAAAATTGATATTTCAATAAAATCTGCTATCCCTCACCCTGCAACTTAACCATGACAATGCAATTTTATTAAAGTAAAATCATTATGTTAGATTCTAGATGTTGCCTAATTTGAGGATGCTGAGTAAGAAAATTTTAACTTTTTATTTTTTTTTTATCACGGACAGGTTTTTTTCACAAAATAAGAATGAATATTTTTTTCAGTATACCTTACATTTACTTGCTTTTATGCACTGATCAAAGCAGCAACAAATGCTGTTTGGGTGTAGTGAAACACCAGCAGATGTAGCAGAAAACATCTGTATCATGCCTGCATTTTCCTCCGTCAGTGGCCATATTACTATGCCTGACATCAGGATTAGGCATAAAACGTCTTTAAATCATTTCATACGTGTGAAAATCGGCCGAAAATTGAATAAACAGTTCTCACCTGCCTCAGAGGAAGATGGAAATCATGTCTTTTGGTAGTATTTCTGGTGATTGAGGGATGATACAGGACTTCTTAATCTGACAAGTAGTTGTAAAAATGAAAACGCAATGAAATGCACCTCATACATTATGAGAAAATATGACATGCTCGAGCAAAACAGACACTATTTTTAGAGTTAGGACCCCAACATTAGTACGAAACAAGTAGCCTCCTGGATTTTATTCAGCAAAAAATCATTCAGGGCGGAGTATTCAAATGTTTGCTTGGTGTACATTGACATCTAGTGGAAGGATTAAGCGCAGATGGCGAAACAGAAAATGCTGCTGCTAAATCTTCTCCTTCTGCGTGTTTAATAGGAGATGCCATCTGAAAAATAGGTAATGGCTTCATTTTCCCAGAATATAGATGGCGGAAAGATGATAGGACTGTGTTACAGAGTAAGAAAAGGATCAAGGGCAGTGCCTATGGAAGCACCTTTTGAGGGGTGATACTAACAACCCTCCTATCTGTTATCTTAAAGGGAAACCATAAAGGTAGGTAAGACCTCTCAACTAAGATGAGAGAAAGCATTCACATTCCATCTTGGTTTGTGTGGCTTATTTCCTGGTCGTGATGAGGGACGTTGTTTTCTTACCCCACTGTGCAGCATAAGCCAGAGATGCCATTCTCTACTCAGGTTACTGGTGACTTTAACATGAAGAAATTCTCACTGTGTCTTCATAAGAAGCAATCCGTGTTGAGAACCGTGCCTTTAGACCGCAAAGGTACAGTAGGAGAGAACTGAAGGAGGAGGTAATGCATTTAGACTTACACCAAGGAGGGTTCATGTGCTTTTCACTTATAAATATGAATGAGCTCTCTGATATTTAACCAAAGCGATAGTTAAGTTCAAGTGACTGAATTGAAGCTTGGCGTCACTATCTGGCTGCTTATTTTCACCCTTTAAATTGGCATATCGATTACCCACTCCTTATCTCTTAAAGCAGCACAAGTATGCCAATCTTTAAAGTCAAGAACATATTTATTCACCTCCTCTAGGATTTTGTAATTGATGTCTGACCACCTCTCCTGTGATCTAGAAAAACCTTGTACATTTGTCACTGTTGCGAGAAACTGAGTTTGACCCTCATTTGCGGTAAATAAGAGTGGTGAAAACCTTAATACAATAGCTATTAGTGTTATTTGAACTGTCAGAAACAAGTTTCTATCATTTTTTTCTGTCTGGAAAAGTCCAGAACCTAAAAGTTTTTTTTTCAATTGCAAGATCTTTGCCACTGATAAACTTTCTTAGGTTTTTCCAGATCACAGGAGATCTGTCTGACTGTTATAATAATGCAGAGGTTGCCATGAAATTTTCTGCGAACATTCATATTTCCAGGAGAGGAAATCCATTGATTTTGATGACTCTGATATACTTCTCTCCTGCGATGATTGGGCCAGACATGTCTTGCTCGCCAAGACATTTGCAGTTTACATTAATACTATGGCAGATCGTTGTCAGTGGTTGGCATTCTGGTGAATGTTTTCTTTTGGGTTAGAATTTGTAGTATTCTAAATATCAAGGACTAAAATCATATCCAAGTCTGCAAGAACTTATTGTGTTTTCATTGTTTTCTGGTGTCAGCTCACCCATTTTAAGTACTTTCTGCATGCTAATCATGCATGATTTGGCACAGTTTTGATAATTGTGTGGGATGATCTGGGGTGTTTGTATTTTTTCATTAAAGTAGTCATTAGTAGCGCCATTAATTTGGCTTGAGATGCAGCCTACAATTAGACTCTTTTGTCAGCTACTTCTGCTATCGCAATTAGAAATTAAAGCTGTAAACAGTGTTGAATAGGCCCTTGCGCCCTTTTGCACATTGGGGATTGTGGCTGGTTCTCAATTGGTGTAGTGAACTTTACAACCATTGGACGCTGCCAGTCTGTCAAACATGTTATTTCCTGGTGAAGTGTGCTCACTTCCTGCATCTGCTATGGGTGCAACAGACCAAATAACATTCCATTTGTCATTGTGTCTTGTGTTATCCAAAGCATGAAAATTTTGAGGAAATAAACTGTTTCGCAGATGGGTCTTACTACTTAAATCCAGTGGATGGCGCTATGGCTAACATTCAGTATTGGCACGCAGATGTCTTCAGGCCAAGAATTTGAAACCAATGATCCCACAAAATTTCATGAGCATTCAAGCACCTTTATCTTAATATGACCTTGGGTGGGGGGCGACATTGAGCCACCTGGTCATGCGCGAACTCATATGAGCATGTAGATATCTGTCAGGATGTGAGTTTTATCAAGTATGTGAAGTTTAGGCCAGATTACGCAATCTACATTTGAGTTATAACAACTTCCTGCCCCATGGAGAAACATTGAATTTCTCCTTAACATTATTGCCACACTGTGTCACGAAAACTGAAGCTTTTAATTATTTTTCATCATGAATGTCTTTAGATTGTGCAGAATAAATTTGAAGTCAATTGAATTATTTCCCTAGGAGGAGTTTGTCATCGTTTGATGACTGGAAATGGCCAAATTTAATCAAAAACGGCACATAAAATTCAAAATGGCTGACCTCCTAATGGGTTTAGCACCTGGGTTCAAGACGCTCCTTTGTGCGTTCTGGAATGATACATAAGCAGATTGAATTTCATCCATGTAGGTGAAACCTGCTCTGGGGGCTGCTTCTTTGATATTTTGTTGGGGGCGCTACAGAGCCATTTTGCACCGCCCGTGTTCAGTTTCCTTGAAAAATAAACATTTTTGCCACTTCTGGCAAGTCTGCAAAGTTTCGTGAAATTTTGAGCATGTTTTGGCCCTCAAAAAAGCTATTTATTTTGAGAAATGAAAAATTGATAATAATAATGATAATGGTGCTCGGGCCTGAAAAATGCTTCATTTGAAATAAATAAATAAATAAACAGGATGCACAAAGCGCACAGTTATGGATTCGAAGCACGCGCTAATAGCACCATCTTGTGGAGACTGTTTCAGTTGCGAAATGAGTGAGTCAGTTTGGGAGGCAGGGAGAGAGAGGTTGGTTGGCCTGTAGAAGCCAGGGGATCAGAGTCCAGTGCTGGAGGGTCACATCGTCCACGGGTTTTCAATGTGTAACAGCACTCTTAATTAATTTCAGTTGCTGACTCACTACAATGTCCACATGCTTTGTTGTCAAGGCATGAATTGACTAATGATTGAAATGTGACCACAAATGCCCCCCCCGCAGACCCTGTTGCCGTCCCAAAATGGAGATTCACCCCGTTGGACTTAGGCGACAGGGTTGAGAGTTCAAAGAAAGTTCAAAATTATTTTTTGACGTCTCAGTGATAACTCAACTCCACTGAAGGAGAAGTGACAGCAAATCAGTGTTAAAGAGGCTTGGACTCGCTGACTTGACTAGGGATCTGATAATGCCAGTTAACTGAAGTTAACAGATACTGACAAGCCCAGCCATGCAAATATTTTCTATCCAAGTCATATTTGTACTCCCCTTTATGGTTTAATTTTTAATCTGCAGATACTATAACATATATAAAATTTAGGTGTGCAAAACAGTATAGCCTTATACCACTTTTATACCGGACATGAAATATTATATCACTACCACTAATCCTCAAAAAACCAGAAAGCTAGCAAAGTTGGGATCATCTTTGTAAGGTATACATGTTGTGTCTCTTAAATCCCCATACCTCTGATAATGTTGCACTCTCTGCTTTATAATGAATATAATTGTTCTGCACTCTTTGCTCAATAATGAATGTAATTGTTTGCAATAGTCCCTCTTGCCAGCAAGACGTGAAATGAGTTTTTGAACATGTGCTGTGCGTCTTTAAAATGCATTGTCTTTACTTTTAAAACCGGAACTTGAGGTTAAAGATGAACAGGCAATCGATGATCACGGGATAGAAGTTAGGACACACAGAAAGCTCAAGTGGAATATTTGAAGGAGAAAAGGTTAGGTAATAGGACTGAGTGGGTAGATTTTTTTGATGAAATAGCTAAATAGAATATAGCACAACCTTAGGTACAGTTGGTGGCGGTATGCACCTATGACAGGGAATCTTCACTCGACAAATACTAAAAGAAGAAGAAGATCACGTGATATTGTAGGCACATGTGTTCATGTGTTGCTCACTGTGGCTATCTAGTGCGCTGATTTTGTAAACAAAAATGCCGAAAGCAAAGAAATCTCACCGAAAAAAGAAGTATGATTATAACAAGAACAGGAAAAAGTTGAAACGGAAGTTTATGAAAAAAGCTGCGCCAAGAATAGAGTGGTGAGTCCAATTTACAATTGAACGAAACGAATTAGCTGGCTAACAAGCTTCGTTCGACACCAAGCCACCAAGATATCATGCGAGCATCCTTGTGAGCGAGATTATGTGCGTGAAGTTGGCCTCATATATTTATGAAAACATGCTTGTACATAGAATTGTGTGTTTTCGTGCAAAGCTTATTACCACTTAAATTACGAGCTTGATCCTTAACTAGGTTGGTCCAGCCACCGCGCTGATGTTTTGGTGAGACGGTTAAGCTGCCTTGACCCACCAATTTTCTGTTATCAGGTCACAGAAATGATTTACACAAGTATTTTTTGGGAATAAGTGACTGGCGCAGACTTGAGTACAGTTTGCGTGAGTATGAGTATGTGGGTGTGAATCCTCTTTGCGTTTCAGCACTGGAAGCGTCTCTCCTGTGATCTGGAAAAACCTAATTCGTATTGCACTTGTGTTAGAAACTGTTTGACCCTCATTTGCCGTAATTGAGAGGTGAAAATCTTAAAACTCTAGCTATTAGTGTCATTGTATCCCCCGAACGAAGGTCGGAGGATACTATGGTTTAGGCCTCGTCACGCGTCCGCAGAGATTTTCTTGTGAATGCTCTACAGCCCACATAAGTGCACCGATTCTTCTCAAATTTTGCAGGGACATATATTATGGTAAGTTCACGACACCTATTGATTTTGGGTACTCTTGGACCGTCTGGGCCCAACTGGGGGGCCTTTGGGGGATACATGTGCTCGGTTGCCGAGTGCTCTAGTTTGAACTGTTAAAATCAAGTTTCTAATTTTTTATATTTTTATGTTAGGAAAATTTAGAATCCAAAGGTTTTTGTCCAGCTGCGAAAGTCCTTGCCACTGATAAACTCACTAGGTTTTTCCAGATCACAGGAGATCAAACTGGCCTTGTCTTTCTAAGGGCTACCATATTCTAGAGGACTTTGATGATATTTTGGGAACACTTTTAAAAGATGAACATCTGACACCCTCTCACATCTAAAGACAACTGTCAACAAATCACTGAGACTGGGGATCTTGCAGGGTAACCATTTGCAAGACTATGACTAGATTCCTTTTGAGATCCTTTCTCATCCTACACCTATTGCTTCCTGCTTGGTGCTGGGAGGAGCGCACCAGTTGGTTGTTGATAATGGCCACGTCATTGAACAACACAATTTGCATAAGACTAGGCCATAGACCTGACATGATATTAAACATGTTTGATATTGTCAAGATGAGAAAATGACTTCCTTAAAACAGCGTGGATTGAGTTTCATGATCACCTTACGCCTGAAGACTGAAGTCACGGGAGCGCGCTGCAACTCTGACAAAACTCTAGCTTACACCAAGTGATTTTAAAGTCACTGAGATATGTCCAAAGTCGGATGTCCAATTGTCCCGCGATCTTAGTCCTCAGATATAAGGTGGTCATAAAACTCAATCCAAGCTGTTTTAAGGAAGTGTTTTTCCTGTCTTGGCATTATGACAATATAAAACATTTAATATTATCATAAGTCTTTAGTCTGGTGTTGTGCAAATTGTGTCGTTCAATGATGTGTTCGCCCCCCCCCAAAAACAATGGTAGGGGATTATCTTTAGATGTGAGAGGGCGTCAGATGTTTGGCTGTTAAAAGTCTTCTCAAAGTTTTGTCAATGTCCTCTAGTGTAAAGTAGTCACATGTTGCTATCATTGTAATGAAGTAACTTTGTGTTGCTCATATACTGTGAAATTGAAGTCCGCAGATCCGAAATGCCTGGAATGACAAGAAGTCGGTGGCCCGGAACTTGGCTGAGATGGGACTGGCCTTCGACCCCAACCAATCTCTACCTGTATGTAAGCCGATGGTAAGATGGAGATGTCGCACATATTTTATGATATGGGCCTCGATGACTTGAATAACCACAGCATTCTTCTCATTGTTTGAACTTCAGATCGTATTGCTTGATAATTGGACATGAAATGCTCCTTATAGGCAATTTTTATATAACTCTGCGTCACATTCATTGCAGGATCCTGACACTGAAATGGAAATCGAAGCCCCTAAACCCTTAGTGATTAAACCTTACGTCATTAAAGGTGAGAATTTGATTGTGGGGATTAAAAAAGGGGAAAAATTGTCCTTAGAAGAAGCCTTGTAAGTTGCTGGAGATGAGAGCCTCTGTGGAGTTAAATGGGCTCTTTACAGTCAGTGATCAGCTGGTTGGATGCAGCTGAGTTGTGCCATGCTGGAGAGCAAGCCATTCAGTGTCCCTTCATGAACACAATGCTGAAATGAGTTTACGTTTTTTCCCAAATTATAAAGAAACCAGCTTCATCATCATCATCATTTTGCCTGTTTCAGTAATAATTTTATGATTTAATTTAATAATTTTTTATAATTATTATTACAATCATTATATTATTATAGTATAATAATTATTGTAATATTTATTATATTATAATTCTTTAATAATTTTCAGTGTTTCAGATTTTTACTTAATTTCACCACATATTGGTTCATCACTCACTGACTTTCATGGGAAAATGTTTAATCATGGGGCATTTACAATAGCTCTTTCTGGTTTTATTTTGATTAAGGTCATAATTATGACATCTTGGTTATAATAGAAGGGCAACAATGGAAGAGGGGCTGCTGATTGTTGAGTGTAATGTTTTTGTAGGATTCAGAATTGAAATCATCTAGGTAGTACCTCAATTACACAAAGGTATTTCATGGAAAATTTTCTTGATGAGTACAATTATGGTGAGAGTCACCATCACAAAGTGGAATATGGAAGTACAGTGCAAAAACTGAGTCCTCCCACGCATTTCAATTTTGTATTTGGACAAAAAAAAAAAAAAATTCTGTTGGCCTCTTTGGTCACACTTTAGATGAAGTGTTGCTCATAAAGTCTTTATACAGCATATATAATGCCTTCATAAATGAGACAACATATCTTCATAAATCATACAGAAGCAAATGTCATGCTTTGTAAAGGGTGAAATGACACATTCTTATTCAGCATGTGATGCCAGATGTGACAGTGACAATATAAGTTGTACAGCTCTTTCAAGGGGTATATGGCGTGATGTACCCTGCCTCTGAATCTATGTTCCCCAAGGCGAAGCCGCGGGGAACATAGATTCAGAGGCAGGGTACATCACGCCATATACCCCCTTGAAAGAGCTGTACAACGTTTTTATCTTACGGTGGCAACCTATATATTGTTCTTAAATCCATGTAAAAGCGACTCAGCGTCTCAGCCAAGCGAACGCTGTCGAAGCATTCAAAGTCCACATCTTCTCCTTTTTCTGTTAGGTATTCACGCAACATAGACGAAGATAAGGTATTTGACTTTTTTGTATTTTGGGGGATCACTTTTGCGCGTTTCTCAAGAATGTCGTTGTCTGTGTGACTAGCGAAACGTTTCAATGCCATTTTGACAGCTGTCAAAAGCAGACGAAACGCGGTAAACAATTCAGATTTACGTTCCGTTACATCAGCAAACGAGCAGTTGAATCGAATTCAAGGAATTCAACATCATACACTCATGGGGTATATGATCATATACCCCGTGAGACTCACCGGGTGCATGGAAAAGAATTAAACGTCTGTCAGTTAATCAAAATAAAGGATTTTAACGTTAGGTAAGATAATGTCACTTAGCTGACAATGTCACCTTTTATACAACCCCAATTCCGAATTAGTTGGAATGAAGTGCAAATTGTGAATAAAATCAAAATGCAATGACTTTCAGGTCACATTAGCCAATATATTATTTACAATAGAACATAGATAACATTTCAAATGTTGAAACTGAGACGGTTTACATTTTTATCCACAAAAAGAGCTTATTTCAAATTTTCTGGCTGCATCAGGTCTCAAAAAAGTTGGGACACGGGCAAAAAAGGGCTGAAAAAGCAATTCATATATAAGAGAATCAGCTGAAAGAACATTTAGCAAGTAAATACGTTAACTGGCATCAGATGTGTAACATCATTGGCTATAAAAGGGATGTCTTAGAGAGGCTGTCTCTCTCAGAAGTAAAGATGGACCGAGGCTCTCCAACCTGTGAAGGCTGGCTTAAAAAAAATTGTGGAATACTTTAAAAACAATGTTCCTTAACGTCAAATTGCAAAGGCTTTGACGGTCTCATCATGGACAATGCATAATATCATCAAAAGATTCTGAGAAACAGGAAAAATTTCTGCGTAAGGGACAAGGCCGAAGACCTTTACTGGATGCCCGTGATCTTTGGGCCCTCAGGCGCCACTGCATCACTCACCGGCATGATTCTGTCATTGACATTACTAAGTGGGCCTAGGAATACTTCATGAAACCACTGTCTGTTAACACTGTCTGCCATGCCATCCACAGATGCCACCTAAAACTCTATCATGCAAAATGGAAGCCATTGTTGAGCATGATCCAGAAGCACTGCCGTATTCTGTAGGCCAAGGCTCATTTAAAATGGACTGTAGCAAAGTGACCTGTGGTCAGACAAGTCCAAATTTGACATTCTTGTTGGAAATTATGGGCGTCGCATCCTCTGGGCTAAAGAGCAGAAAGACCACCCCTCCTGTTATCAGCGTTCAGTTCAAAAGCCAGCATCTCTGATGGTATGGGGATGCCTTAGTATATATGGTGTGGGATACTTGCTTGTTTTAAAAGGCACAATGAATGCTGAAAGGTATATAAAGGTTTGAGAGCAACATATGCTCCCCTCCAGACGATGTCTATTCCAGGGACGGCCTGGTGTATTTCGGCAGGACAATGCACATACTGCAGCTGTTAGAACAGCATGATTTGAAATGAACTCATTTTGTGGATAAAATTGTAAAATTTCTCAGTTTCAACATTTGCTATGTTATCACTGTTCGATTGTGAATTAAATACTGGCTGGTGTGATTCGAAAGTCATTGCGTTTTGATTTTATTCACAATTTACACTTTGTCTCAACTATTTCAGAATTGGGATCATAGTAATTGGCCACTAGCTACGTGACATTGTCAGTTACAATATCTCACAACAGCGAGTACACCCCTCGCACTTCAACAATTAATTTATTTTATCTTTCTAAAGGAAAACGTTACAGAAATAAAATCTGAATATATTCTAGAGTAGTCATTGTACAATTTGTGTAGCTGTGTAGATTTACTGCACTGTCCAAATAACTGAAAAAACGGACTCTATTTCCAAAATAGGCGGCAACAAAAGTGAGTACACATCACCGTCAACATGCCAAATTGTGTCCATTGTGTCAATATTTAGTGTGGCCACCATTGTTATCCAGCACTCCCTTGATTCACCTAGGCATAGAACTCACCAGAGCTGCACAGGTTGTTGCTGGGATCCATCTCCACTCCTCCATGACAACATCACGGAGCTGGTGGATGTTGGACACCTGTTGCTCCTCCACCTTCCTCTTGAGGATGCCCCACGGGTGCTCACTGGAATTCAGGTTTGGAGACATACTTGGCCACGCTATCACCTTCGCCTTCAGCTTCTTCCGGAAGGCAGTTGTCATCTTGGAGGTTGTTATCATATTGGAAAACTGCTGAGCGACCCAGTTTCAAAGGGAGGGCATCATGTTCTGCTTTAGAATGTCACAGTACATGTTAGAATCCAATATTCTATCAGTGAAGCGCAGCTCCCCAGGACCAGAAGCACTCATGCAGCCCTAGACCATGATACTGCCACCACCGTGTTTGACTGTAGGCAGTACTGCTGGGCAGGGCTAGCTTCAGAAGAAGCTTCTGTCTTGGCCAACGGCCATGCAGACTGACTTGGTGCAGTGCACGGCATATGGTCTGAGCACTGACAGGCTGTTCTCCCTCTGCTGCAACCTCGTTAGCAATGCTGCCAGCATTCCTCTGTCTGTTTTCTGAAGCCAACTTGTGCACCTGACGCAGAGTACGAGGACTCAAACTCTTCGGTCGACCCTGACGAGGCCTGTTCCGAGCAGAACCCGTCTTGGAAAACCGCTGGATAACCTTAGTAACAGTGCTGTAGCTCAGTTTCATGGTTTCACAGATCTTCTTGTAGCTTAGACCATCTCTATGGAGAGCAAAAATTCAATTTTTCAAATCCAGAGAGTTCTTTCCCATAAGGTTCTTTCCCATCCAGTGACCAGAATGAGAGCTTTGCGCCCAAAGCACAGCAAGTTAAACCTTCAACACATGTTGCACAACCCCATATGGCCCAGCTGAACAGACAAAAGCCTGAACATGATGAATGAGAACGGTTTCATTGCTTGGTTGACCATTCCCAATTGGAGCGTGTACTCACTTTTGTTGCCACCCATTTCGGAAATAGTGACTGTTAGTTCAGTTATTTGGACAGTGCAGTAAATCTACTTTGCTACATATTGTACATATTGTACAATAACTATTCTAGAATGAATTCAAGTTTCATTTCTGTAACGTTGTCCCTTGAAAAAATATAAATGTTGAAATGTGAGGGTGCCACTCACTTTTTGTGAGATACTGTAGATGACATCTGGCATCACATGCTGAATAAAGATGTTATTTCACCCTTTACAAAACATGTCATTTACTTATGTATGATTTATGAAGGTATGATGTCTTATTTATGAAGGCATTATACATGCTGTATAAAGGCTCTATGAACAACACTTTAAAGTGTGACCAAAATGGCTAACAGAAATGTTTTTTTAGTCCAAATACAAGATTGAAATGCGTGGGAAGTCTCAATTTTTGCACTGTACTTCCATATTCCACTTTGTGATGGTGACTCTCAACATAATTGTACTCTCAAAGATAATTCTCTAGAAAATACCTAAGTGTAATTTATCTACTGCCTAGCTGATGATTTCAATTCTGGATCCTTCAAAAACATCAGAAATGTCTCATTTATGAAGGCTTTATACATGCTGTGTAAAGCCGTTATGAGCAACACTTCATCTGAAGTGTGGCCGCCTTTTCTTAGAGAAAGAAATTCTGCCAGATTTGAAGTAATTTTGAATAATTTTTAGATTTGTCTTTTGGGTGAGTGTAAGTGAAATTATTTTACCCCAAGGTTGCACTGGACTGAAATTTATCACTGTAACTTTGAACACAATAATAATAACTCCCCCAACGGGGCGAACAGACAAGCTTGCTCTTTGTTTTCCAAGAATCATACCTGTTGCAGCCTTGAAATTATGGCTGCCAGAATTTACAGGCCATATGAAATTCTGCCAGAAAGGTACTTCACTTAATTCAGTATTTTTCAGTGAGGCGCACAACGGAACAACATCAGAATCGTCACCTTTTAACCAGCAATTCCTCTCACCCGTTCCCATTTACTTTGCTCAATAAGCAATCGAACACTTGATAACTCTCAATTACTCATATGACACAGTCCAGTTTATTTTATAGTATTTTTGCTTGTGGCATTTTGAAATTTAAATGACCATAAAGTGACACACATTTACCTGACTGTGTTTGCCTGTTAATCTCTAGGCATACATGCAACTATTTCATGTGAATGCGGAAATTAATCAGGTCAAGCTCAATACGCTTAACAAAATGTTTTCCATTTTGTGTAGGTCTATATTCGTAGATGCTTGAAAATCAGGGCCATCTTAAAATGATTTTATTTTTAATGAATCCTTAATGCCGAAAAATGTTACAATAAGAGACTGCATTCAGGGGAAGGTTTTTGGGTTTTTTTTTTTTTGCTAATTCAGGTTATTGGCACTGCTTCAGTCTACCCCGGTCTGTCTACTTCTCACTGTCACTTCTTAATAATTCTTGTATACATATTGGTTGTGATTAGTAAGTTGGCTAAATAAATTGTTAGATTTTTAGTTCAGCAAAGTACACAGGAATAGATTTAGGGTTGGTCAATTATGTCAAGGTGATTGAAGCTGTCCTACCTCACTGGTAATTAGCTGGTTTCAAAGCAGAATTTTTTTTACCGGAAGCATTTCAGATGGCCTCTGATGTTTGACTGCCATTTGTTCAAGACAACATCTATTATGACTTGTCAGAGCAGGCTTGCCTTTTCGTCCCTTGGCAGGGGTTATTGTTATTATTGCACTTAAAATTATAAAGATAAATTTATCACCTAGCCACACCCCATAGACATATCTAGAAATGAGTAAAATTACTTGCTTGAAAATACAACTGCGCATATATGCTATCAGCTACTGCCTAGCTGATCATTTCAAATCTGGATTCCTCATAAACATTGCACTCAACTAGCAGCATCAGCTTTGATCGTTGCCCAAATACCATAATGAAGATGCCATAATTATTATAACTTTGCATAAACTCAAGTCAATAATGTTTATAATAAAGTCCTCGTAATTGAACTCTTTCCTGTTGACAATCATTGAGCAACTAACAAATTAGCGGTGTAATTGAGCAAGTCTCGCTCAAACAGGCAAACAAAGATCTATCCATGAACAAACTACGTATGTAGGATTGATGAAGATCTTTTTCTTTTTGAAATTACTGTAAACTCATTACATTGTGTCTTTCAAGGGATGCTGAATGGCTTGCTCTCCAGCATGGCACATCCAACCATGTGATCACTAACTGCGAAGAGCCCATTGGAGTCACAACCTTTCACACAAACTGAACATTTCTGATAAATGCTTGTTTTTATTTGGTGAGAAATATGATATTCTTTGCTAAGATAAAACCCGATCGTCAAACAAACAGAAATCACCCTGCAAATACAGAAGGTCATTTGTGCGGAAATGCAGGATGTTCAAATTATTTCACTTTGTTCCATTTGTGAGAAGATCTGCATCGGAGCATTTGTGAGAAAACTGATCAGTTTGAAGTGTTTGAGAGGAGGCGTTTGAAATTCACCTGCCGGATTTGTTGAATTGAAACGCATTTGTTAAAAATGTTCAGTTTGTTTGAAAGGCTTAAGTACCAATTTATCTGCAGAAGTCTCTTCCTACTGCTGTGCGATTCATCTAAGAACCTGGGTGTTGTGTATCCATTTGTAATTCTCTGTTTTTCATTAGATTTGGAAGCAGAGGCAAGTACTCCTGGGAAGAGCACGAAATCCTTATCTGCGGATTTAATCGAATATGTACAGCATATGATCAAGGAGTACAAGGACGACTTTAAGGTTAGTGATTCTAGAGTTTTGATTTTCTTTGGGTGCGGGCGGGGTCGGCATTGCTCATTTCTGATATTAAAGAGCTGGTTCATGTCGACTGCGCTGCTTCTGTGTCCTGTGTAGGCGATGGCAAGAGATGAGAAGAACTATTACCAGGATACGCCGAAGCAAATCAGACGAAAAGTGGAGCAGTTCAAACGCATTCACCCGGACCATTACTCTCGCTTTATGGAGTCTCTCAAAATGGACACCACATAGATGTGAAGGTCCATCCCTAGGAACTGCATTAGGATTTGTGTTCTTTCGAAGAAAGTTCTAGAAATAAATCTGGACTCAGTTGCATCAATTACAAGTACTCGGGAAGGCATGTTCCTGATCTGTGTGGAATGGGCGTCTTAAATAATTTCTTTTGTAATGGACAAGAATATTTATACAGGTTATTTTTAAATTGTTTATAGTTTATTAGAAAAAAGGACAGCTGTGCCTCTCATGAACTTCAAAGGTGCACATGTTTCACACTTTTTTCACTGCAGACAGTCAAAACAATGACAAATTCACATTACATCAGCTATATCAATAATACTGATTTTCAAAATAAATTTTCTCCATCTGTCTGTACTAGTGTTTCCTTTATGGCTACAAACATGTAAGATCACCATCTCATTTTCTACGGAGGTGTATGTTGAAATACAATAAAGCATTACTGTAGAACCAATTCTGACTAAAATTGAACGACACTGTCGACAGCTCTTCAATTCTAACACAAAGCAGAGGAAAGCTGGAAGGATTTCATTGTAGGTCATGATGTTACGATTGATCTGAATTGCACTGAAGCATTGGATTATGACACTGCAAAATCAAATTCATATTCAATTTGGCAAGTGTAAGAATTACAAACTATTTATTGATGCTACCTACATGTTTTCCATTTTACAACACATCTTAAATGTATTTATTTCATTTTAAAAGGTAAATTAAATTTTCTACTTTCAAACTGTTCTAGAAGACATTAAATTGCCTACATCTGACAAAGTGAAAGTGGTTTAATATAGAAGAGATTTGACAGTAGCATTGAAATGGCAAAAAATGGTAAAATACTATTGTGATTCATAGTTGTCACCATGAATGGACAAATCAGTGAGTAATGCAAACATTGCCAAAAATATGGAAGACTAAGTTGAGTAACTATGGCAATGGTCAAATTGTCAAAACTGTCAATTCTGATAATATTGCACAAGGTTAAAATCAATATTTCAGGCAGGTCATTCGATACCATAGTCTAGAAAACACTGATAACTGAGTTCCATCCTATCCCTTCCTTTAAAACATGACAAATACATTTTCTCAATGATCATTTATTTGTCCTGCAAATCCAGACACTGAATAATAAGTTTGAGCACATTTGGCTTTTTTAATCCATACAAAACAATATTTTTCTGTATGAATTACCCTGCATTCGGTTAAACTGCTACCTTTTTCAACTTTTTCCCCATCTTATTTGCAATTAAAACTTAAAATTCAAAGTGCTAAATTAGTTACAAAAAAAACATAAAATATCAGTGCAAAAAATGTAACACATTTCATGCGCATACTGTGCAAATACTGAACAGTATTGTCCCGTATTGCACCGTTTGTGTTTTCATACACTATTACAGCAACATTTTTTGTTGAGAATGAGCTCTATGACACAATGAGAACTTTGTGAAGTTTTCTAATTGTTGAAGCAAATCCTTCAAGTTCCATTTTACCCCCCAGGATGGTCAGACCCTGAACACCACACTGCCAGACTTTCCAATGGTGCAATTTCATTCTGTACATCTCTTCCTCGCATCTTTTTCCTCGTGTCCTTAGCTGTACCCAAACGGAGGAAGTGATGCAAGAATGTAATGTAAGGGAGGAATCGAGAAATCTATCCTGCAAACATGGACTGCCTCCAAATAATCTTTTTTGCCCAGGAAAATCCCTTCCTCCTAAAATATGATCAGGAAATAATTACCTGACAGCCCTAAGTACATTTGAATTCTTTAAATGTTGAGGAAGTTGTCCCCGTGCTTCCTAATCTGCTTCCTTTAGCGCAGGAAATGCTGAACCATCCTTTTTGAAAAGAAAGGAGATAATGCTATCCCGCAATTCTGCATGGTACCAATATTCAAAGCAATGACCATCCATCTGATCAATTGTGAAAAGAACTAGAAAAGTTTGTAACCGGTAGGGGACACACGATCACGTTGCCTTATGTAAGTGCGTTTGGATTCTCTTTGCAGCGTGGTTGTCTTCGTAAGTCTTTGAAAACTTTTCCTTTACCTTATGACATCTCCCACAAAGGTGAAAGACGAGTGGTTCGGAATTAGTGGATGGGCCGTAATTTTTTTGACGATTCGGATGCAACCATAACCTTACTTTTTCAAACGTCAGTTTGAAGCCACGTCTATTATGGGCGGGGAGAGGAGGGTCCACATCGAAAACACTTGTTCATCGCGCCTTCTGAAAAAATGATCAGGCACAAGGCCACACTTCTGTATCCTCGCTGAAGCGTCCTATAGGAACCTCCTAGCTCTTCCGCTTGGACTGTAGCAGTTAAGAATGCCCTTAAAATTGGATTGAACTAAACCTCCCTGGCTATTAAGCCAGCTGTATTAGCAGGTCCTGGAAGGCCTGGAGGCTGCAGGGGATATGGTGCCTCTCTGAGCCCAGCTGAGAGGCCATCAGGTGCAACCTTCTGTGGTCCCCCAGGCCCTCCAGCGACAGGGCGTCATGGAGCTCCGAAACACTCACTGCATCAGGCTGGTCCTGCAGGGGACACAAAGCAGCAGGATGAATAACTGCTCATTCGGTTATTCATTCATTGGAATACCCAAACATCGGAGAAGACTAAGGAAGTCTCCGTTCATTCATTCAGACATCATCCAGCATTTATCCTTTTTACAGGTTTGGTTTTGTCATCACTTACTGTCTTACAGCAGTAATTAACGCCTGCAAAAATTAGCCCAGCATGCATGTCTTTGGACCGTGAGAGGATAGTGGAGGGAGATCTATGCGAACATTGGAAAAGCCTACAAACTCCTCACAAAAGGCCCTGGCAGGACTACAACCCAGTACCTTCTGACCGCGGAGAGACAACACCGCCCATTGCTCAACTGTGGCTGCCAGTACAGATCTCCCTCATTCTAAAAGTCATGTATTTATTCATTTTCACAATACAATGGCCACTCTTAATTCTGCTCCATGAATACTAAATGCACTACAGTGTAGGGATGTGGCGATGTTGAACCGTGATTTTTTTTTTAGGTGTGGTTAGACCACCTGTTGCCATGGGGTAAACATTCGAACTTCTTTTCGTTTCATCAACTAGATGTCTTGAAAAAACGGCTGCCATTAGTGCCAAACATCAGAGGTCATGTGAAGTGCTTCCAGGGGGGACTTGTGACGTGGTGAATGGAGCCTAGTTAAGGATGTGCTCCTTTTAACCATTTGCTTTTAACCAATTGCTCTAATCTTGTTCCAGTTTACTTTGCGCAGTTAGCAATCAAACTTGATTAGCTTATTTGCTCAATTGAATCTGTAGATAGTCCAGTTTACAGCATGTTTGTCACATTTTGAAATTTAAATGGCCATGGAACAGAACATATTTGCATGAAGGCAATTGCCGGATTTTTTTTGTTGGCTTACATTTGGCCATTTCATGCAATTGCGATAATTTATATCACGTTCACATTTCATACACCTTACAAGATGTTGTCCACCTTGTGCATTTTTCATCTGCTTAAAATCCAGGGCGATCTTCAGAGCTAATCTCTTTAATTAATGTTTAACAATCTCCTAAAATGCTATAAAGGGATAGAATTCAAAGGAGGACTTTTTTTTCTCCTAATTATTCAAATTTTTGCCATTCTTTCAATCCAACATTGTAGCCAAGTTTGGTTTGTCAGCTTTTCATGATCATATCTTTATAATAATTTTGGGCTACTGGCTAAATTGCTTTGGAAATTTGGAAATTCAATTACACAATTATTTAGGAATTTACTGACGCCGGCGTCTATATCTGCGCAAAGGGGTTTTATAAGATAATGGAGGCTGCCCAACCACGCTAGCAATTAGTGGAGTTCCAAATTCATGTTTTCTTCCCAGAAGCATTCAGAATGATGGTCGTTGATATAAAACGACTTCAGGAACGTATGTTTTAAGACATTGCGCGCGACTGTCTACGCACCACATTGCGGCAAGAGGGCTTATTGTGCTTTAAAAAAATCGTGATACATAGACTCCATTATTCTAAAGAAAAACTGCAGTTTCTTTCCTGATTTTTCACCCATTTGCAACAGATGCAAGTCTCCGACTGGTACCTTAATACATTCTTTTTGGTTATGCATTAAACTGTAAACATACTGATAAAGTATTTTTCATTGCTTCTCTATGGCTTATGGGAAAGGTTGGCAGCCTGACCCGCTTCTAGCCATTCATGGGGCAACTACCCTTTTGCCCTCTGCCAATAAATATGAGAAAAACACTATCCTATTTGGAACTGCGATTGCAAAGAAGTTAATCCTCCGGGCATGGAGGTTGGACATTGCACCCACGTACGATACGTGGTTGAGAGAAATGGCAAATATGCTTCACCTGGAGAGACTGAGACTTTACAACAAAGACAGGGAAGACGTTTAAAAAGATGAGAACCTGTACTGTGACGGTTTCAACAAAATGATTAATGTGTGGACCACTGTGAAATACCTTGCTGTGTGTATTTCTCATTTTACTATTCACCAAGTAGTTTCTTTAATTATATAATTGATTTTTTTTAAAAATATGAATGTCCAGTATATTTTCATGACTGTGGCCTTCATTACCTCTGTATATGACGAGCTGTTCCTTTTTTATGTTTTATTTGTTAATTTTGAGGGGTCCTTTTTTCTTAATCTGTTTGTCCAGTGTTGTTTTTTCATTTTGAAAAATAAACATACTTGGGGGAAAAAATTGCGGTACAACATTGACGCATCCCTACTGCCGTGTAAGAATTTAACACTGAACTCTAAACAGTGCATCTAGCGATCTTCATTCTGTTGCTGTAATTTTACACCGGTGTTGCACAGACCGCAGGTTTTTTCTCTCTCACTCCCCCCCCCCCCATTCACCTGCTTGTTGCCCAGGACGACCACAGGAAGGTGGCCTTGGGCCCTGAGGAGCCGGTGCAGCTCGCGTTTGGCCAGCGGGAGGCGCTTTCTGTCGGAGGAGTCCACCACGTACACGAGTATGTGTGTCCTCCTGAGGTACTCTGTCCAGTACACGCGCAGGTCCTCTCCGCCGCCAACTACAGCCCAACACGAACAACAACTCGGTCAGTGCTAGCAAGCAAATACGGCTTATTCGTTCATTCATGCATCCATGTATGGGTGTAACTTTGGTTTGAACATTGGGGAGGAGGTTTGAGATGCTCAGCCACATGTTACACCAGTGTTTTTTAGGGGAGTCCTTACCCCCCTCCCCCCAAAGAAGTTAAGCCATTGCATAAATTCCTCAACACACAGTGGGCAAAAACATGCGGTTTTCCAGTTATCCATCCGAGCGGGCGTCCGTCACACCGTCCGTCACAAATATCTTGTCCGTGCTTTATCTACTAAAGCAGTGGAGGGTTTTTAACCAAATACAGTAGTGTCCAGTGACGATTATACACCACCACTTTCATCTGGAAGGGGTCCTAATGTATTACTTCTCTGAAACTTTTTGCCGAAACCGTACTGAAAAATACTGTTGTTGGCAGTGAGGGAAAAAAAAAAAAAAAAATCATTCCCTCATTAATATGGGTAATAAACAAAGACACGGAAATCATCAACTTTTATCAGAACGGTAAGGTGTTGCAAATTTTATTTTTTTGACTCTTGCATAGCACGAATGCATGTTTGAAGGCTCATTCCATGATTATTGATGCTAAAAAATTTGTTTAAACTGGTTTGAGGCTACATTATTCAGAAAAATTTCTTCTGCTGGTCATTTGTTCCAGTATAAAGGTGCCAAGAGCTTTGAGCAGTGTCACAGTGTTAAACGCAATGACACAATGGAAGGCACTCTCAAAGATTGTTTGTAGCCGCATTGTGGCCTTACATGACGCTGGTTGGTCACTTACAAAAATTATGTTAAATGCTGCTGGGGCACTGCAAGAAACTCCATCAAGCATTCCAAGGAGACCAGACCTACTATTACCATACGCCTGTGTGAAAATGGTCTGCTGCCAAAAAAAAAAAAGCACTTTTTAGAGCCGGGAACATCAATAAAAGACTTAAGCTTGCCAAGATATTCAAGGATTGGACACTAATAGACTGGGAACAAGTCCTTTGAACTGATGAATCAAAATTTGAAACGTTTTCATCTGAACACAGAACTTACGTGTGCCATAATGACTGATTAACCCCTTCAGTAAAACATGGAGGTGGTAATATTATGGTTTGGGGTTCAGTCTGCTCGAAAGTAGCTGATGATTTCATAAAAATCGATGGAATCATGGACCAAAAGACGTATCACAGCATCGTTGCGAGGCATGCAATGCCATCTGGAATTGGGGTTTTATTTACAACGAGATAATGACCCTAAACACACTTCAAAGTTGTGCAAGAATCATCTCAGTCTGAAAGAATCATCTGGTGACACAAAAAGGTATGACTTGGCCTGCTTGAAGTCCAGACCTTAATCCATTTGAGCAAATCTGGGATTTGACTGACACAAAGGTAAGCAAATCTGTTGAAGCATTGAAAGAATCTGCCTGTGACCGCAGTCGAAAACACACACCCTAGTCAATACATGGCATTGGCTGACTTTGGGCAACCTACGCGAGAAACCTGTGTTATACATGTGTTATGCGTGTTTCACTCGAATTTCCAAGATCACAGCGTCGCTTGACCAAAATTGTTCTAAAACGGTAAAGTCAGAGTTTACGATCATAATCCCCACATCACCCAGGGTTTCTAAAGTAGTGACGTCACGCGGCTAAAACCTTGGCATTACTTGTGTCCGTGATCCTCCCGCTCGGGCACGGAGCTATGGAAACACACTCGCGCCGGGGTCATTTTGGTTCACGATCAAGCAATAATGAAGTTAAATCATTGCAAATTCAAATGGCACACCATGGCAAATGTACAAATTCAAGTAAGTTTGGTTATGCATTTGTAGCGTGTGGACAGTATTTTCAGAAAAGATTTGGTTGCTTGTTAAAGGATTCATCAAATAAAATGTAAATAAATGCTCTCGGTGCTTACTGAGCATTGAATATAGAACACGGATAGCATAAAAACAAAGTTTGCTCTATAAATCCACAAAAGATTTTTTATGGGGATTTCAAATCTGCTTTGCTAAACGCACTGTGCCTGTTCCAAAAGTTAACAAGGTATGTGATCATGTGACAGTGTCTGTCGTCTTTCGTTAATCGCTGCACCATACAAGAAGACGACCTTATGAGCACTGAGGGAACTCATATCGGTCATCACCTAAATGAAAAAAAATAAATAAATAATTTACAAATGATCAGGATTGGACATGCATCTGGAAATTTGGGGGCTACAGAACATCCCTTTATTACTACAATTAGTCCTGGCTAGTTCTCAATCATTTTCATAATTAATAATAGATTCACTCCACGAGCACTCCACTTTGTCAGGTGCTGTTAATTCTCCCCCTTTAGGTATGATGTCGACAATCATTAATTTGGATGCGTAATTTGGTGCATTTAAAAGCACGTTTTTCAAAATTGCATACCCGTCAAGTCTCACGCATATGGCGCGAGTAATGCTTTTCAGTGGCATATCACGTTCTCACACCATAGTCTGCAATCTTATGCTTAATTACAAAAGCAAATATTGGAAAATTTTTATTTGGCAAACAATATATTTAATTGCCAAGTCCAACTTTTTAATCAACCCATGCTGTATGGAGAGTGAAAGGCAACATTTAATTGGAACGCGGATGAATCAATCAACGCGTATTTAAGAAAATCACATGCAGAATTGAAGTCTTCTCTTGCTTTTCTTTTCTTGGGGGTTGGAAGCTAAGAAATTGCCCAAAGACATCTCAAATGTTCTTTTAATCTATTTAAGCAATCATGAAGTGCAAGTTAAATTGCCTGATGTGCAGGAAAGGTAGCACGGAAGTTTCAGAGCAGTTTGTCTTTCATAAATCATCAGCCTATTTACAAATAAATTTTTTTTCCTGCACTGAATTTAGCCCATTATTTCATCGCTGTTAGATCGCATGGGGAGAGAAGTCGTGATTTCAGTTTCCAGTGAATGATTTCTATATTTGGAAAACTTGTCAATAAAGCAAAATGATTGAGATCTAGACAGGACTAATTGTTATAAAGAGATGTTCCGTAATCCCCAGATTTCCAGTTTTGGCACCGCCACTGCCACTGAGGAAACGGCTCCATTTACTCTGGCCTGGCATTCTAGCATCCCCAATATGCCTTTATTTTGGGATAAGAAGCATAATGTACTTGGGAGAAATGGTGAGAGCACAATCTGCTGTGAGCTGAGGGGGAGAAATGTTTCCAATGAGAAAAGTGAATCCAGGCATTTCTTCTCTCTCTCCCTGTTGGAAAGGCATGGAAATACAATCCCTTGTCTTTCGCCGAGTTGAAATTGCAGCCACAGCGGCACCGTACGGCATATTCTCAATAAAAGTTATCGATAATTGGTCAGTCATATCCTACACAAATTTCCCACGGTAAACACTGGGGATTTGCTTGTGTCATGTCAGTGACGTCAGATGCTGAGCAGTGCCGGGAAAACATGCATACGGTTACCAATGATCGTAAAAATGAAGATTTTGATTAGTTAAATCAAAATGTGGTGTTTTTAATGCATTATTTTACCTTTTAGATTGTAGATTTCTGTATTCAAAATGTGTATATTTGTAGCTATTTGTTGCATGCTTTCAAGTTTACAAATTGCCCATACCAAGACTGAATGCTATCCAAAGACGTAGTTTTTGTTAAACATTTGCTTGTCTATGTTCATGATGAATAACATCTGCTCAGCATCAACAGGTCAATAACTTCAATTTTTGGCAACTAATAAAAGTTGTGATGTAATTATTGTGCTGAGATTGCATGGTCTTGTCGGTCTATACATTTTGTTCGCAAAATGGCCGAGTTTAAGACTACCCTTATGTAGGGCTGGGGGTGTAAGGGTCTCAGCTTCAGTGCAGTTTAGTTACAAATTCAATCACTGAAATATTAACTATTAATAGAACAGTAATATGGAATCCAGGAGAACAATGTGCCATGATTAATGAGCTGTGATGGCCGTCCATGCAGTGTGTGGAGGGAAAAATACAAAAATAGAGCATGAAATTCACCCTGTGACAGTGAATTTAGTCACAAATTAGAGCCAGGATGCCCAGGCGTGCTGTGCCCAGGTATAAAGGCTTCCATCCAAAGCAATCACATCACCTGCTGATGTCATTAATTCCAATTCCCTCCCCGCGGTTTTGAAGGTGTGTTAATTGGTGAAATCAGCATGCTTGGTCAGAGCTCACCAATATCGCTTATTTTTCACTCCTCTCTTTCCGAGTTACTGACCTTGAAATTGAGTCCAAGTGAATGATTAACCAGTGAATCTTGCACGCATCATCAGCCATGCATCCCTCTCACTGGTCAATGTCTGTAACTGACGTAATTTTGCACTGGCATTCAAAGTAGCAAGGACACTCCATTTCACGATTTCAAAATGTTTTGAGCGGTGTGCACTGTATAGCAGTCCAGGGAAGGTTGTCTTTGAAGACCACCATGTTAGACCCCGTTATCCACTATCAAGTTTTGAAATGCACGGTTTAAAATATCTGCTGTTTTCTACATCAGAAATGGTCGATTTCTGCATTGTTTGAGCCAGTCAGCTGCCAGAGCGCCCTGCTCCCTCCCACAGTCTTTACAGACCCCCCCACCTTTTACTCCCGGATAACCCGATAGTACTAATGTTGCTTTTTTTGTGTCAAGATGTGTTTACCGGTCAATCAGAGCAGAGCTTCTAATCAAAGACGCCCACTCAAAACAGCCACTTCCTCTGAGGGGAGAGAATGACAGGCAAGGAGTGGCCTTGAAATTAAAGACTTTTACAGGTTAAAGCACTTTGAGTCCAAGTGAGAAATGCAGTGCTTGTCCGTGCAGTGCAGCAGAGGACTGGACAGAGGTCTGAACTCACTCTCCAAGAAGTCCAGCTGGCAGGCTGGTGTGGTGAGGCTCATGAAGTTAAACCCGCGGGTTGGGCGACACTGCCGTTTGGGTCCGGCTCCATTCAGGACCTGCAGCATGCTGCTCTTCCCAGCCCCTTCCAAACCCAGAACCAGAACCTGCCTCTTGCTGCGATCCTCCTCCTCCTGCATGAAACACACGCACGCGTTAACATCACACACAAATACACACACAGTCACACACACACTCCAACAAATGACACACATACACACCGAACAGACCGTACTGAAAACGGAACCAACCTGTCTTCTGGTGTCTCGTCCTCCTGGTCGAAATACACAGGAACAGTCAAGTAACTAATTCCTTTAATCAACATGCTGATTCCTGTTACTGGGAAATGTAAATATTTGAATGTCCAACAACCATTACCGTAAATTGTAATGATTAATGCCCAATAGCTGCTTCACTGAAATTTAATGATTAAACACTGTATGCCTGTTAATGTAAACTTTTATTATCCAATTCCTTCTGTTATTGTAATTAGCATCTGAATGCCCTTTGCCTATTACAGAGAAATTTAACAGTGTATTGAACTACACCTGTTACTGTTAGAGTTAATGATTGAATGCCTTATACCCATTACTGTAAAATTCAATGACTGCATGCGCTATACCTGTTACTGGGTTCAAATCTGGCCTGGGCCTTTCTTTGTGGAATCTATCTTCTTTGTGCATTTGTGTGGCTTTTTACTGGGTATTTGACTGGTGTTTTAACCAAAGCTATGTACAGCAAGTGCATATAATCTGGTCCGTGAAACAGTTGCACAACAGATCAGACAAGGTACAGTTCATACAGAGCATCACTGAAGCTAGCTCAAGGTCAGGTACAGTCTTCCAAACAGATGAGTCTTCTGACCACGATGGAAATTCTGCAGAGCCCAAGTAGTTTGTAGGGACATGGGCAGGTCAGTCCGCCATTGGGGATATTGGTGGGAAAAGCTTTGAGGTCTACATGAGTGACTGCCATTCAAAAAGAGGGCAGGGGGATGTAGCTGTCCTGATGCAGCAGAATGGACTCACTAAGTCTGTGTTTATAGAGTGATTATCACTTGTAGGTAGGAAGGGGCTGTCTTGATTACCGCAACGTAACTCAGAGTTAGTGCTTTGAATTGGACCCTGGCTGCAAATGGCAGCCAGTGCAAGGATATCAGTAGGGGGAGTCACGTGGCTCCCCGGCTGGCAAATGGACTGGATAATGCATGGGTGGCTGGTGTTCGATCAAGACAAACTGAACTAAGGTGTAAAGCTTCTTGTTGACTGGAAAGCAGAGAAATCGTCCGTTTATTTTGTGTTCACGTGTGAACTACATGTTTATTCCCCAATTGAAAGGAAGATTTAAAAAAATGCTCCCTCGGGGACGTGTCAAATTATTGCGATAGGAAATGCGCTGAGGGAAGAATCTCCAGACAGTTCAAAGAATTAATTTTCATTACGTGGTATGATTGGTCTTGGCAAAATTGATGTATTTTCTGCTGCTTGGCGGAATAAAAAATACATTAAAAATGGGAAAACTTTCGGATAATGCCACCATATATAGAGACCGCTCAAGTAGACTATGTCTCAACTATACGCGGGAAAATATTGTAGGATACTCATAGTCCGAGTTGCTCTCAAATGATGAGTCAAGTGGACACTGGATATAGCGCGGTTTGCAAGATGGACGTTCTGGAAAATTACCATAGTATGACTCCGACTATTAATGTCTATATTTTTGTTATGTTCTGTAATGTTTATTCTGCTTGGGGAGGAAAACTATGTACGCTGCGCTCCATTGTGGGCTAATATTTTTCATATGTTCAAAAGGGTACTCACACACCACTTTTACTGAAAGCCTACTTATTCTAACTGATCAGCATTTATTGCTACAAAATATTACATGACCAGAAAAAGCAGAAAGAATCGACTTTACATTCAGTCATTGACCCAATTTGTTGCTAAATAATGCACACCAGCCTGAATGGATAGGTACAGTATCAACTAATGCATGCATGTCACTGAGCTTTCACTTCTGCTTTAATTTTGTGAGCGTGCAAGCCACGGTGAATATAGCTGACGGAAGTCTGGCTTTTTGCCACGAAATCACTCATGCTTTTAAGTGACTCAAAACAGACATGCAGTTTTAAAGCCTTGCCTTTGCACGCGAGCAAGACCAACTCTTGAATTCAAAAGGAATAATGGCATGCGTCAGACTGTGGATTTGATCGCTGACATTTGTTGTCCTCACTTGTATACTTGGAGCTAAAAATTTGTGACGTATTACATATGCTGAGAGCTTGTATATCAATATAGTGACGGTAAAACGCTCACCTCATTGATCGTACAATAATCCATCTCGGGGGACCATACTCTCCTCTTGTAGAAATAATTCAAGGCGATGAATAGAGCAGATCCGAGCGCGGCCACCGCTGCGGTGAGAGCGACGGATATGTGCTGAAGCAGAACCATGTGTTGCCGCCGGTCGCTAAACCCAAGCATGTAACTGCTTGCGAGACGACAAAAACAATTCCCACCAGTATTGGAGGCGAATACCAGTTCACGTGATCAAGTCCTTGTTTGTGTAAAAAAATAAAAACCTCCCGTTTGCCTTTACGAAGCATTCAGCATGACAGGCATCAGAAGGGCGTTACGAGCGCTTGTCAGGTGTGGAAACCCGATTTGAAAATCAGTTGCAGAGAGAAAGACGAAGCCGTACGGTATACGCGTGGACGACGGTATACGCAGTATGCAACATCACAGCAATATTCATCTACCGACCAGTAGCCTACTTTTGGTTTGATTTGGCCTATACGCAACGAATAAATCAAGCAAACGAGCGAATTTAAAGGTATCCTGGAATAGATGCGCCCTTGTAACACTGCAGAATACCGAAATCATGAGACCGGGAAACAAATTTTCTGCGTAAAATCCAAATCTACGTTAAATAGTCTCAAATTTAGTGACTTCTCTCCTGAAAACGGAAGGCATAGTGCGCAGCATTTTAGATCACGAATCTTGAAATTACATAGCTTCCCTTTTCGTGAAACTTATGCATGAATTATTTCATAAATCAGTGAATTCGGATGATTCAATCAAATGCATGTTGGCCACCGATCTGACACTCTGCCTGTTCCTGACCACTAGTTCGTATTTATTTATTCAAAGTATTCTCCTATTTATTCAAAGTATTCTCCTTTGTCATTTTGCCCTGACAATTATGTGTTAATATGTATGGATAAGACGGATGTGAGGCAGACTGAATCTTCTACAAACCGAATCTGGATAAATTTAAGGGAAAAAAGTAAAGCAATGTCTTCGTCTCATTGTATCACTGAACCAATATGGTGACTAAAGCTTCACAAAGTCCCTGGTCCACTCTCCTCAAGTCGTGGAACGATTAATTGTCTACATTCAGTATTTTTCATTTCATATAAATAAATAGGTAAATAAGTATGTTCGGAAAACATTAACACCTCGCAAATAAAATAGGCTACATATAAATTCTGCATTGTATTCTCTTATTCTATGAAACCAGAACGACCATGAAATCCATAACGAGCAAGCACTCCCCAGCCCAGAATGACCTTGAACATCGGCTTCTGAAATACTCGCAGTCGCGGCAAAAATGTCAGGCACTGTGCGGCTGCTTTTGAGCGTGACGCGATGCGTGTTGGATGTGTCTGATCGGATTGCAATCGAATGCGCACGGGTGAGTTCACATTGCACAAATAATTTCCGCAAAACTTATCAAAATGAAGGCGCATCATCACACAGAAATAGTTTGTAACAGTTTTTCAGGGCAGATCTAATCTCACGTGTCTCATTAAAATCATTAAATATCCCAAGATCGACTGGAATTCAGTTGTTTGTCATTCCCGTCTTCTAGTAATTACAGTAAAAGCATCAAACCTACTTGAAGAATTACGGTAATTACCTGGATGACGTAATTCAACTAACAGCATCACGACCGAAACGGCCAGTACTCTTGGATGGGGAGATACTGGCCCTTTAAGGAACAAGAAACAATTTCCGAATGAAACAACTTACTTTTGATCGGAATTATTGGTGTAAAAAGGAATAAACCGTCTCGACGAGCAACTGGTGCTTGAACGACGCTTTTGGGAGTTAAGGAATGTTGTAATGGGAAAGACATTACTGCTAGCTAGGTAGCTAGCTAGCCAGCTTACATTGCCAAACATGGTGGCTCCTGTGAACGAAAACTAGCTGACTGAAGATTACTGGCCTTCGCCGAAAGAAAATTGCTTTTTTACCCGGCAAAAGTTGTTTTCCTTGTCACTAGACACGTCGGACGTTGGACGAAGCATTTTCGCATTGCAATCGGTCGGACAGCTACAACAAATATGGTCGGTAGTTGGGCGGTATATCCGAAATGGCAACCTGCTAGTGATGGCTAACTGCATGGACAACCTGTGTCGAAAAGTTCGGAATTGTTTGCCGGACATTCATATAAGTTTTTGTCTTCGTTAAAATTGTGTTTATCATCAGGTTTTAGGCAACTTGCATTGAACGGGAATCATTTCGGGTTAAATAACATTGTCAACAAACCGGCTTGTCATGGTCAAGCAATGCAGCGTTAACTTGGTGATCGTACTTTTACACCCCCGTCTGGGCAGCGTTAAAGTCATTTGAAAGCTTTTGACGGGTGAAGTAATGAATTAACAAACACTGCATCGCGATCCATTTCTGCTACTGTAAGCCACGTTTACCTATTCAACACATTATTTTTGTTAACAAAGGAGGAATGTCCGCAGCGCGCTGTGCCGTAACGCGACTTTCAGGTCGTCGTCTAATTTTGCTGGGCGCTGCAGAAAATTCATCATGAATCGCGGTTTAAAACGAGCTGTTGTCAATGTTGGACATGGATTATACACATATCCTGGTGATCAGTTAGATGTGTGTTGTGCAGTGTGCCACCAAGCGCATACAGTGCACGGTTCACTTTAAGTACGGTTTAGAAGACGCACATAGACATTTACATGGAGACTTGTTTGACATGCCAAGGACGGAGTTACCATTGCCAGAGGGCTGGGAAGAAGCCCTGGATTTTGACGGGAAGGTCTACTATATTGACCACATCAACCACACTACGAGTTGGATTGACCCCCGAGACAGGTATGGGAGCCAAATTATTAAAAATTCTGCGGTCTGAGTCTTTACAATCCAGCACGTTGCTGTTCTCATACACTGTTATACCACTGAATTATTGTCACGACCTCATCAATTTGTTCGATGATATTCGGTCAATCAATAAATGCAGGTGTTCAACTTAACATTTGCTTGTTCGGTATTTTATTATTTGACGCCACTTACACTGGATATATTGTCGTTAATTTTGTTCTAAAAGTTGGACCGTTGGGTTGAACTTATTTCTCTCCGTCATTGTGAGAACACATGGATCTAGACACTTAAGTCACATGGTTTCAGCAACGCAAAATATGTGACCAGGTAACTGCTCAGTTAAGCCTCTCAATTATGCATCTCAAGCTGAAACCAGAATGAGGAAATTTGGCGCAAGATTTTGCTTATTTATGAATGTAGTCAAGTGTAACCTGGAAAGTACTGTCTGAAAATGGGTCATCTAGGCCCCTCCTTTGAATTTTAAAGCTGAAACGCGTTTAATGGCACCACATGTGAAGAGTAAAAAGTTGTTTATATGGAGTGTGTAGATTAATTTGAAGACGAGTGCGTCGCCGCTATAACCAGGGAATAACACGTTAGAATAATATACCACCCTCTTATTTACAGAAGTCTCGAGTCAGAGCAGGTTAAGTTTGTCGCCTGGGCTGGTGTTTGCAGAGAGACCTGACGCGCACAACGCGGCTGCAGGCTCTCTACTTACCCCTCCAATATAGGCTACGTCAGACTTAAAAACGGCTTGTCATGGCTGTTGATAACAGAAGGTATTGTGATGGATAAAAGGAATGCGACTAGTTCTCAGCTGCGCCAATCGTATTAGTGGCCATTAATAAGATTTGGAGCATTCAACTGCTGGCCTTTGAACCCTAGTTTAGTGTTTGATGTATGGAAAAATTCTTCTTAGCCCCACTGGCCTGTTCTGCCGTTGCAGTCTTATGTACGTTAATTGAAGCACTTGTTTGCAATTCCCCAGTAACGACGAGCTCTTGGGATTTTGTTACAAAATCCGTTTAATAGCTTGGATGTGGACAAAATCTGTTAAATAGCTTGGGTGTGGAATTCGTAAGATCATTAGTGAGTTCCTGGGTATGTTGGCTTGGGGTAAGAGTCCACGAAAAATGTTATGCTGGGACGTATCCAAAGCCGCTTGCAGGATTGCTATTGGTGTGCGCAATGTTTCATTTCTATCAGTATAGTTGGCTTGCCAACAGTAATACGTGGCTATGGACATGGAAGATATAAAAGAGAGCTCCTTGTTTGGCCCTTTTGAAATACGAAATGCCTAATTTGTTACCGGGATACGGCTGGGAGAAATCTGTACACAAAATAGCGCATTCCTTTCTTGAGTTTCTGGAGAGACTTATTCCGTTCTACCCGAGCGCGTTGCCTCAAAAGCCAGAGTGTGATATTAATTTGAAATCTCTTTAACGGCCCGGAGAGGTCAAAGTGTTTCCCAGCTCAAGACACCGTTGGCCTGCTAACAACATTTTGCAATGCATCTTCAGGCCTGACAGACACTTAAATGTGCTCCTACTGGGCTAATTGTATTGCATTTACTTTGCGGTAAAAATAATCCAGTCACTTAGTTTTGGATCTATGAAAAGGCAAAACTATAAACCTGCTGAATATTTAACTGAATATAATTTGCATAAAGAGAGCTGTTCTTCGGTCAGTGTGGTGTTTGCCGTTGTTTTGGCTAACAGCGAGACGTTGAATTTGTTTTGCCCACGCATTACGAAGGGTGTATTAAATTACCCGACCAAACAGCAAATGAATTGGCATCTCGGTGATATCTCGTTCCTCCCCTATTATCCAGGGTTTGAGAACACGGTGTCCCATTGCTGAACTGTTGTCAATGAGAGTGGGCAATAATGAATTTCGATTATGCTGCCCTCCGTGTTTGTATAGAAAATACGGAAAAGCGCCTGAATTTGACGCATTTTATATGCGCCTCTCTGCGCAATGTACTTAAATTAGGAGTCATACGAGTTTAGAGACTAATTGCGCTTTCTCAGTTAGCCTGCTCTGTCCTTACTGAGAGAAAGAATGCTTTTACTGGAGCGCTCAAATAATTTTATTATTATTTATTTTTTTTAACAGTTGCACTTATATCAGTCATAAATGGGATGGTATTTGACTTGACCCCCTTGTGCATTTCCCAAATGTCCCTGTGAATGTGTATTGAAACAAAGATGGTGATGCAGCTATTGCAATGGAAAAAAATAAAATCTGGATTTTTAAAAATGTTATCTCCGTTATAGTATGTTTAATGCTCCCAGTCCAGCGAGGAGATCTGAGAACAGTAAAAAATAATGCACCAATGAGTTCTCCATAGCTGCTTATAGTGTGTGTGTGTTTGTGTGTGTGTTACTTGATCCTTTTTTAGAAAAAGGCTGCTAATCTTATTTTCAGCTGAAATATTTTCATTTAGTCTAATGCTTAGAGTGAAGGAAACTATTTTAGCATTACTAGAGGCCTCCGTACGAGTAACACATTACATTCTATCTGTGTTGCTGCAAAGTTATGGCCATGAATGAACCACTGAAGGGTGAACTGTAACAAAATTATTTCAGGAGTATGGTGGAAATTTTTGGTTCACTTGACAAGAGGGAAGTTCCCTTGGGAAGTATACTTGAGAAAAAAAATAATGTCTGCAATTTTTCTATTTTTACATGACCGTTTTATGTTGCTCTCTCTGTGCTGAAGCAGCAGCCGGTTACTATTGGCAATAGAAAGCCATTGAGAACACGGCCATAGAATAAATAATGGAGGATTAAAATAGTTTTCTCTGAAGAGGTAGTGCACCGGACACTCACTGTTGTAAGTTGTATTAAAATGTTGGAAGAGTAGATTCCTTACAAATTTCCATCATGTGTTTTGCTGTGCACTTGCCCGCAAGACAGTGTTTCTTCACTGCCCAAGTGGTTTTAAATGCAAAATAATTTGCATCGGTCACTGCGGATATATACTGACAGGGCCTAATTTGAATGACAAACAGGCAGCCTGGTGGATTTGAGTGTTGAGCGTAACCTTCACCTGAGACGTTTGTGGGTATTCGCGGAGATCTTGGGTTTTTGAATACATGGTTAGATGAACATCTATTTAACACCAGCCATCCATATTCCATTCACATGACACGGTGCTGAATTTCAGGTCTAAAGCTTGCGCATTGTAAGTTGCCTTAAAATGAACTTGTGCTAAAATAGTACTCTCATTTACCTGTGTGTAAAGAGTATCAGATTAAATCTAATCTTTCGGGCATTAGAGGCTTGCGAGTTGGCTCGATTAATTTTTATTGTCTATAATAGCCAGTGCGTTTTATTTGAGCCTCGCTATATCCCGATATTTGAACTGCTGATTTGATTTGTTGGCATTCCGTCAGCACAATGGAATGTTATCTGCGGTATATTACAGTGTTGATGTTTGAGGCTGAAACGCACCTTTATTGCTGGACCTTGAGCTCAATGAAGCACACTGCCGCTGCCGTATAAATGCCTTGCGGAATTTACTGGGTGTTCAGTCCACGGCTGACTCATGACTAAGCTATGCGCTGTGTTTGTATTCACCACACGACATGGCTTTTTCATTACGATACGGGCTGGGACGGTCTCTCTGCTCAACCTGTCAATCATTTAAATGGTACTTTTGCTGTCAGCATCTTGTATATTTGCAGTCACTAAAACATAATGATCCTTTCAACAGACTGGCTAATCAGTGGTCCTATCTTTTGGTGATAAAAAGCCACTCTGTGTCCCCTGTGAGGTGATGCTGTATGGGACTATTTGCATGCTGGAATTATTTAATTTTAAAAAATTTGATTTTGGGTGAATTTTGTACTTGTTTCAAAGCCCAGAATGCAACTCGTACAATAAACAATTTAATGTCTAATATTAATAGTAATAATAGCTTATTGTTGATGGTAAGATGACAATTGCACTCATCTGAAACATAGTTCTTGACGAAGTATTAAAAATCCTCCACATGATTGAATGATGCTGATATGTCGTGGACAGGGGGTGGGGATTAGATTTGATTGACAGCAGTCTTTGCACCTGCTTCCATCTTAGCTAGGAAGACCAATGAGCTCGGAGGTGAAATTGTACACTAGCCTGACAGCGTTTGCTCTCTGAGCACAGCACAAGGCTTTATGTGTGCATAATATGGTGGGAGTTGGGAAGGGAGATACGATGGCTATCCCGAAAAGGTGCTTTACCTTCAGTGACGGCGATCAGTTGGGGATAAATGTAGAAGCAGCGGAGGGTCCTCACATTTTAATTATGCATGAGCCGAAAAGTGAACGGGGTCAATTTCTCTGGTCAGTAGGCCCTAGGTAACACACTATACAACTAAAAAAACGGCATCACGTGTGAGAACTGCCAAACCAGTGATTACTGAATGAGAATATTAAAATACGTCCATAGGCTGCATCACCTGAATGAGCAGAAATTAACTTGGGGAACATTAGGTGGTATTCATTTCAAATCAGTCTCAATGTCCTTTCTTCCTTCCTGAGAGTCCTAAGTTCTTCTCAAAGTGAAGGGACTGCCTGAATATTTTTTTAAATTTTTTTTTTAAAAGATGAGAGGGCTAGTGAAGTAGTGTGAGGAATGAGAGAAGGAGGGAGGGAGAGGGTGAGATGGAAAGAGGAGGAGGGGGGAGCGACTTGGGAGAAAGGGGGAGAAAGAGAGAGCGAGCCAGATAACGGCTCATTCACTTGTGGCCATTGAAAAGACCCGCCTGGCTGACACGGCGTGCTGTGCTCTGAGCAGGGACCCCTGTGTGTCTTGGCTGCTGTATGTGTGACTGTGCCTTTTTGCACCTGTGTGTGTGTGTGCACGTGCATGCGTGTGTGTGTGTGTGCACGTGCATGCGTGCGTGTGTGTGTGCGTGCGTGCATGTGTGTCTGCATGTGCGTGCATGTGCACGCGTGAGTGTGCGTAGAGATGCTCGTGGTCTCCCAGGCTCTTGTTCTTGGAAAGCTTGCCCACGTTGCCCCAGAAACCTCTGGGCGATGTGCCGGTTGGACTCGAGGAATGCCAGGCTGGGGTTTCCGGGCTCGGAGTGCACAGCCGCTCCTGAGGGGGAAAGGGCGCATTCCTCTGCCCTGGATTCCAGGGGGTGCTGCTGTGGGGTGTTGTGGTGGGGTCTGGGGAGGTTAACTCAGGAATGGCTATTAGGATATTTTCAGGGGTCCAGAGCAGGAGGACGTTGCAGTGAACGAACTCTCCATGGGTTTACACCGGGATTAATGCCTGAAGCTGGCTTTAGAAACATCAGCTCGTTATTGGTGGTGTTTCATTAATCTTGTAATGAAATGGGCTGTTATTCTCTCAATGTTCTGTGGACAGCAGTCCCGATTGGCAGGCTTTGTGTGGTCATGTGATGATTCGGTCTGGGGTGAGAACATGCAAACTCTGCGCACAAATGCCCCAGAGTGGGACGCAAACCCACGACCCTACAACTTTACCCGCAGTGCCACTCTGTGCTGCCCGTGATGATAAAATGGTTAGGGCTCGAAATTGCGACCAAAATTAACACTGTGACCACTGAATTAAAATAGTCGCACCTGTGCGACCGCTTTTTTCCCCCAATTAACGCCTCTTTTCGGGTACATTTGGTAGTCAGGAGGCACGCCAACCGCTGCTGCAGCTGAAATAGAGATGGGTGTATGTCTTGGAGCAGTCAGTGCAAGAATCTGCTGGACATACCGCAGCCGAGCGCACCGGTATAAGAATGGAGCGTACCCAGTGTGTTCCCTTGAGCTGACGGTGACAATTCTGACCAATCAAAGGGGAGCTCAACATCCTAAACCTCAGTACTGATTCTAGAATGGTTAATATTAGCCGTCAATCACTCATTTTCGCAGTATTGAGACTTACTATTGTAACTATAGGCCTACACAAGATTTCGACAGAAAATGAAACGAAGAGCTATGGAAGACTTTTTTTTTTTTTGGTAGCCTTAACGTTCAGAAAAGTGGAGTCAGTAACAAAAGTTACTGAAACTGGAATCATGACGTGATTCGGATGAACTGGCAGCGAAATCAGTTTATTATTTTCGCAGAGTTGCTTCGAAATTTTGAATGGCTGAGGTTATAAGTAGGTGAAGTGCTTCGTGTTCATTGTAAAGATAATGGCCCGGATCTCATAACAGGTAACAGCGCGATATCTAGCTACTAAGTCCAAAAACTTTCAAGTGGAAAGTCTTCACGAACGTGGAGAAAGAAGGAAACACCAAAAAATACTGTGACAAATGTGCGTCAACGAGTAGGTCCGGTGTTCTGTTAATATTTGCAACCTATCAAAATATGCTGCCTCGCGGCTCTGCGCTTGTGCAGACCTAAAATCTTTGTCTCCTTTTCTTCGCTCATATCTTCAGTATCTTATCGGCAAAAATCATAAACACACATTTTTTTTCAGTGCGTCTTTAGACCAGTAAACGTTTTCCTGAAAATGCAGAAATTAGATGACAATGGCGTGTGGCATACTATATCTTAAAACAAACATATCCAGCTCATAACATCTGCTTGTGTTATAATAACCTAAATAGCAAAGTTATCTCTGTGGACTGACTCATATTCGAACATTGAGGCGAAAATAAGGACTTTACGTCCGATCTGCATTTAACCCTAACACAGTTGAAGATTTGATTTGGATCAGTGTGGAGGGTCCTCCTCTGGACATATTTGTTGCCTCACAGGCAGTGAGGAGATGGATTAAAGGGCAGAGAGCAAGGAGACCCAATTTTACATCCTGGCCTCCAGATATGGCATAAAGCCGATGTTGTGGAAACCTTTGTTAATCAATGAACTCAAGACTCTCATATTGTTTAATAACTGCCATTTGTTGGAGCTAGTTGTTTTGTTAATGTTTAGTGTTATATTGTAGTTTTTTTTTTAAACATTAAAAAATATATATATTGGTGCTTCTTAGATTTCGGTGTGTGCGCTCCTAAATTTGGGATCGCGCTCCTAACTTTATAAACTTGGGAGCGCAGCGCTACCGAGCAAAAAAGTGAATTTCCAGCCCTGATGGCTGAATGTTGTTTTCGTTTGTTTGTTCCCTCAGACAGACGAAGCCCCTGACGTTCGCTGACTGCATCGGGGATGAGTTGCCGGTGGGCTGGGAGGAGGCCTATGACCCCAGTGTTGGAGCGTATTATGTGGACCACAACACAAGTGAGTTCGGGGCCACGTCACTTCAGCTCTACTTTGAACAGTGTTTTTTACAGCCACTGACACTCTACAGAGTAATAAGAGCAGCCACAGGGCCTAAACCCCCAAATTACAATATAATCTGGGGGGAAAAACAGTGACGGGCTACTAAAGGTCTTTCTCATCAGGCTTGGGTATGTGTGTTATAAATGTGCTAATGGGGTTTGTTCGTTATTTCACCTCTGAACGCAGGATTACTCTCCATATGCTCTCGCATTCTTTGCCTGGTCAACAGTCAAGGTGTTTATTACGCTGCATGTAGGTCTAAATTTGTTTTGTATGATGATTAAAATGGTGATGATGACAGAGATGACTGCAGGCTACAGAAGGAGTTATTTAAGAATGGCAATAATCCAAACTAGAGGCACTAGTGGAGTGCAAACCTCTGCCAAGGCAGCACAAACCAAATGTGCATGAGTGGGAGCAAAGTTGAGTTATCGCATGTGACAGGATTTCAAGATGGCTGCCGTGGCAGCCATATTGTTTCACTGATAGCGGTCAAAATCAGTAGGGTCCATCCTTGATGCAATGGCAATCCACCCACAAATTTCAAAATTTAATCCGTGCATTACTTTTTGAGTTACAGACAAACAAACCAACAGGCAAAAACATAACTTCCACCCCAACTTTGTTAGCAGGGGTAATAAAAATCTCAACTTTGAAGCGTTAAATCACATTTACCTGTGACTCTGTTTTTGGTGAATTCTTTCAGTCTAGTGGAAACATGGGCCTTTAACTGTATGTGTGTGAGGAAAAGTGCTTTGCCATTTGCCTGTCACTGGATCTTGCACTGTGTCATGTTTACTACTCAATGAAATGCCACCCTTGGATACCACCCCGCTAGGCATCCTGTGGCTAAAGGGAACAAACAGTGGAACATTTTCATGAGCAAGAAGAACTCCTCTGATTTTTACTTGGTATAGCTGTCCATTTAACTCCACTGGGCTCATCGTGCTCTGGCCGAAACCTTTGAATCTGAGCTGGTAGTAGGTCTGTGACACTGTAACACTTTGTGTGTGTTTGCGTGTGTGTGTGTTTAATCACGTGCTGTTTGCCTGTACTATATCGGTGCTGTCTACTGCACAGGTGAACACTGCGTTTCGTCGAGAACTAAATAAAGATTATTCAACCCCTGCAGAGAGTACCCAGCTGGAGGACCCCCGACTGCAATGGCAGCGGGAACAAGAGCGCATGCTGCACCAGTACTTGGGCGTGGCACGAGACGCCCTGACAGCACAGCGGGAGCTGTTCCAGGTCAAAGAACAACGCCTCCTGGTGGCCCAGCGCGAATATCGTCAGCTCAACGATGCATGGAGAGACAAGTCCACCTCACAAACTAGCTGTAAGCAGTGCAACTGGCTCTGTTTAGCTTTTTATCTGCTTAAATGCAAAGATTGATGCTATAACTCCTGACTGGTTTGACTGACACTGACTGGGCTTAGATCCTGATCGAAAATGAGTATTCTTTGGAGAATCATCGGAGACCGTTTGATTCAGTTTTGATCTGCCCCTATGAAATTGGCCTTCAAAATCCTTCTTAGGATTTAATAATGGCATGGAACTGAAGAGTCAGTCATGATCTAAGCTAGGCGCACGCTAGCCGTTCGCCTCATAGCCGTTGGTGTAAGAAAGGGCGCGGACTAGCGATTCCCAAACCACATAGCTATGGCAGAAGTTTTGACGACTCTGGGTCACTTTCAAAGCGATCACACCCACACAACCCTCTTCAACCTTCATTAACAGCTACTGTTGCCTTAAGAGCAAGCAGACCATTCCGGCTGAGACATTATTTCATAGCTAGCGAATTTAAGCTGTGTAACACCGGTATGTATACAATTGCATGTTGTGATACTCTTTAGATTATATGGCCATCTTGCTAGCTAGCTAATGCTATTTAAAGAACATTGTTGCAAATAATCATCATATTGAAGCAATTTCATTTGGTTTTTGCCTGAACTTCACTGGTTACCAAGCCGTTATACCGATGCGTCTCAAAAATCTGAAATTACAGTTCAGATGCACGAAAGTGTCCCAAAATATATCAGAGAAGTTCATGCCTATTACAGCTTGCTAAGTTGGTAAAGTTGGGGCAAAGCCATAGAACATTGCTTAAATATGGCGATTATATACAAAACTTGGGGAAAAGCCATAGAATATCGCTTAAATATGACGATTATATACAAAGATTTTCCTTAGTTAACATTAACTAGCTAGATGGCTGTTAGGGTTGTAACGATTCTGAACCGTGGTTTTTTTTTTAAGGTGTAGTACCACCACCTGCTGCCATGGAGCGAACATCCGAGCTTTCCCTTTTCCTTTAATAAAACAGTCGCAGTCTTGAACGAAAGGGCCAAACATCAAATGGCATTAGAAATGCTTCCAGTAAAAAAAAAAAAAAAAAAAATTTACACTTTTTTGGTGACATGCTGCACAGATCCAAGTAAAGGACTGCTGAATTGTCTCCTTTTAACCAGTTGGGTTTCTCTAATCCCGTCCTGGTTTACTCTTCTCAATTAGCAATCAATCTGGGGATTCGCTTATTTACTTTGCTGAATGAGTAGAGCTGTTTATTAAGATAGCATGTTTCATTGCTGCATTCTGAAAGTTTAATGGCCATAGAACAGCGCAAATTTGCAAGAACGGCTATTTGGCCCTTTTGCGCGATTGTGATAATTCATATCTCTCATTCACGTTTCATCTGCTTTTCAGAACGTTTTTCTCCTTGTGTACTTTATAGATGCTTGAAATCCAGGGCGATCTGAAAATTAATCTTTATTTTTATTTTATCATTATAGATGTCCTAAAAATACTACGACGAGAGAAATACTGAGTTGGGATGTGGGGATGCTGAACGAGGACTTTTTTTAAAAGTGTGATGAGACCACTTGCAGTCATAGGGTGTGTAGGCAGTCGCGTGTAATTTCTTGAAACATACAGAACTGAAGCGGCTTAAACGATTGAAAATTCTGTCGAGAAGAATCCTGAGTTTAGATTTTGCTAAGTGCAAAATCGCCTCCATCTTGAAACTCACAATAAGTCAATTGACGAGCACGAACGAATAGATTGCAATCTGTTCCCCTATCCTTCCTATTCATTCGTGCTCGTCAATCACCTTATCGTGACTTTCAAGATGGAGGCGACTGGAAGCTACCTCAAGGTTAGGTTTGCAAAAACAGTCTTTTTTAATAAACTACCTGTGCAATTTCAAAGTTCTCAGTGCCTCCTTTTAAATGTCAGGGCCATCAGAATTCTAGCGATCAAGTGTGGAGCTACTTTGAGCCTTGTTAATGATGAAAAAAAATAGCGATTTCTTTGCATGGCAACGTTATGCCCGATTCACTACCATTGTAAGCCTGTTGTGAGCTTCGGCTAAAAAGCCATACATTTCGAAATGTTGCGTGCGTACGGAGGTGGGGTATTCGACAAAGGTTAGTACTCGTTATAATGTTTCAATACACCCCAAGTCAATTTCACACCGGAATTCTCCTTTAATAAACAGCTTTGCTCATTCAATTTAAAGAGTAAACAAATCCACCATTTAATTGCTAATCAAGCAACGTAAACAGGAACGGGTATACTTTAAAATATCTGTATGTGTGTATGTATATGTAATGCATACATACATACATATATTTTATATACCTAGAGTTGCCTAATTGATTAATAGGAGACTATTCTGTTTTCAAATTGCTTAGCTCCTTTCAGCTTGTGGCCGAAAAATACTAATGTCAGTCAAGTTTTTTCCGGAAGCATTACTGGAAAAAAGCATTACCCTTTGATGTTTGGCACTTTCATTCAGGACAGCACGGGGGTTCATAAACTAAAAGGGAAAGCTTGGATGTTTGCCTCATGGTAGCAGGTGGTTTTACTATTCTTTAAAAAAACATAATTTATAATCGTTATGCTCCTAATGGCTGTATAATCTTAAGAGTAACAGAAGACTTATGCATGTACTGAGGCACGCTCCATTGCACCTTTCTAAATCAGCATAGGTGGTGCTTGAGCTATCTGTGATAGTTTTGATTTCAGTGAGGGTTCCTGTAATATTTTACTTTGATGCCCATAATCTTTCTTTCAACTTTTGTCATTCTAGTGGTATTGTGCTGCTTAATTTGAGATTGTGGATTTTATCCATACTAATTCATGATGTATGTTTTATTGTTGCAGATTCACATTTTTGTGGTTTTCTACAACAGTTGGTGCCAATGTTAGTGGTTATATAAAACAGGATTAGTGGAATCAAATGTTGACTTAATTTTGCTGATAGAGTATTAGAGAAATAAATGTATATCTGCCCTTAAATAAATGTAGTCTTACATGCAGGTTCAGAAATGAATGTGTGGAATACATGCAATAGATTTGTAGTTTGTATCTGTTGTTGATATTGCTTAACAAATCAGGTGCATTTACTGAGCTTATGTTGTGAAGGCGCACCTGCAACACAGTGTTTCGACTGCGTGGCTAAAACATTATCAAGTTGTTTATCCAGAGTGGCTGAAGGCAAAAAATTGTGGAGCACACCCAATGTAAGAGCTGCGCGCTCTAATACTGTGTGTTTTTGATCGACTGGAGATTAACTGATTAATCAATCTAAAACTGGTGCTGCCTGTTTTTTAATTGATGGGAGGGTTGTTAGTGTAGCGTTGCTGTAACTGCTTTTCAGAGCCCTGACATTGCAACCGTGCAGTAAGTGTATATGATGGGCGGGAGTATTAGGTGTGTGACTTGTCCCTGATAAATGAAAGATGACCTGTATGAAAAATGAAAGCTATGACCAGTATGTAAGGACTGATGGGCTCTATTTTATTTTTTACAGTGAACTCCAATTCCTCGTCCAGCAGCAAATATGATCCAGAGATTCTCAAAGCGGAGATCGTGACCGCTAAAAGCAGGGTGAGAACTACCTGTCGCTGCCTGTTCTTATTCCTGTGGAAGGAGGGAAGTTATCGTCAGTCACCAGCCAGATGGTGCTGGTATTTTTTCTGTTGATTGTGAGTTGTCGGCCCAAACAGCCACTGTGGAAGCTCACCGTCCATCACTCATCACTTCTCGGATCTTTTTTTTGGTCCTCCGGGGGATATAGTATTCAGCTCTTTCCATTCGTTCGTATGAACGAACGTCCATCCCGTTAGTGTCAACACGATATCTCAAGAACCAGTGGACTGATTTTGCTCATATTTACCACCAAGTTCCACTGGGGGGTGGGGGTGACCTTGAGGTAATTTTCAAGGTCACAGGGCAATTACATAGATTTTGCCTTTGTCGGCCTTGTGTACACAATATCTCAAAAACCAGTTGACCAATTTTGCTCATATTTAGCACCAACACGTACATGCGGCGGGAGAGACAGTCATGTTCATGGCAATTACTTGTTTTATCTGAATATTATGTTTTTTGTGTAAAACCGTAAAATTGAAGAGTAAACACTGGGATGCAACAGCCTCTTAGGATTTTGGATGAAGCTGGTTTGCGTGCTGCACGTGTTCCTTTTCAGATTTTTGTGGTGACCGCTGGTCACGTCATTTCTAACCTTCATAAATATCTGGATTATGAAAATTCACATATTTGTTTGATTTCTGTTCATTTAATTTGTACATATTTACATTCACGTTAAGGAGTACAAAGTCTTCCCTGAGAGGATTTATTCTGTAATGCTTTGTTTGGCAGCATGTTTCTACCATGTGTCAGGTGTAGCTAATGAGGTGAATGGACTGTGCCTTTGATGTTGGAAAAGGACTTTGTGTTGTTGAGGATTTTGTTATTTCCTGTACTCTCTTCGTTCATTAAATGTTGTAGCCCAAAGCTGTTCCTCTCCCCTCTTTGGCGGTAAAAATGAGCAAGTTATGGGTTTTGTTTTATTGTACCTCTGTGTGCTTTTTAGGAGGGGAATAGGACTAGTGCACTGCCTGAAACTGGATTCACATTATTGTCAGTACTGTATTGCTCCTGCGTTGGCGGAGTTTATGCTCTGGGAGTCTTTTTATTTGATCCTGGGCCCCAGGCACGCTCAGTCAAATGCAGAAAAGTATTTTTATCTGTGTCGCTGTTTAACCCTATTACGTCTGTTTGCTTCCTTTTTAAGGTGAGCAAGTTGAAGAGGGACTTGGCCTATATGAAGCAGGAGCTACAGTACAAAGAGCAGGGCTTCCAAACGCTCACAGAGTAAGTGTTCCTAACCCGACCCATACGAGTCTGTTCTTTCAGCACTTACTCTTACTGCAGGTAACTGCCCCTCTGCTCTCTGAATGCAGCCGCTCTGCAGCTCTGCTCTCTGAATGCAGTCGCTCTGCAGCTCTGCTGTCTGAATGCAGCCGCTCTGCGGCTCTGCTGTCTGAATGCAGCCGCTCTGCTGTCTGAATGCAGCCGCTCTGCGGCTCTGCTGTCTGAATGCAGCCGCTCTGCAGCTCTGCTGTCTGAATGCAGCCGCTCTGCAGCTCTGCTGTCTGAATGCAGCTGCTCTGCAGCTCTGCTGTCTGAATGCGGCTCTGTTGTCTGAATGCAGCCGCTCTGCGGCTCTGCTGTCCGAATGCAGCCGCTCTGCGGCTCTGCTGTCTGAATGCAGCCGCTCTGCGGCTCTGCTGTCTGAATGCAGCCGCTCTGCAGCTCTGCTGTCTGAATGCAGCCGCTCTGCTGCTCTGCTGTCCGAATGCAGCCGCTCTGCAGCTCTGCTGTCCGAATGCAGCCGCTCTGCAGCTCTGTTGTCTGAATGCAGCCGCTCTGCGGCTCTGCTGTCTGAATGCAGCCGCTCTGCTGCTCTGCTGTCTGAATGCAGCCGCTCTGCTGCTCTGCTGTTCGAATGCAGCCGCTCTGCAGCTCTGCTGTCCGAATGCAGCCGCTCTGCAGCTCTGTTGTCTGAATGCAGCCGCTCTGCGGCTCTGCTGTCTGAATGCGGCTCTGCTGTCCGAATGCAGCCGCTCTGCAGCTCTGCTGTCCGAATGCAGCCGCTCTGCGGCTCTGTTGTCTGAATGCAGCCGCTGTGCAGCTCTGCTGTCTGAATGCAGCCGCTCTGCGGCTCTGTTGTCTGAATGCAGCTGCTGTGCGGCTCTGCTGTCTGAATGCGGCTCTGCTGTCTGAATGTAGCCGCTCTGCGGCTCTGCTGTCCGAATGCAGCCGCTCTGCAGCTCTGCTGTCCGAATGCAGCCGCTCTGCAGCTCTGCTGTCCGAATGCAGCCGCTCTGCAGCTCTGCTGTCCGAATGCAGCCGCTCTGCAGCTCTGCTGTCCGAATGCAGCCGCTCTGCGGCTCTGCTGTCTGAATGCAGCCGCTCTGCGGCTCTGCTGTCCGAATGCAGCCGCTCTGCGGCTCTGCTGTCCGAATGCAGCCGCTCTGCAGCTCTGCTGTCCGAATGCAGCCGCTCTGCAGCTCTGCTGTCTGAATGCAGCCGCTCTGCAGCTCTGCTGTCTGAATGCAGCCGCTCTGCAGCTCTGCTGTCTGAATGCAGCCGCTCTGCAGCTCTGCTGTCTGAATGCAGCCGCTCTGCAGCTCTGCTGTCCGAATGCAGCCGCTCTGCAGCTCTGCTGTCTGAATGCAGCGGCTCTGCAGCTCTGCTGTCTGAATGCAGCCGCTCTGCAGCTCTGCTGTCCGAATGCAGCCGCTCTGCAGCTCTGCTGTCCGAATGCAGCGGCTCTGCAGCTCTGCTGTCTGAATGCAGCCGCTCTGCAGCTCTGCTGTCTGAATGCAGCCGCTCTGCAGCTCTGCTGTCTGAATGCAGCCGCTCTGCGGCTCTGCTGTCTGAATGCAGCCGCTCTGCGGCTCTGCTGTCTGAATGCAGCCGCTCTGCGGCTCTGCTGTCTGAATGCAGCCGCTCTGCGGCTCTGCTGTCTGAATGCAGCCGCTCTGCAGCTCTGCTGTCTGAATGCAGCCGCTCTGCAGCTCTGCTGTCTGAATGCAGCCGCTCTGCAGCTCTGTCTCACTAAAAGTACATTTAAATGCCTGGATATCACCCGGTTGGGTTGACACTCTCTCTCTCTCTCTCTCTTCTTTCCTCTCTGTTTCTCCCTTCTTTTTTCTCTCTTACCCTCTCCTTCTCCCCCTCTGTCATTCCATCCCTCCCCTGTTCTCCTCTCCTCCCTCTCTTACTCCCTCTCTTTGTCCTGTCCTCTCTCTCCCTCCCTCTCCTGCGTCTCTCCCTTATTCCCTCCCTCTCTCTCTCCCTCTCCCTGTAGAATGCGGACAAACCTGTTGTTCTGCTGACACGTGTGACTTTTTGATGACTCACTGCACACAGATGCGCACACACACACACACACACACACACACACACGCACACACAGACACGCACGCGCATGAACATACACACACAAACTGTTCCAAGCTGTTTTCCCTCTTATTTTGCCCTCATCTGTATTCATTCATATTAATTGTTTTCAAATATAATGTTACAGAATGTGGAGCCAAATGGCTAATATTGTGTCTCTTTTGAAAAGCTGCTCAGTTTATACAAACTAAATTAAATTTTATTTAATCCAAACAGATTTTCTCACCTTTTTAGGAGGATATTTCTCATAGCAGGATTTCAGGGTTAGCTAGTTTTCCAACTTACGGTATAATTCTGCTCTGTGAAACAGAGCCATGGTGTGTTTGCAGGTGCTTTTATAATTTATTTATTTTTTTCCACCTCACCCCCCCCCCCTTCTCTCTATTCTTTCCTGACAGGATTGATCACAAAGTGTCAAGCACACAGTACGGCTTTAAGCTGCACGAGGTGCAGGCGATTCTGAGCGAAGTTAAAGCCATAAAAACAGCCATCAGCTCCGGAGAGCGAGAGAAACGGGAGCTCATGCAGGTGAGCGAGGGAGAAAGAGTGAGGAAGGGAGGGTCGGAGAGAGTGGGGAGGGTGTCTGTTATCTTGCAGCTACAGTGCTTGCCTGAGACTCGGGTGGTTCATGGTTCAGGTCTCACTGGAGCTGCAGTAGCATCGGTGCAAATGTTAGACCCCTGATGAAGTCTAATCCACTTCATGTCACTTTGGATAAAAGCACCAGCTAAATAACTAATGACGATGGTCATCAGAACTGTTTAGTGCCAGCAGTAATGCCGTACCCCCAGGCAGCAGGTCCTGCCTTAATTGGACCTTTCAGGTAATTGACGGCATACTAGGAAGGCTTGCTGTTAAATGAGGTTACGGAAGCAGGGCATGGTAGATGTTAAACAAAAAAATTGCTTCACAACCCAGCTCACACACAGAGGAATTTGGCTCTGAACAGTCTGGGCCTGTCTGATGGTTGTGTGGCCTATAAGGAGAATGTGTTTACCTGGAGAATCATGATCTCTCTGTATGTCTTTGGCCTTTGAGCCTTTCAGTAAATTTAATCATGTAAATTTTAAATTTAATGCAGGACAGGTTTGTTCCTATGTGAGTCTATGTAGATTCAGCCAATGGGAAGATGCTCGTCAAATTGCATTGCACCCAAAACTCTTGAGTGCGCTTTATTAATTGGAAAATAAGCAGCATGTACTTTTGTTCTAAAAATGGATTGGAATGACCCGAAATGTCGACTCCCCTGAGACTGAGGGTAAAACTGTGATTCTGGAGCATTGCATTAACCCTATAAAGTCTAACTTTACACTGAAAGGTGAACTGACCTTTCATCTAAAATTTTTCCCTATTGGCAATAAGCCATGCCCCATTGAGATCAATAACAACTGTCCGCAATTTTAGAAGAAACAAAAACATTTTTTATTGGGGAATTTAGTGCGTGAAAAGGCAAACTCGCGGAACCTGGAAATGCGATGTCTTGCCGAGAGTAAACGTAAAGATCAAACTGCTTTTCTTCGGGTGCTGTTTGAGCGTGGTGTTGGCCTGAACTGACTAACTTTATATCACTGGAATCTGTGGACTCTCCATTTTTATCTCATGCATCATTTGTCTCCATGGCACAAATTGGCAGAATCGCTAGTGCCGTATATGCGATGGTGCTCTGATATTGTTTTATTTCACATTGAATTAAGTGCCCATTTAGTTGCTTGGTGCTTGGATGGTATTTTGGGGTAAAAAGGTCATCAGAGCTTATAGCCGAGTCTCTTCCCGTTAAGTGGATGTGCTGCATGAGAAGGGAATGTTGCGATTTGGTAACACAGTTTAAAATGCCTCTGCTGCATTAAGTTGTGAACATCACTGGCTTTGTTGTCCTTGGTTTGACATCATTAACATCTCGGTTGCTTCGGAAAAAGCTATGGCCCACAAACAATGAAAGCGATGAACTTCTGTTCCAAGATTATACTGGTAGCACTTTTATTGAAGAATTAGGCTGTGGACAAGATTAAACTAATATTTAGCGGAAAGGTCTCTTCACCTTTTAAAGCTGCAGTCGGTAAGAATCCTCGACCGTGAGGACTTGGTCAGTTTTTTTTTGAACGAGTACAACTTTCAAGCCCCTCCCCTATTTGCGTTGAGATCCAAACCAGTCCCTCCTTCAATTTTCGCGCACATCCGAAGGCGCGTGCTAATGATCTAATTGGTTAGTTGAGCAAGGAGTGGTAGAATTTCGCAGATCGCATTACAGGCTGTGGGTGGGGATGAAGTCACAGATTTTTTTCTAAAATCACTGATTCATATTCGCATGTCTAAGCATAGTGACAGTTTCAATAAATACAACCAAAAAAAAATCTAACCGACTTCAGCTTTAAGTGGACAAAATATTTTTTCTCCAATCGTTGCGCGCATTGCATTAAGAAGAAAGCGGTGCATTTTACTGTCAATGGCTAATTTTTATTCAGTGGAAAACGTGTTCATCAAGCAAAGTATACGCACTTGAAAGTTTGCAGGTTCTCTAATACGACACTATGATAGCAAATCGCTTGCGAAATCGACCTATTATGAGCACTACCTATGTTCATATATCGACTTTAGATGATTGGAACGTTTTGAAAAGTTGCCTTGACTTCCACTGTACAGTGGCATGAAAAAGTATTTGCCCCCTTCCTGATTTCTTACTTTTTTGCACATTTTTCACACTTTAAATGTTTCAGATCGTGAAACAAATTTTAATATAAGACTTTGATAACCAGAGTAAATACAAAATGCAGTTTTGAAATGATGATTTCATTTATTAAGGGGAAAAACCTATCCCCTTAATATCTATCATCAGATATGACAATATCATCAGTTTTGGGAATGTTTTTGTTCTCTATATTTTTTATTCTCTATAAAGTTCATGAAGTAAAATGTTTATGATGTTAGCTCAGCAGCATTAGTGTTGCCGTCTGGTTGACGATTTTTGGAGATTCTAGGAAGTACGGCCCCTCGAGTGTAAAAAGGCTCAACTCGCATTGCTATTGGTTGGCGGTGTGAATTTGTATGTCAATCCTCTTTTAAGTTGATCTCTTGTAGAACTGAATGTAATCTTGGTGTGAACAGAGGCAAGATCTTCGAAGCAAGATTGGTCAAACTCCCGCGAGTAAAGCGAGGACAAATTTCATTTTGAGTTTGGTAGCGCAGCTTAATTACTCTTTGACAGATTTACTATATGCATGTACTGTTATCTCTGTGAGTAAGGTCATTGTTGGGGTATCGCAATGGTGCAGCCTGTCGAGGGCTATATCCAGGCTTATTATGAGCTGCGAGATCGGTGGTTCAAATCTAGCTGTTGACCTTTTCCCGTGCCCCTCCCTCTCTCTCTTTTCCCAATATTCCTGTCTCTTCATAACATCCTGTCATGTGACAGTTGGAAAAAAGCCCTACAAAATGTATACGAAAAAGATATTCTCAGTAAATTGGACAATACATTTTAACACTTGCGTCTTAAGGTTTTGTGCGTCCATTTATATCTTTGTGTTTGTTACATTTGTTGCTTTCGATCTTTTTTTTGCTTTCTGTCCGGCCAGGCGAATACTTATCCAGTCAATCACGGGCCGCTATTGTAGCGCATGCTCAATAGACTGTTCCTTTCGGCAATGGGATCTGAACACAACCTCTGTGATTCGCTGTTGACCGTTTGGTGTTTAATGTTGCAAGACCACAAGAGAGGTGGATTGTGTTGAAGCATGTTTGGAGAGGTGTGTAAGAACAATGCATTTTGCTCGTCCGGTGAGCGCGGTAATTAAGTCGGGGAAAATGATACGTGTGGGAGTGGCTCCCTTGCACCTTTTGGAAATGGGCGGGGCTTTTGTGTTGATCCCGTGCGCCTGATCAACGACTGAATGGGTGACCTCTGCAGTGACCTGCCATGCTTTTTACAGGATGTGTTTTCTAACTGTTAGCGCATCCGCCATGCTCTATACTTTAATAATTGGCCTGTTTGGAACGTTTATATTTTTGTGCCGTTATCTTAGCTGCAGATTAATTTATTCCTGGGCAAAGTTTAGTTTTCAGTAGTGACTCACTAACATTTAATTTGTTGCAAGACAAGGGGCAATCTGTGTCGTTCGCGCTGCCAACTTTGGACTACAGCCTGCAGAGTTGACGACCCTCAGGAAATTCAAACTCGCCTCTGTTGCCTTATCAGTCAGGTATCACTGCTTCAGTGGATATCTCGGACAGCAGAGTGATCGCAGGATTACCTTCGCATATCGCTTCCAAGTCTTCCGTAAACAGATCAGCAGCAAAGCTGTCTGTAAAACTTTACTACAGTTCCTGCTTAGCTTAGCTGGCCCTGGTCATGTGCATGTTTGTGGAGGTGCAGGGAAAATGATGGGCTCCCAGGCGGAACGTGTTGATGGAAGGATGTAGGTTTGAACAAGGGCCAAAATAGTGTTTGTTTTCCAAGGGGGTGTGTGCGCTATTATGGCTTCACACATAATGTACCAGAGTGTATCTGGGAGGCGAAGAGTCCTTCAGGTGAAACGGGAAACGCATTTCAGCGTCATCTTTCAGCATAAAGGGACTTGGAGGGCGGTGATGTGCAGTAGACCAGAGACTGTGTCTTTGGAGCAGTGTTGGGTATCACTCTCATTCTGTTTTTTTATTTATAAGCTTTTTAGTTGAAGCTTTTTTTTGTTTTTGGACGGTGCGCAGGTGACATTAAACTTGTAGGTGATGGCGGGAAAGCTTCTTTATTAACCTTTACCTTTTGTTTTGTACTTCATTAGATTATTCTGTTCTTCTGATTGATTGATTTTAGTAAGTTGCCCAAAATTTACAGCCTGGGTTTAAATCCTGTCCGCATTGCTGCAGTTTTGGCCTTAGAACTATTTGTATCGCTGATGAATTTGTATGTAATATCTGTTCATTTTGCCGGATAATTTTGTTTAAAAATCTCTGCATTGCCAAGCAAAGTTGGTTTGAATCTGTCCTTCTTGCTGAAGAATGTTGGTTTAAAATCTGTCTGCATGGCTGCGAAATATTGGGCTCATCTGTGGACCAGCAGCTGGTAGTTTATGTGTCTCAGGTCTCCGGAGACTCATTTCTCTGGTGGCGCTAATGGAATGCCGTAAAAAGAGAGTTTCATTATTTTCTAGTCCTTCTGCCTTTCTGCTGCGGTTGGAATTACGAGATGTTGGCGGCCGCCATAAGTTTCCATTAGACAGGGTGTAGTAGATGTTGCACGTCCTTGTTGCGTGGAATTTTAAATGCACCATAAATTCCCCTTGGGTGCACCCCGGTTGTTGGCCGCGATGAAGGAAAACTGCCGGCGTGTGTAATTTGTGGGCTGCCGCTGGGCTTTGAGTGTCTGAGACATTTTTTGTTTCCTTTATGTTAACCAGGGAAGCTCTAATGCTGCGTTTACACCGAACGCGAAACAAAATTTCTCCTCTCTTCATTTGCGGGAGTTTGACCACGGGATCATTTTTATTTTTTTGTGTTGAAGATTTGCCGCCCTCTTCGCTCCGAGGTCAAGTTCACTTCTATGGGAGGAAAACTTGGAGTTTTCCAGAGTTCCGACCAATAGCAATGCCAGTTGAGCCTTGTTTATACTCAAGGGATGTACCTCCTGCAATCTCCAAAAATTGTTAACAAGATTGCGACACTAATGTTGCTATGCTAACATCACAGACATTTTACTTTGTGAACATTGTGCCTGCTTGAGAATAAAAATATTCACAAAACTGATCATGTTGTCATATCCAGTGTTGAGCTAGACATTTGTTTTTATTTTATTTTATTTTTTTGTGATGCTGTGATCTGCAGGTTATTTGACACAGCTAGCTCACCAGCTACATAGCCAGCAAGCTAGATAGCTGCCGTTCCCAGTATATCACGCAGTGCAGCTAGCTGCGGTTTGGGAGGAGTGACAGTGAGGGCCGGTTCAGGCAGGGATGGTGAGATGGAGAGACCGTGGAATTGATGAGAAGCAGGCAGGAGAACGTGCCCTGGACCCTGTAGCGTATTTGGGGTTGAGGGCCTTGCCTAAGGGCCCAACGGGAGTCTTCTTCCTAATCATTCCAGATGAAAGCCAGAGTCCCAAGCCTCAGTAGCTACTCATACAAGCTATTATGCAGTTGACGATTAAGCAGCGGACCACAAGGCTCCCTGCCGTTTTTTGACTATGCTGAAGGAGCTGTTTACGGTCGACCCCGCTTTATGGCTGACCTGCTGAAGTCAGTGATGCATGAACCACTCAACCCTCTCTTCCGCTCTCATTTATACCTGAATCGTGGTCTTTCCTCTCCGCTGACGTGCAGTATATACTCATTGTGCTGGCATAGAGTGAGACTTTAATGTGATTTGATTGCTTGGGCTCTTTGCTTCAAATGTCCAGACATGCGCAGAAATTAGTTTCAGCCCAAGACAAAGTGATGGCACCAAAAAATGACCATTTTACAGTTGCATTATACGATCAATTCAATATTCTTTAATGACCCCGTGGGGAAATTTGTCTTGTTCTTGAAAGCGCACATACTGCACCCCACAGAGCTCTCCTGCTTGTTCTGCTGAGCAACACAAGTGCTTTAAACAGTTTAGAGCCTGAGTCAACTGATGTTTTAGTGCATAATTTACAGTTTATAGTGAATCAATCATGTCAATCGCCCCTGTCTGTCTGCCGGTCCGTCTACAATTTGTTCTCTACAGGGTGAGTTTTTTTTTAATCCTTCTTATTTATGTCTTGTGGGTTGGTAGTGATATGAAGAGGATCTCTATTGATTTTCAGTTTCTCTTCGACCATAGCACATCCCTATTCACAGCTTGTATAGCTTGTTCTCACTCTGCATGCTACAATTTTTGCCCTTCTCTTCATACACTGCTTCCACTGGATGGGCCTATATTGCGATCGCCCCTGTCCACCCGTCAGTCCGTATTCAATTTATTGTTCTCATTTTACAGACTGCAATTTATGTTGGATTCTTTTCATTTTTGCATTGGGCCAATGGTGGTATGAAGAGGATCCCTATGAAGATTGGAAAAATTTTAGACAAATGGCATGCCAAGGCTGCCATGGGGGTGTATGACCATGCTGTGCGACGATCTTTTATTTATTTATTTATTTATTTTTAGAAACTTGCGGATACAGATGGGTGTGGCTAAATTTGGATTCTGCAAATCTGAGCATATGGCCTTTTTAAAATTTGGGGAAAGCTGCTGCGAAATCATTGAACGGGTGAAAGAATTGTGTTTTATGTTTGATGTGGAGTGTCTCAAACTCAGAGTGAGTTTTTGAGGCTCAGTTAGTTTAACTAATGTTCTTAACCACTATGTCATACTGCAGCAGTAATCAGCATTTTGCATTTGCATATTTGAATGTAGCTGATGCTGAGGATTAGCTCTGAGCCTGCATTACCCTGAGGACTTCGTTGCTCATTCCAACTTGGGCAGATGCTACAGTGGGATTGTAAATCCCCCCGCCCCCCCACCATCCATTTGTCCTTCACTGTTCCAAGTTCATATTCTAGAACTCTTGTGTATTTTAATTGCAGGCACTGATTGCTAAATCGCCATTAGAATGTCCACCTATGAACATTCCTATTTCATGTTTGTGATGTCACGAGGGCTACAGGTGAAATGGCAGCCTGTTCCATTAATTCTTCGGCCTTGCGATGACAGCTGGGTAAATTTTGCAACATTAGATTTATTTGGCAAATGTTTTTATCCAAAGCCACCGGTCGTTTGTCTGTAGTTGTGTGGCATTTTGTGGGAGGCCTGATTAGACGGGTAGTTTTGTTGCTGTTACAGAAACTGGCGGTCCTGAAAGATGGCTTCCAGCTGGATTCAGGCTCACAGTCTGACCTGTGGGCCGGCAGCTCCTCATCGGTCAACTCCAACCTGTCCCTGCCCCGCCTGTACTCTGACGCGGAGTCGCAAACTGACCTGCCTGTGGAGGTAAATTGGCGTGAAATTCTGTGTGTGTTCATGTATACAGTATGTGTGTGTGTTTGGGTATGTACCTGTTCTTTGTGTGTGAGTATTCTCTGGGGAAGTGTAGGTGTTGGGGCTAATTTATGGTTTGATATTGGTCAAAGTGCCCCTGGACTAAAGTTTCATTTGAAAAAACTTTGTTGCACTGTGTTACTATAGCAACCAGTTCCTCATCAAGAACAATTTGGCTCATCAGAAATGTACACAAAATGTCTTAAGTCACATGACTGCTCCTGGAAACCTTTTGGCTCAATTTCGGCTAATTGGCTGCACCATACTTTTGCCACCAAAAACCTGCTGATGTAGGACATCTTTCGCACTCACCCACAAAAGTGTCAGGCTGACCTCAGAGGTATCACACATCAACTATTTTTGTTCAGGGATTGGTATTGTAGCTGAAATTGCCCTTGAATAAAAAGCAGAACATATACACTTCGAAAATATTTAATTAATTTATAATTATGATTTTTTTTTATTACTAGTTCATGGGGAACAACAACAACAAGTTGGCGGAGAAAGTGCGCTTGAGCCTGAAGTATGAAGAAGCCAAGCGACGGTAAGGAGCTGAGACTCTTTTATTGGAGACGCAGCAGGTGCTTGGATTCGCTGTAACACTCAGGGGAGTGAATTCTTGCAAGTGCCAGCAACAGTTGGCTAATTTTTTATTCCTTTTGTAGGGCTGCACTTTGGATTGTGGGCCATTATACTATACAGGAGTGCCAAAAGAAGTTACTGGCTTGAGAAAAATATGAATGAAAGTTAACTGTGAAGTTCATCGAGGATGATTCTTAAGGCGGTTCAACGGCGATCGTAATTCTTTATTTCCTGTTTGATCTTCATCAGTGTTGGGAAACCAGTGTGGTTTGTAAGTGATGAATGGCTGATGTATCCCTCATTGACAGTATCTCTGCTGAGCTGAGAAGCTGACTGGCCTATTACTGGCTGCTAAAAAATTGTAAAATTAAATATGTTATATTACAACACCGCCGCCCTCTGATTGGTCAGAGAGAATCCCCTCTGCGAAAGACAACTCACTTCCGCATTATCGCTAGGAAACTGGCTTCACTTCCCATCATTGAAACAGGTCTTTAAATTGCGTTTTTGAAACATGCGTTGTTTTTGGCAGCTCAATAAATATACTGTGCGTTGCCTTACCTTTCAAACAAGGTTGCGTTTGTTCACCAAAGATGCTGCATTTATGCGTTTCTTTGCCTGTGACCCTGTTCATAGCGAGATTAGAAGCAACGGTTTTCCCCCAGTTCCCCTTGAGAAAGTTATTATGCTGCCCCTATTTTACGAAAATTGCATGGAAAATAACTTTACGGCTGCTGATGAAGCATTTTGTTCTTAGGAAAGGTATCAGATGAGATAATACATAGTCAAGCAATAAATTCTAATACTCTGCCATCTCTTGCACTTTGCCCATTTGTTACGTGTTTTGTCGTCATTTTCAAAGTGAAGTGTTAATGAAACCTGAATGTCAAAATAATAAACAATAATTGATTTGTCATATGTGCTATTTGCTTCTTTGTTATGAAGGAAAAAAGGTAAATTAACATTCTCGGTGTGTGGTGATTCCATATTTTTCCCAGGGGTTGCAGTTACATTATGGAACATTGATGGTACAAATGCCTTGAGAATATATTGCCTTTTTCTATGAATACTCTATGCCTTTTACGTATATCATTGCTTTGCGTTTTTATGTGGTGCGTAGTTTATCTGCAGCCGAATCGGACACAAAACCAGCTGCTATCCTGTGCATCAGGAGAATGTTTAACAGAAATTACAATTAAACACTCGCGGACTTTAGTGCCATAACGTGGCGATGGTAGTGCGAGTGCCCTGATTTAAACACATAAATATTTAATGAACGAAATCGACGGAATAGAAGTCTGGACAGGCGTGCACACAGTTTTTGCTTGCATCATCACAACATCCTTTTTCGGCGGGATTGTTTCGGTGTTTAGTCTTTCAGCCGAAAACCGGAAATGCATTTTTATGCCATTTTCGGCCAAAAATTTTCAGCGGCCGAAAATTTGGCGCATCTGTAGTCCAAATAGGTGTGGCTGGCTCATTTTTCTCCAATTGTGCCATCACTTTCGTAGGATGGCCAACATCGAGGTGCAGATAGCAAAGCTGGACAGCGAGGCGTGGCCAGGACTGCTGGACCCGGAGCGAGACAGACTCATCTTAATCAGCGAGAAGGAGGAGCTGCTGAAGGAACTGCAATACTCGCGGCCGAGTGAAGTGCGAGCGCCAGTCGATGCCGAGAAGATCGAGAGCGAGAAGAGACGCCTGAAGGAGGACCTGCAGGCTGCCCGGGAGAACCAGAGCAGAGCCTTGACAGAGAGGTGAGGAGAGCAGTCGCACTGCAGCACCTACGGGGGGAGCACATGGGCGATGGAGGGCTCTATGACATCACAAACCCTACAGGGCTGAACACTGAGGGTTTTATGACATTGTTAACATTACAGGGGGAGAACACCAGTGATAGAGGGCTTTATGACATCACTGACCTTATAGAGGGAGAACCCCTGTGACTGGGCTTTATGACATCACTAAATATAAAGGGGGAAAACACTGGTGACGGAGGGATTTATGACATCACAAACCTTACAGGGGGAGAACACCAGTGACAGAGGGCTTCATGACATCACTAACTTTACAGGGGGGGAACACTGGTGACAGAGGACTTTATGACTAAACTAATCTTACAGGGTGAGAACACCAGTGACAGAGGACTTTATGACATCACTAACTTTACAGGGGGAGAACACTGGTGACAGAGGACTTTATGACTAAACTAATCTTACAGGGTGAGAACACCAGTGACAGAGGACTTTATGACGTCACTAACTTTACAGGGGGAGAACACTGATCACAGAGGATTTTATGACTACACTAATCTTACAGGGGGAGAACACCAGTGACAGAGGGCTTTATGACATCACTAACTTTACAGGGGGAGAACACTGGTGACAGAGGACTTTATGACTAAACTAATCTTACAGGGTGAGAACACCAGTGACAGAGGACTTTATGACATCACTAACTTTACAGGGGGAGAACACTGGTGACAGAGGACTTTATGACTAAACTAATCTTACAGGGTGAGAACACCAGTGACAGAGGACTTTATGACATCACTAACTTTACAGGGTGAGAACACCAGTGACAGAGGACTTTATGACATCACTAACTTTACAGGGTGAGAACACCAGTGACAGAGGACTTCATGACGTCACTAACTTTACAGGGGGAGAACACTGATCACAGAGGACTTTATGACTACACTAATCTTACAGGGTGAGAACACCAGTGACAGAGGGCTTTATGACATCACTAACTTTACAGGGTGAGAACACCAGTGACAGAGGACTTTATGACATCACTAACCTTACAGAGTGAGAACACCAGTGACAGAGGGCTTTATGACATCACTAACTTTACAGGGTGAGAACACCAGTGACAGAGGGCTTTATGACATCACTAACTTTACAGGGTGAGAACACCAGTGACAGAGGACTTTATGACATCACTAACCTTACAGAGTGAGAACACCAGTGACAGAGGGCTTTATGACATTGCAGTTCCATCTGCATAACAATGCCTTTCTTTTGAGACTGTGTAACAGAAGTATAATTAGATGCCATAATGTGACCAAACACAACTAAAGCTGTTGTAGAGAAACACACTTAGGGTGGTTTCATGACATCACTGTTCCGTCAGGGACGGAACAGTCTTAAGGAGGGATTTGTGACATCACGTTGCTATGTTTTGACTTTGAGAGGCTGTGAGATCCGTGATGTCATGGCCAGATATTACGACGACAAAATGTGGGACCTGGGCTACAACATAATATTTGTGCATTATGTACTGTGTTGTTATTTTTGGCTACATCCACACTACTACATTTTTATTTTAAAATGGAAACAATCTCTCTCCACACTAAAATGCAATTGTGTAGTTTTCATTCTTAAACAGTACTGCAGAATTGTCCAGAGTCTCCATTTTAGGGCTTGAAAATGCTGGTGTTGTGTGTATGTCAGGCTAAAACGTTTCAAATATAGTCTGCCTTAAAATGAACATATTAATTTTAACGCAGCCTTAGAGATTAATCTGCTAGAAAACAGAGCAAAATAATGGGTGCTCAGTTTTTTAAAAGAACGCTCCAAGTAAATATTACTGTTGACATGTAATGGTCAACCTAAATTTTAACCAAATAATACTGCCTACTGCTGCTTTAATTTGCAGTTTTAAATAAATTATGTGCTAAAATATACAGATTAAGAATGTGACACCATTTTGTACATGTTCTGCTGGTTGCAGCATGTCTATCTGAGATTTCTCCTTCAAAAGTATGGTGACTGGTAGGTTGCAATGTGAGAGTGAAGATTAAGGCACGCGTTTGTGTGTGTGTGTGTGTGTGTGTGTGTGTGTAGCTGAAGTATGCACAGCTCTTGGATCAGGGCCAGCGAGTTCTGTCATCATTGGTCTGATCACACAGTCTCTTTCATACGAGCACCTGTCGCCCAGGATCAGATGTCAGGAGTAAGAGCAGCAGCCTGTTATGAGCTGTACTGCAGGAGTTACCAATCTGGGCCAAACAGGGGTGAACTGGTCTGAACAAGACTCCTTAACACTAATTCCATGTTATGGGATCCAAGTGTCTGCTGATGGACCTTTGACAGTATTTTGCATTTATAGTTCTGCATTATTGCTTGTTACCAGGACAACCAGCTGGTCCTTAATGTGTCGATTTTTGCTGGGCAGTTATGTAAACAAAGCATCTTCATTCATGAAAGCAGGTAGTGGTAAACTAGCATCGCTGCCATGGAAACCATTGTGTTTAACTCAGCCGGCCAATCACAGTTGTGCAGCAGGTTTTTACAAGCCTCTGCGACCTTTTGAAAACTAGTTTGACAGTGTGAGGCTGGCATGAAATTTGCATCCTAGTTTTGTCTGCCGAGAGGTCGCCGTCCGCTAAGTTGCCAGAGTATAAATTAGCCTTTATACTCCCCTCGCCAAATGCTGTCGTTTCGCTGGAATGCATCTCCACTCTTCTTGCAACCTGACCGCCTCTATGGGGGATATAGTCTGCGCACAAAAGGCTCGCTTTTTTACTCAGAGTTTGATTCCGGTGTACTGTAACCTGAAAGAAAAGGTTGTCTGTCCCTTCGGTCCTGTTAATTAGTCCCAGGTTGTTCTGGCTGGATTATGGTTTTCATACCAGACGTTGCCAGTTTCATTTTTTAGCAGTCAGGGATGATCGCCTGTGTAGGGATTGTGATTTGACCATGGATTTATATTACAGTGTGTGCACATACTCCTACTGAGAGGAACTTACTTGCCTAATGAGGCATGATGCTTAAAAACATAATCCCAAGAGATTAGAAAGAGCATGAATTATTCACAGAACTACTGTAACCGGGCAACCAGCTGAATAACTGAGTAAACAATGAAGAGTCTGTATAAGATCACTACCGATCAGCATAGGAAGGACGAAGGGCAGAACTGCACTCGTAATTGCACAGATACTCCTGCAGTCACCACTGGGCGAGGGCAAAAAAAAAGGCCTGTGTTTGTCAAAAATCTGTTGGTTATTTATTTATTTTTTTCTGTGACTCTTGGGTTCGTTGCTGGTGATTTTTACCTTAATTTTCATACCCAAACTGTCATTATACAGTGGATATACAAAATCTACATGCCCTTAAACAAATTGCAGTGTTTTGAAATGAAAAGCTAGAAATATAAACTTAAATATTTGACTCCTTCCGCCTACGTGTGAGCTTGCTGCTGAGAAAAATGAGAAGGGGGAAAAAAACAAATTGTCATTTATCTGGAAAATTATTTTTTTTAGAAAACCTATAATATATTTATTTAGTGGAAAATAAACCAATGACATAGTGTTTCAGGTAAAAAAAATTATTTATTGTATCATTTTTCTTGAAACTATAAAGAAATTGAACCTGGTGGTGTTGACCCAGTCACATCACAGCACAGAGTCCCTTTATTCAGCTTCTGTGTGGCAGACAGAGGTGCACTTGGTTTGAAGTTGTGAAAGAGAAGTGAACCTGGGAATAGTTTCTGTCCTGCAGCACAATGAGAATCGATCCGCTCCCTAGCAGAAGATAATTAGCTGTAATTGTACTTGTCTTTCTGTTTTATTCAAGCCTGAAACTTTGGAAGAATAATGGGCTGTTTTATTCTAACGTGAGAACATCTGTCGGGGTCAGAACTAAGATTTTAAGGCAATATATAAATTTTGAGGCTGTTATAATCTTTAAAAGCATTTAACTGCGCTGCGTCTGTCTTCCCGAAAATAGCGTGGTTGTTCGCTGGCGCATTTGTTAGCATTGTTCCCTTCACACTCGGCGGGGTTCTGGGTTCGAGTCCCATCTGGGCTGATCCTCCATCTTTTTTCAGTGGAGTTTGCACGTTACCCCCATTTTGACATTTGCTTCCATCAGATGTTACACTTCAGCTTTCAGCTGGGCGGCGATTCCCATCAGCTTTGGTGCTCTCCTGCCGTTGCTCTTGTTGAAAGATTGGAGTTTGTACCCGGGCGGTGCTCTCTGGCTGCCCTTTGTGCTTAAGGCTAAAATACAGATGAAAAGCGTTGCCATAAAGTCTCTTAAATCTCACTTTCCTCTGTGCTTCTAGGTTGAGGCTTCACTGCAGGAGAAGTAAGCTCGTTCAGGAGCTTGAAGAAACTGTTCGTGTGGCGTCCTCGCTTCACACACAGCTGAAAAGGTAACTGCCACCTGCATCACTCCAGGTCCAGAGAGAAGAAATCTGCCCCAATTTTTTGTTCTAACCCCTCTAGATTGATCTGGCTCATTCCCCATGCCAAAAGCTGGAGCCAGTGGGTGAAATAAACGGGCTGTGTTCACCGGCTGCCCAGTGATGAGTTTCGCAGTGACGTCCAAATGAATTTCTGTATCAGTGGAAGTTCTGTGGCACCATGAGCCATCTCATTTCAGCTGTCGCTGTGAAAAATGATCCACTCATATCTCTCCCGTAGAGACTGCCCTGCCTTGTCCATTTATGAATTTAACATGCACATTGTGTCCCAGTGTGCTCTTTGGCTCACCAGCCTTGTTGTAAACAGACTGACTCGGGACAGGGGCCAAACAATTTCTGCCTCAGAGCCGCAGAGTTATGGATCTTTAGTGGGGGTCCCTGCCACTCTCAGTCAGAAATACCTGATTAATGAGTGAGACCTGCAGCCAACTCTGATTCTGGGCATATTGGCTGATGCAAGGTGAGAATTTTAAATGCTTCCGAAAGGAAGTTCCCCCCCCCCCCCCCCCCCCGGCCAAAATTCATGTGTTATCAGACAGAATCGATAGGAGCAACACTTTTATGGAAGGAAGGTGGTAATTAAATGTCTGTAAAAAGCATTATATTTTATAGTTTATGTTCTTAATGATTTTGCACTTGTTTATTTAATTCTTTCTTTTATGTGTGGTCATTTGCATGTCTGTTTGAATGAAGCATCTTATTTCCTAATTTTATGCCGTGATGCTTCCAAATAAACTTGAAAATGCTTGACAAAACAACAAAATGTTTTTTCTGTAGCGGGCACCTTTGGCTCTCTGCCTTGTGATTTTTGGGGCATTTGTGCATATATGACCTTTGCCCTCCTTAATTTCCTTCCCAGAAAATTTTTTATTTTTTATTTTTTTATTGGCCTCTGGCTGACAGGACCATGAAAAATAAGCTCTTGTTTGCCATTGCAGCATCAGACTGAAGGGAAAGTCTGACTCGGAACTGTTGCTGTGTTTGCTTGTGAACATAAATGTTCCCATTTAAAACCGTTTACCATCATCAGTTGAGAGTATGAGTAACGCCTCATCCTGCTACAACACATCAAATTATCTGGGGGGAGCCATTGTTTTAGGCTCAGCTCTCATTCGCGTTTGTGTTCCCACTTAACGAAACTTTGCATACTTACTACTCAGGTCCTGAAGTGGTGCCTTTTGGTATGTGCCCGTCTGTCCGTCCGGTGGGGAAGGGGGCCGGGGGGAGACGTCTGTTTTAACGAGTAAAAACACATTCTAGTTGTGTTTGTTTTTAACTATAGAGAATGTGTAAATTTGTCATGCAGGCTGATAATGCGCATTTGCTTATGGTAGCTGTTCCTCTGGTGCACAATAAATCATGATCTTGTGCAAAGAGGTGGAGGACTTATTTCTGAGAGGCAACTTAGCTTTTCCTGACACTGACTTGTTTAAATGGACTGGGCCACCCTGCACTGGCCTCATGCTGTGGAACAGAAGTGGCTTTGATGTGATGAAATTTCACTGCAAGAACCCTGTGGTTTTTCGCTGGCCTAGATTTCTGCGCTTAGACAGGTTTGAGGCATTTTTTTTTTTATGGAGTTTAAAAAAAAACACACATTTCACAAAATACATCACCAGCAGCATTCTTCGAGTCAGACTCCCTGATGGAGGTATAACTTGGTGCATTTCTGGGCAAACCTGTCCGCTCTTTTCAAAATAATAAACATCAGAATCCTCGCGGGTGGAAGAGGTTTCCCTGTGATTTCGTTAATGAGGCACTGAACTTTAATTAACGGCTTGGCTGTGAGCTTTTATTAGTGGCTTAGCTTCGAGATGGCGCTCAGTTGAAACTGTGAAAGGAGAGGCGGATCTGCTCGTGGGCAGAAATGAGCATTTTAAGTTGGCATTCGTGCCGATGCTGGTGTCTAAGCGCCAATGTCAGCACATTTGTGCCGCCTTGTGCTCACTTCTACATGCCAGTGATGGAGGCCAGATGCTCATGCTAGCACCTGAGCTAATGGTAACGTGCGTGGTCTAATGCTTGTATTCAAATGCTAATTCTAATGCTAGCATCCATTCACCATTCAATATCCACACCTGATTGTTTGTGCCAATGAGCCAACACTGATTGTCTACGCCTACTGTAAATCTTGTGCCAACTCTGGTACCTGCACCGTAACCGACACCTGCATTAGCTGTGCTGTTAATGCTAATGATGGCCTCCATGTGCTAACTCGGGTGCCTACAGTCTGATGCTAACACGCTTGTAAATGGGCTACTGGTTTCTGGAATAATGCTACTGTCAATGCACACTATGTGTTAACACTGGTGTCCATGCTGACTGGCATCTGCGCTTATCACAACTTTTTTTTTTTTGACTGTGGTATCTGTGATCTGAACAGTGAAGTAACTCTGCTAACTTGGCCGGTGTTTGCCTCCTAGCTCGTTTCCAAATGCTATCATTAGCCTCCATGCTAACTCTGATATCCATATGCTGATGCATGCCTCGCTGATAAGTCTGTTGTCTAGGTGCTTATGATGATTTCCACGCTAGCTCTGGTGTCGACCTGCCAACTTTGGCTCTCATTGTCTCATACCAGCCGCAGTGCTACCCTTGGTGTTCTCAAGATAGTGCTAGCCTCCCTGCTTACACTGTCGTCCACATGCTAACATTGGCGGTCACGTTGTTATGCCAGCCTTAATGTTGACGCTGGTGTCTACATGCTAACGCTAGCCTCCCTGCTAATTCTGTTGTCCACATGCTCAGGATTGTCTGCCCATGAAGGCTGGTGTCAACCTGCGAATTTTGATACTCATGCCAGCCTCAATGCTTATGCTGGAGTCCAAATGCTAATGCTAGCCTCCATGCTTACTCTGCCCCCTCTCTCCTCAGCCTGTCGGCCAGTACCCTCTCCTGCTCTTCAGGCAGCAGCAGTCGAGGCTCCCTGACGTCCAGCCGGGGGTCTCTGGCAGCCTCCAGCCTGGGCTCCACTTCCTCCCTCAGCCTGGCAGACCTGTACGGCGACCAGCCCGAACTAAGGGACCCTGACCTGCAGAGCAAGCTAGAGAGTCTCCTGCAGGAGGGGGTGCCGGCGAGCGGCTACCGGCCAGCCAGCTCCATCACCACCATCCACGAGAACGAGGTGGTGGGTCCCGCAGGCCCGGAATCCTCCACGCGCCTATCCCAGCAGCCCCTGCGTCTGTCCTCGGAGACCCCTCGCTCCATGAGCTCGCTGTCTCCCCGCTCCTCCCTCTCTTCCCTCTCCTCGCCCCCTCCCTCGCCGCTCGTTTCTGACGCCGGCACCAGCTTCCTGCCCATGGTAGACGAAGGGGCTGGGCTCGACCTGGAACTGCAGGAGCGGCTCTCAGAGCTGAGACTGGAGAGCAGCGGGCGATCGCGGCCTGAAAACGGCGGGAAACCGGAGGGCAGCGTGGCCGAGACGAGCCGAGGTACGGAAACTCTGTACCGAAGGTGTTGCATGACAGAGATGGCAGTATGTACACTTTCTGCCTCCTGGATGGTCCACCTCTGCTTTCAAGGCTTCACTGCTTATGTTTGAGTGGTTTCTTAACTGTGGGTCATTACCTGAATTGAGTAAAACCTGCAGGGCACCACCTGTCATAATCTGTACTACATCAGCCAAGCACTTTCTGTCCCAGTGCCAGGGTTCTGACCCCATGCTGTGTTCCTCTATCAACCCCAACCCACCTCTCCCTAGATTCTGTCTCTCAGTCCAAGGGGGCGGGGCCCGCACTGAAGAAGATGGGCGTGACTTCTGCCGTGTCTGACGAATCTGTGGCCGGGGATAGCGGTGTTTATGAGCCTGCGGAGAAAAGGTGGGGCACTTGGGTCATTTTAGGAGCAATGTTTGCTTCCTGGGTCCATGATAACTGTTGATATTAGCTTATCTTTATCTTCATACGGATGGCAGTGTTTTTTCTCACTGTGTAGGACAGTGTTTATAGTTTGTTTAAAGCTGTTTGCATTGCGTAGGAAGACGTTGTTTGTGTAAAGATGGTTTTTCTTTGTGTTGGAAAGTGTTTGTAGTTTGTGTAGAGGTGTTTTCTCTCTGTGTGGGACTGTTTTAGTTTGTGTAAAGGTGTTTTCTGTCTGTGTAGGCTAGTGTAGAGGGGTATTTTCGTTACCTGCGTGTCTGTCTGTTGTCTGTCCATGACTTTGTCCAGGTCAGTACTCAGCAACTAACGTTGGCAGCTTGACCAAATTTAGTATGGTAACTCACTATGACCCATTGATGTGCAACGTCAGGTTTATAGCTGGATTTGACCTTTGACCTTAGTGCTGTGACCTTCATCGTGGAAATCTTGTCCGGCCAAGTACAAAATAACTTGATCGTAGCTTCGTCAAATTTGGTATGGTATCTCGCCGTGACCCATAGATGTGCAACGTCAAGTTCTTGGCTGGATTTGACCGTTGACCTTAGCGCTGTGACCTTCACCGTGGAAATCTTGTCCACACTAGCACTCAGTAACTATTGATCATAGCTTCACCAAATTTGGTATGGTAACTCACTGTGACCCATTAATGTGCAATGCTAGGGTTTTTGCTGGATTTGACCTTTGATCTTAGCGCTGTGACCTTCACCGTGGAAATCTTGTCCAGCCCAGTACTCAGTAACTATTGATGGCAGCTTCATCGGTTTTGGTAAGGTAACTCTCTGTGATGTGCACAGGCCGAGGGGTATTCAGCAACGCGTTATATAGTTTATGTGAAGTATTTTCATTCTGTGTAGGCCAGTGTTTTTAGTTTGTGTAAAGGTGTTTTCTCTCTGTGTAGGCCAGTGTTTTTAGTTTGTGTAAAGGTGTTTTCTCTCTGTGTAGGCCAGTGTTTTTAGTTTGTGTAAAGGTGTTTTCTCTCTGTGTAGGCCAGTGTTTTTAGTTTGTGTAAAGGTGTTTTCTCTCTGTGTAGGCCAGTGTTTTTTAGTTTGTGTAAATGTGTTTTCTCTCTGTGTAGGCCAGTGTTTTAGTTTGTGTAAATGTGTTTTCTCTCTGTGTCGGCCAGTGTTTTTAGTTTGTGTAAATGTGTTTTCTCTCTGTGTAGGCCAGTGTTTTTAGTTTGTGTAAAGGTGTTTTCTCTCTGTGTAGGCCAGTGTTTTTAGTTTGTGTAAAGGTGTTTTCTCTCTGTGTAGGCCAGTGTTTTTAGTTTGTGTAAAGGTGTTTTCTCTCTGTGTAGGCCAGCCCCCCCAGCCGAGCTGCTGCCCTCCCTGGAAGACACTGGCTCTGATGGCTGCGCTCGGGTCAGACTGGGAATGAAGTATGACCTGAAGGAGAGGAGGTTTACTGTGCTCATCCTGGAGCTGAACAACTGTGCAGCATTACCGCTTCATGCAGAAAATGAACTGTATGTACTGTGTGTGTGTGTTTGTGTGTGTGTGTGTGTTTGTACGTGTGCATGTTCGTTCAAGTTTTTATGTGTTGGGGGGCCTGTGTGTGTAAATGTGGGGAGTGTGTGGGGTTGTGTGCACATGAGTGTTTGCATTGGGACTGTGTGTGTGTGTGTGTGTGTGCGTGGGGAGATTGTGCAGCATGTTGGGGTGTGTTTGTATATGTGCCTTTGTGTGTTTGGCCGTGTGTAGGGGGGAGCGTGTGCTTGCATGCGTGTGTGTAGGGTACATGGGAGTCTGTCTGGGGATTGTGTTTGTGTATGTGCCACTTCATGTTTTTGGGGTCCCTGTATGCATGTGAATGTGGCTGTGCGTGGGTTAGGTATCTGTGTGTCTTCGGGGATTTTACAGTGTGTGGGTATAGTGTGTCTCATATTTGTCGTACCTGTGCTTTGATGAAGAGATCATAGCTCTTTTTATTTTAAAAATATCAATGGCAGATAAAGACTCCTATGGATTAGAAGCAGAGCTGTGTAAGGATTTATGTGTTGGGGACAGGTGCGATCTCATGTCCCCCTTGTCCACAGGTACCTCCGACTGGCCCTCCTGCCGTGTTCGGAGACAGCTAGGTGCCTTTTTCGGACCCGAGGATCCTTGCCCCAGGAGGTAGTGGAGTTCAACGAGGTGTTCGGGGTTCAGGTGGCCCACAATGCCTTGCGGCAGAAGACTCTTCGCGTTGATGTTTGTTGCAGAGGCCAATCTGGCAGAGAGGGTTGCTTGGTGAGTATAGCCCCCTCTACAGGCAATGAGTAAAAGCACAGCCATGTCTTGTGGAAGTATGACCAACCGAAAGAAGGTTGTTTTTTCCTTTTTTTTTTTATTCTGTTTTTTTCTCCCTGGACATATGATGGTGTTGCCCGTTAGCCAGAGCTGCTCAACCGTTTAAATCTGGAAACCTACCGTCCTGTATGTTTTCATTTCTACCTAAAATGGGACACCTTACTCTACTAGGTTTTGTGGAAGGTTGGGCAGCCCTGCTGTAAATATCGGGAGGGTAACACTGCTGCCAATCCTTCACACTGAATTCAGTTCATTCATTCCTTAAATCAAGGCTGGTAGTCTCTCCTTCCATCTCATGTTCAATTTCAAATCCTATATGATTCAATTCAGATCCACAGAACAAAAAATATGTTCCTCTCTGAGTGCTGAAGGACTAAATTGTTTTTTCACGGTATTGCAAATGATCGTTGTGCGATTATTTCAAAGGCAGAATTTACTGGAGGTGGGGTAACCTGTCTAATAAACTCCCTCAATATTGATTTTGTAATGAATATCTGCCTTAGATAAGGTTGTCTTCTTAACCCTTTCAGCGCCGTGGGCAACTATAGTTGCCTAATGATGAAAAATATCAAAGTCCGATGCTGTTGAAAACCTATCATGTGGCAACCTGTCATCTGGCAGCTTCCTTGAAAATGTATTCCAAAATGTATGAATGAATGATGTTAGAGGTATTCTGAAGGAAGCGCTGCAAAGCTATTATTAACTTGGACTTGATCAGCTGCAGTGTCGTGATGAACATTATTTTCTTGTGCAAAGGCTGGTGCTCAGATTAGCTTGGCGGAGATCTGCGGCAGTGAGGAGAGATCCACAAAGTGGTACAACCTCCTGAGCCGCTTGCATCTTCCCGAGCTGAACATCAAACGCAAGGAGACTGAGACCTCCACACCACGAGATGGCGTAAGGCTTGTTTTTCCGTTGTTCATTCTGTGCATTTGCGCCTCTGTTCAATCCCTAGCACAGGGGTTGCCAACCCTGGTGTTTTGGGCTACACTTGGTTTCTGCTGTTCCTCAGGACTTCATTGATAAAGCACAGTAAACACCATTAACTCCCCCCCCACTCAGTGAATTTGGTCCAAAATGGATGGTGAAAATAACCAGCCGGCATTGAAGCCGTTTAGAGGTCCAGGGTTGATGACACCTGATCAAGTGTTTCCCAGTCCGTTTTGTTTATATTTCAAACTTGATCTTTTATGACCCTTACCCGCCCAAAGGGGGAGGGCAAGGGGTATTGTTTTTGGTTTGGTTTGTATATGTGTTTATTTGTTTGTTTGTTAACACTTTAGCAGCAAAACTACTGGCCAGATTCACCCCAAATTGTCATCAGGGATTGCCACTGACCCAGAATAGATGCCTATTGAATTTAGGTCGGAATTTAGGAAAATTTGGTCGAAGTATGTGCGAGGGGCGGGGTTTGTTGTGTCTGGCACCACTTATATTGTACTTTATTTTGTTTGTGTATTTATTGTGTGTTTATTTTGGGAAGCGCTTATCATTACCTGTGTTTGTAGTATTTTATTAATGAAACTCAAAGCTTTTGCGTCAGCCCATAGAGGTTATTTTGGGCTGTTTTCCCCAGTAAGTTTATATTTGGGCTGTACAGTTAGCTTTTTAACTGACTAGACTGATTGGATCAAGCTGGGGCCAATCCCCGTGGAGCAGCATGGGCTTCAGGGCCTAGATTAAGGGCCCATGGGTGGAAAACTCAGGCTAGAACCAGCAACTTTCCCGATCCCTGTCCGGCCCCTTAGCCGCTAGGCTGCTTGGCTCCACAGACCGTAGCCCTGAGGCTTTGTTGAGTCACTGATGGCCATTAGAGAGCCCAGTCACTCAGACCTGAGGCACAGCTCATCAGTGCTGGAGCTGTTAGGCTCAAGCCTCACTGAGAGGGATTTAATAAGGGATTATTTTCTAGCTCCGCCACAGCCAGCAGATCTGAGAGGCTGTTTCTGCCGTTGTCGAGGAAAATGCACTCGCCCTCGGAAATTAGAGTAGGGAGCGACATTCGCTCTCTGAACATGTACATTAAATTGAAACTGTAAACGATTAAAAATGTCAGCTTTTGTTCCATTAATGGAATGGAATAATTATAACTGCTCATCCAGCCGCAACACCTTTAATGTATAACCACTTAACTGCACTAAACACGCACCGTAAAGCAAAAGAAAATGTGGCTTAACTGCACCACAAATTGTGATGTAGCACACTATAAAATAACAATACGGGAACAGGATTATTTCTGAGGGGGAACAGACTTTTCATGAAAATTCATGACATGGAGCCAGGTTTTCAGTTTTAATGATATGAGGCAGAAGTGTGTAATTATTAATTACAGTCCTGGGCCCGGTTGTTCAAAAGGTTGTTAATTTAACGTGACGTTATCCACTAAGTTGCCGTTATCTTGCTAACTGCCCGTTGGTGAACGACTCGTTAAATTGGTGTTGCTCAAAGGCGCTCATTTAAGTTCAGTTTAACGGCATGTTAAAATTTAACGACCTTTCGAACAACCGGGCCCAGAGCTACAGGCCATGTCTAAGTTTTAGAATTCTGCTGATTCCAGTAAGCAGTAGGGATTGTGACATCATCGTTAGAATGCACAGTTACCAACTTTCTAATCGCACTCTCATGACCACCCACCTTTAAAAAGCTGCTTTCACTCCGGGCGCAAAACAAATTTTTTGTATGACAGATTACATTCAAAGTCAATGCAGACTTGAGAATATTCATGTTGTTGCATTGACTTTGAATGTAATCTGTCGTGCGAAAACTTCATCTCGCCTCCGGTGTGAAAGCAGCTTAAATGGTCAGTGATGGACAGTCAGGCCTAGTTTGCGTATTTGCCTGTTTACAATCTCGTTGTTGGACGTTATGGATGCTACAGAACAAACTGGGTCTGTCTCCTCTCTGCATTTCAGAGCTCTCACTCAACAGCGGAGTCTGTTGTCACGGTAACGGGCACCGAGGACGCCGGGGAGTGGTGAGTCTACTGGCGTCTCCGTGGTGACCTTGCTCTGTGTCACGCGTCAACTTCCGGTCCCAGCTCACCCGTACAGAGACTTTGCGCTCAAGTCTAATTTACTGTTGAAAAATTTCTTTGGAATTAAACACTGTGTGACACATTACTGATATTCTGTGGTGTTTCAGAATCACAGAAATACTCCATCATTCTAGAAGGGAGAGAACGGATTACAAATCTCTGTTCCGGTGTTCCCGTTTCTGTGGCGTTTCAGTCGCCGAACGGCAGCACTGGAATCTCGCTCAGCCGGTTTCCTCATACTCTCCCCCCGTCTCTCTCTCAGGCTTCCTGCATATGGGGTTTGCTTTCGATTTCTTGGGTTTCTGTAGACTTTGTTTTTGGACAATGTGCCGATTGAGGTAGTTTTTAAACCAAATACAAATAAAATCTTTATCTCATTCAGTTCACCTCAGCTTTATTGTAATTACTCGTGTGAGCACATATTGCCAATGCCCAAGCATGAACGAATATCATAAACAGATTAAATGGATAAACAGGTTGTGGTGCATCAGTTAATGACAGTATTGAATGAAATGACATCTATAGATGGAAGATATTGATCTCCGTTAGACAGGGGTTGGCTGGTGTGTATTTAGACAGAGTGACCATCTTATGTCCCTGAGGCTGTGGCCAGCTATTTCATATTTAATAGTGATCACAGCGGTTCTTTTCTCCATCTCTCCCTCTCTCCACATTCCTCCATTCCTCTCTCCGTGTCCCTCCTTACCTCTCACGCCCTCCCACCCTTATTCCTCCTCTCTCCTTCTCCCTTCTTTGTTCTCTCACTATCACTCTCTCACCCCCCTCCCTCTCACTCCTGCCATCTCTCTCCCTCCCTCTCTCTCTCCATCTGTTTCTCCCTTTCTCGCTCCCTCTCTCTTCCTCCCTCTCTTGTGTCCGTACTGAATCCCACCGGGTCTGATAACTGCCCTTTCTGTCTTGAAATGAAAACAGTTTTTTACTGTGTTTTACAGTGCACTAGATTGTCGGCATCATTTGGGACTTAGGATATTTTACTGGAGGCATTTTCTGAGATTTTAACGAACCAGAGCTTGATATTCAAGTTTTGTTTCGTAAACGTCACCAATCAAGAAGGTTAGTTAGTTCATTTTTGTTGGCTCATGGCAAACTTGGTATTAATTTTAGTAGGGAACAGATGATAGATGAGGATCGGAATTGTGACTCCTTGCAGATTTTGAAGTTCAGTGAAAGCACGCATCCGACTGGAGCATACATATTTTGCCCTGATGAAATTAACCACTATGAAAATGTATGGGGTTATGAAAATGCTTTGCTACAGTTTAGAGGAGATGATGAAATTATGTTTCTCAGACCTAACAACATGATTTTTCAGTGTAAAGTGTGTTCAGCGATGAAGGTAAATGCTGTTGGTGAATAAATGTAAATGGTGGAATTGTGAATAAAGTTGTGTTTAAGACTGCGATGGTGTCCCATAGGCTGCAGGCTTCGGAGGGCGACGTCTTTGAGGAGACCGATTCCGAGGGGGAGGGCCCTCCACTGGAGGAGCAGGAAGGGGAGGAGTCATATCCAGATGGCCAATGGGAAGGGGAGGGCGAAGTGGCCAAAACCACTCCTTCAGAAGTGATGAAAGAGAGGGTGAGTATCTGTACTTCTCAGTGCGGAACTCATTTTTATGGAAATGCACACATTCAGTGTTTCATTGTTGTGTTGGCTGGTATGGCAGGTGAATAAATGGATGAATTGCTGGGGTGTGTGTATGATGGCCGAAGGTCCCGTCCACACGAGAATGATTGTTTTGAAAAGGAATAAATAGTTGGTTTTGGCCATGTGTCCACAATCTGAAAACGCCACGCCAGCATTTTTGTGTGGACAACCAAAACGGGTTTCATGAAAATGATGACGTGATGGCCCCCATCACAGCCCCCAGGCCTGTGTGTGGCGCTGTAGCATTTATGCGGAAATAGACCGAAGATGGAGAAGGCGGAGGCGAGCGTGCACCGCCTTTCTGTTTTTGGTCTATTTCCATAGAGACGTTACAGAGCCACATACAGGTCAGGAATATTTACGACAGCGTTTTGGGTCGTTTTAGGCGTCTCCCTGTGACGCTGATACTTTTAGAAAAGATGAGTGGACGGGAGATTTTTATTTTAAGAAACAACCCAAAAAAAGACTTTCTGAAAATCTGTGAAGTGGGTGTGTATGCATGCCGGTGCAAAATTCTTGTGTTTTTATGATGGCTTGAATAAGGAAATGGTGTGTGCGTGTGCGTGCGCGTGCGCGTGTGCGGGCGCGTGCGCGTGCGCGTGTGTGTGTGCGCGTGTGTGTGCGCGTGTGTGTGCGTGTGTGCGTGTGTGTGTGTGCGCGCGTGTTGATTGAGCGGTGGAGTATGTATTCATTGTTAAATGAATGTGCTTTCGTTAAAGGTAAATAAGGAGACCAGTATGGAGGATTTCAGTGGGCCCGGCTCGGTGGTTCGGCCCAAAGAGCGCAGAGGACCCCTTCCCCAGCAGAACCCGTTTGTTAGGGGGAACACCATCATCCGCTCCAAAACCTTCTCCCCTGGACCGCAGAGCCAGTACATCTGCCGGGTACAGACGTGTTCTAACACACGCAAACACACAAAATCCTGCTCAAAAACAGACGGCCTCATCTCGTGACTTTCAGGGACTCTCGAACCCTGCCGAGATGAGAGCTCGCGCTGGCAAAGCCCAACATGCTCATCAGTCACTGTGCGCTTTAAAGAAGTGTGCTGATGCAGCGACAGCGTTTATCAGTGCTGTCAGCCTGTTGGACGCTGTCGCTTCGTCACACGGCTGATTTTGATCTCCACTGTTTACAGATCAACCGAAGCGATAGCGATAGCTCCACGCTGTCGAAGAAATCTCCCTTCGTGCGGAACTCCTCGGAGAGACGCAGCGTGCGCATGAAGAAGGTGAGCGTGCTCTTGTGAGCTCTGTTGGGTTCTGCTCTGATGAAGGAGCTGGTTGCTGGCTTTTGTTTTGATGCAAATGTCAGTTTTGCAGATTTGTTTTGATCTTGTATTATGAATGTTCCGTCTGGGTTCTCCTGCTGCTCTGCAGGGGAAAGGGCTGGACAGGTTCTGTGTTGATCCTGAGTGTTGGGTTGTGTGTGGGTTCTGCAGATGGTACTGCAGGTGAAAGATATGGGCGGATTCTTTATTGTTCATGAATGTTGTGTTCTTTCTGGGTTCTGCAGATGACGATGTCAGTGAAAGATCTGGACTGGTTCAGTGTTGATACTGAGTTTTGGGTTCTGTGTGGGTTCTGCAGACAGTGGGGCAGGTGAAAGGTCTGAATTGGTTCTGTATCGATAAGGAGTGTTGAGTGCTGTGCGGGTTCTGCAGAGGGCGCTGCCAGTGAAAGGTCTTGGTGGGTTCTGTGTGAGTTCTGCAGATGGCGGTGCAGGTGGAAGATCTGGACGGATTTTGCATTGATGCTGAGTTTTGGGTTCAGTGTGGGTTCTGCAGATGCTGCTGCAGTGATGGGCTGGATTGATTTGTCTTGAAACTGAGTTTTGAGTTCTGCAGATGGCTCTGCAGTTGGTGGTCTGGACTGGTTCTGTATTGACACTGAGTTTTGGGTTCTGTGTGGGTTCTGCAGACGGCGCTGCAGTTGATGGTCTGGACTGGTTCAGTATCGATACTGAGTTTTGGGTTCTGTGTGGGTTCTGCAGACAGCGCTGCAGTTGATGGTCTGGACTGGTTCAGTATCGATACTGAGTTTTGGGTTCTGTATGGGTTCTGCAGATGGCGCTGCAGTTGATGGTCTGGACTAGTTCAGTATCGATACTGAGTTTTGGGTTCTCTGTGGGTTCTGCAGATGCTGCCGCAGTGATTGGCTTGATTGATTTGTCTTGATACTGAGTCTTGAGTTCTGCAGATGGCTCTGCAGTTGATGGTCTAGACTGGTTCAGTATCGATACTGAGTTGTGGGTTCTGTGTGGGTTCTGCAGACGGCGCTGCAGTTGATGGTCTGGATTGGTTCAGTATTGATACTGAATTTTGGGTTCTGTGTGGGTTCTGCAGACGGTGCTGCAGTTGATGGTCTGGACTGGTTCAGTATCGCTACTGAGTTGTGGGTTCTGTGTGGGATCTGCAGACGGCGCTGCAGTTGATGGTCTAGACTGGTTCAGTATCGATACTGAGTTGTGGGTTCTGTGTGGGTTCTGCAGACAGCCCTGCAGTTGATGGTCTGGATTGGTTCAGTATTGATACTGAATTTTGGGTTCTGTGTGGGTTCTGCAGACGGTGCTGCAGTTGATGGTCTGGACTGGTTCAGTATCGATACTGAGTTGTGGGTTCTGTGTGGGTTCTGCAGACAGCGCTGCAGTTGATGGTCTGGATTGGTTCAGTATTGATACTGAATTTTGGGTTCTGTGTGGGTTCTGCAGATGGTGCTGCAGTTGATGGTCTGGACTGGTTCAGTATTGACACTGAGTTGTGGGTTCTGTGTGGGTTCTGCAGACGGTGCTGCAGTTGATGGTCTGGACCGGTTCAGTATTGATACTGAGTTGTGGGTTCTGTGTGGGTTCTGCAGACGGCGCTGCAGGTGAAAGGTTTGGATGGGCTGCTTCGCACCCCGCTGGACCTGGAGCTGGACCTGCAGGCGTCTCGTACGCGACACAGCCGGCTGCGCGAGGAGATCCGGGTTCTGCGGGAGCTGAAGGAGCAGCTGGAGCAGGCCTGGTCCGAGGGGCGGAGTCAGCTCCCCACCTGGGTGCAGGACGACGAGCGATTTTCTCTCCTGCTACAACATATCGAGAGACAGGTGAGAGGCTCCACCCCCTTTACAGACGGTAGAAGTGAATGGTATCAGAGACCTTCGGTGACCTCACCTTCACATGCTTAATTATCTAAACCTGTTTCAGTTTGCCTGATTAGCAACAGCTGCTAAGACCAGTTGGTAGAATGACTGTCAAATTTATTTTTGATACGATTGTTGTGCGATGCATCACAAAGTTAGGAGGTGTTTTATTTATTTATTTATTTTTTGCGCATAAATGAGGAACTAAGATTTCAGTATGACTTTGAACATTCCGAGTCAATGTGAAAAGGCACACGTTTGTGAGGCTTATTAAGCAGCGAGGCAAGAGTCTGCTATTCTGTGAATACAGTCATTGGCAAAACAGCATTGTTAGGCACGACACACACATCAGTGATGGGGTATGAATGGCATTCATGCGAATAAGTATAAAAAAACCAGAGAGTTGGAAGTCAGAAAAACTTTGATATTTTTGCATTCATTTTGATTATTGCCATCTGAGTAGTGTCACATCAATTATGCAATAGGCAATTGCTTATTTCCTTATTACAGGTCATGTGTTGATCTTGATTATTCAGTAAATAAATAGTTAAATTGTTAATTTGGCAAATTTAAATGGGAACAGCTTGAGAGCAATCATGTGTTAATGGGCGAGGTTACTGAGGGACCTCTGAGCATCTGATGGCTGTTTATAGAGATGCATATTTAATGATTCTTCTATGCAGTTGAACTTCATTTTATGAATTTATGTAATTTTTTTTTTTGTGAGGCTCACATACATGAAAATATGTTGTAAAAAACTAAATGGATACAAATATAGTGTACCTTTATATTCATTATTTTTGAATTTCCTTGATTTGGGGGGCTGTCAATGTCTCAACCCTGAAGTACAAGGCAGTCACAGACTACATCTAACTGCTGTATTGTGCAAATGTCACATTAACGATCTTTTCGGCGAAATGCCCCTCGAAATTGACGCTGTGCTTTCAGACGGAGGAGGAGCTGCAGCAAGAGCGGCGGGTGGAGAAGATGATGCGAAACGCCGCCAAGGACGTGCACAAGATCCGCAGCCAGAGCAGGAAGGAGGTGCCTGAGGTTCAGTCATTCAGGTGAGCTCCACACAGTGCCCCCTGCTGGACCGCCTGTGTCACTGGCACACAATAAAAAACCCGAGCTGGTAACTGGTCATCAGATCCAACACGTGTCCCCTACAGGACTTAATGGATGTATCTCAAAGCATACGCTGCAGCCTTCGATGGCTGCATTTTCAGGGATCGTCACTTAATTCCATCCGCCAAACTGGCATGACATCTTTTCATATGTGTTAAACAGCTTTGGTTTAAGCGATTCATCACTGGTTTCCCTAACCATAACTCTGACCGCTGACCCAAAACCTCACCCCAAACTTTTTGTATGATGTGTGATGTGTGCCAGGCTTGGCCTGAAGTTCTAATTCTCATTTGCAGTCCCTGGGTTGGTTGATGAAAAATGCACTAAGTACACAGGGCATTGTATATTGGCATACGCACTACAACTAATGTGTACCATTGCATTCTCAGCAATAATATCGCATCATGTAGCTCAAAGTGGCGCAAGAAACATTTCAACAAGTTGCTGTTCCTTTGCATTCTGAGAGTGTACCTTCTCTTAGGGGCAACATTGCCCCCCTCAGGACTGGTTGTCTTTAACAAGACTCATCAGAAGATGACATATCCCCCAGCCCGGGCAATCTAATGTCAAAAATCCCAAAATTATAAAAAGGCACCAGCCGTGGACCTGATCAATACACATTGCAAGTTTTGTTAAAAAATATTGAACGGTATTCGAGTTCTGCCCTGGAAACAAAACGACTGTGGACAAACGGACGCCCAGACGAATGGACGGACTGATGAGTATGTACCCTCGTATTATATGCCGGGGGCATAAAAATCGCAGTGCCAAAACCTGTTCCTGGAGAATCCTGTGAGTTTGCATTTCAACCTTGATTTTCTGTGACAGATTGTACTGTCTTGCAAGATCTGGAGCTGCTGAATGCGGTGTGCATTCTAACATGGTGTCACTGGTGTTCTAATGCCTCGCATGTTTCTGCGTTAACACTTCAGAGAGAAGATGGCCTTCTTCACCCGAGCCAAGATCAACATTCCCGACCTGCCTGCCGACGACGTATAGATAATCTCAAGTATTCTCAAGTCTCGGCTGCTGTTTCCGCGGGGACGGGACGGACTTCTGGTGGTATTATGAAGAAATCTAAGAAATAATGTATGTAAATTAGGAAGAAAAAATATTAAAAACACTGGGTCGTAGATTTGAGTTCTAATCTGTATATTTTTTTAAAAAATGACTTTTATTTTTGTTGTCATTGTAGCATCATTTTACTGTTACTAATTGGTGTATTTTGTTAGAGGTAATATGTTTGTATATGATTTAGATAGGTGCACACCAGTGCATGTTTTATGTTGATTATGAAAATAGCTGGAAGAATATTGCTTTGCTGGTGAATGGAGTGAACCATGATTCTAAAATGTGAATATGGATACCTACAGTATGGTACCGTTCTGTATATATGGCATGGGGATGTAGCCTGGAAACCAGCTGCTACTGGTGTGTGAACATTTATGATGATTTTTATTCGATAACCTTAGTCTTAGTGGTAACTCTTCGCACTAAGGTCCACATAAATTGCCAAAAATTAATGTAGCTGTTTAATACTAACTACAAAAAAGTTAGTGCACATACAGGAGGACCTAAATTTGTTAGTATAGGAAAATCAGTTAATATAGGAAATCTAAATATCTTTTATAGTGAATAGTGAATTGTTCAGCTATTGCTTTTGTGCAACTAATCATTCATACATATGTTAGAGAATTTGTTAACCATACATTAATAAATGATTACCAGGCTTAATCAAAGTAATTTCACATCATGTATTCATATTAAAAAGTTAATTATTTCAAGGCAGTTCTTGTGGCCTTACTGTAAAGTTTTACCATTTTGGTGATTCTGGCTGGGTAAATATGAATTTTGCACACATACATGTAGTCCGTGGACAGGCCCCAGAGGTACACCAGCGCACAGCTGATAAACGACAGCTAATCTCAGGTAGGGCCTTGCAGGATTGCTCGCTCAGAGCAGCACACGAAACACAACTTGGGAGTTTCACTCTGATTCTGCCCCTTGTTCACCTCAAAAAAACACGCTTGTTTTTTAACTCGGCAAAATGCATAAGCACGGAGTCCTCTCTGCTCATCCTACCGCGCTTCCCCAGACTCCGGGATTTCAACCTGGAGCTCACTGAGGGCCACCCTGTCTGCCAGGTTCTGAAGCGCTCCCGCATGTGAGCGCTTACGAGTTTCAGTCGCTGATCGGCTGAGAGTCTGCAGAGCCTGTTTAGTGATCCAAAAATTGTTGTGGTGCGTTTGGAACTCGCCAAAGAAAATGGTCAGCGACTGGGCCCTCCAGAATCCGAGTTTGAGATCCCTGCCAAAATTTGAGATTGAATGTACTGACTGATTGTAAGCTTGAACATATGAGTTTGGCTCTTTTTCTTTCTTAGGGTGTCTTCTTGGTGTCCCTTGCAGTACATCTCGTGGGAACACCGATGGCTCATGCAAGCCCTGCAGTTCTCTTATAATCAACATCTGCACTTAGGTTTTGAGTTGTCCAAGTAAGATAAAGCTTATCTGAGGATCCTTAGAATTCCCAACTCTTACGCCAAAAGATCAAGGTCTTCTGGTTATTTTCTTGCTTATATTACTCCACCCAGACCTAGAAATTAATTATATTGCTGTTAATTTGAATGCCGCTGTAATATAAGCACCTTTACAGTTGATCAGTGTACGCCTGGGGCCAATGTGGCTCTTGCCTTGATCTTATTGTGGTTACACCAGGGCAGGAGCCATCAGACCTCCGCAGCCCAGTGAGATACATTCAGCAGCTCGGCCATAGACTGCCCTTAGAATTCACTAAATTCAGCTATGAACTGTTCTTCTTGGGTAAGAAGAGATATTTTTTTAACCCTGAAACTTGTACTCAGTCTGATTTGGCTCTGTAACTGGAACATTTAACTAGGTCACACAGACTGTCAATCAGAACAGCCAACATGTCGTTCCCACCCCATTCACATTCAACTATTTACTACTGTAGACGCACCACTACAGTTTTCAGAAATGTTTGAAAAAAAGAATCATGGAAGATTTGCCTGTCATTTATTTTTATTATATCTTACTGTGATCACTTAGTTCTGTGTATTTCTTCTGACATTTTCTTGAACAAAATGTTTTGACTGTTGAACAGATGTTTTTGATCATCTCTGAAGAATGTTGATGAATGTGCTTAATATCATGTCTGAATGTTCTCACAAGCTTTTAAAAGGTTTTAAGCATGGGCTGAGATCATGGAATGGAATCCTGTCATACCACAAACACCCAGTTTTTTTTTTTTTTCTTTTTTTTGTTTGTTTTGTAATCTTAATCTTCTTGCGCAGAGCAGGAATGTATTGCATTCCTGCTCCGTGGGTCTGTGTTGCAGTAACTTTTCATTTTGCTTTATTTCACATACCCAGTGAAAAGCTCAGATCATAATGGGTAACGAGAAGTGCAGTGATTTGGTGACTGCTTTGATTTCAGTGGTTAGTGCTCTGGAATCGGCTGCAAAGCATATTTTACTGGCACATATTTCACAAATTTGTTTCCAACTACTTACTCATTTTGTTTCGTGGTTCTTGCCTCTGAAATCAAAGCCGTCATCTCACAAAAATACAGAAGTAGCTGGGGTTTATCTCGTAAACGCTGTACTCCGTGGCCTGTAAACTGAAGCCCCATCAAGGTTTTAGATTCGAGTGAATTCGATTAGATCAGCAATTTGTTCCAGTCACTTCTGTTTCCCTGTGAGCCTCTGTGGGTTTGTGCTCTCACAGACCCGCTTTGGAAGGTTTCTATAATCAGGAAATATATCCCTGAGGAATTCTCAGGCTGCCGGAACAGGATGTTCTGGCGTATAATTACCACACGGCCCCCAAAGCACAAATATCCTCTCTGATCTCACGCATTTCCATAATGGCACACGAGCGCAACCAAAGCACAGTATACCACTCTGATTGTCAATAATGCGCTGATGCACTCTGCCCAAACTCCTGTCTCATTCCCTCCATGCTGAATGTTGTGAGTCGCACTTAAACCAGCCCACTATATAGTACTGTCTGATACACGCTTAAACCAGCCCATTTCTATAAAATGTTCTGATCTACACTCAAACCAGCCCACTGCATAGTACTGGTAGTCTTGAATGTACTGATGCGCACTTAAACTGACGCATTTGTGTAGTATGTTCTGATGCACAGTCACACCAGCCCGTTATATAGTACTGGCAGTCTGGAATGCACTGATACACACTCAGACCAACCCAGTTCTTTTGAATGTTCTGATACACACCCAAACCAGCCCACTATGCAGCACTGTTAGTTTGGAATGTATCAATACACACTTATACCAGCCCAGCGTACAGTTCTGTTTGTTAGTAATGCTACGATGGCCTCTTTACAAAGCAGCTCCCCTGTAGAATATAGTGAAACACAGAAATGGGCCCAGAGTGTAGTTTTGTACCTCTTGGAACAGGGATCCTTAAATCACGGTCCTCAAGGTCCAGGAACTTCTGTTTTTTCGCTCTCCTTTTACCTGAGAGCGAGGTCTAGATACTGTCCTGCTCAACCACTGATTCTTCAGTTAATGACTTTGGTTACCTTTTCTCTCAGGTAATTGAGTGGGTTTTGGTTTCATGGTCCAGATTTAGTGATTCTTGGTATAAAATATTCTGATGTGCACCAAAACCAGCTCCGTTCTGCAAAGTGTAGAATTTTCTGGTGCTCTCGCATACCAGCCCAGCATGCCGCTCTGTTAATCTGGAATGTTCGAAACACACCCAAACCAGCCCAGCATACCGCTCTGTTTGTCTATAGCACAATTGCTCAACTGGTCTGTTTGCTAGATTTTTTTTTTCTTTTTTCTTTTTTTAACTGTAGGTAAAATGGTCTGACCCTTGTGATCTAAAATGCACTGGGTCACTCCTGAATTTGTAGGAGAGTGAAATTTTGACCGACTGGTTAAATAATTAAGCGGTGCTGGTTACCAGCATGAGCCGATTAAATGGTTTGGAGCAGATGTTCACATGACTTCCTGCAATGGATTGGGCCTTGTTGTGCGCTCAGATTGTTGAATGTTCTGGTAAACTCTGCCCCTCATTCCTCAGTGGAGCTGTATCGTGATCCTCTTTGCTGTGCTTGTGACCTGGGTGGGTTGCTTGGCAACCAGTTCTGCGAAGACGCAGCCGCAGGTTCTACCCTGTGGGAGCTGTTGCTTTGCAGCAGGGATCTGGAACCCTTGACCCAGAGAACTTCAAGCACTGCTGGATTCTGATTTCAAATTGAATGCATGCAAAACAGGATTTTCCCTTTTGAAAATATAAAGATATGTAAAACAAGCACACCTAATCTGCAACATTATCCACTGCCAACCTGTTCTGACTCAACCTGACTTTAACTCAAAATTTGGACATACTGGAATATTCCTGTGACCGTATTTGTACTTTCTATCTGAAGATAAGTGGCCAACTGAATGACATGACCATATTAGTTGGGCTTGTGAGTGCTATCATTGGCTGAGAATGACATCCTGCATTGTATGTTGCTTTGAGCAGCACTCCGTTCAGCCCTGAGGTGAAGCGGGTCAAGCTATTCATGCGCCGCGTTTCAGTGCTGTTTGTATTGCAGGATCGTTTCTGCACTGCAGGGATCAACAAACCTGGCCCTCTAGTCCCAAGTCTTTCCTCTCATGTGATTAACTGAACAATTAGTGCTACTAATTGGCCAGAGTTGCCACTCGCCTGACGGCAGATATTGGGAGGGTGGAAATTCAGCAGGAATTGGGTGCTGAAGAAGTGCGATTTCTTGTTGCCCGCTGTGCTCCTGTATTAGAACGCAGAGCCCCCCTTTAGTGTGTGTCTCCTGCACTTTCTGAGCTTCTGTTTATTACGCAGCTGTCGTGTGCTGTCAGGACCTCTCACCCATAATGAGCACATTCCCGTTACACGTCTTTAACATGGTTTTTTTTTTTTCTCTCTCTTAAAAATGAGATTTTCTTATATGGCTTTCACGGCCATCTTGATAATATGGTGCGTAGCGTTACAGTGACTTGTCTTGCAAGACCTTTCAGAAAATATGTTGTGGTTTTATGTTATTGCATTTGAAGCACAAAAATGTGCATGTCCCCTCCCGTCCTGTGCGGAACTGAGAAAGCTAAGCTTGTAACCCTTAGTTGACAATCTTCCCCTCTCTGGCTTCATGATGCAGCTCTTCCATTCCAAAGCTGCATATTCCACTGGGTTCAACTTCTTATAACACTATTATCTATGTGTGAAGAAACAGGCTAAGGACAGGTTTCGCTGCACTCTTTCCCAGACATTGTGTGTTTTTTATTTATTTTTTTCCTTCCCCCGTCAGAGTGGGAACATTATTTGGAAGTGAGGTCAATGTTTGCCTGTCCTCATAACTACAAAGGCTAATTGTGACTGGTTAGTTAAGGTTTAGGGGTAAGGTTACAATGAGGGATAGGTTATGGTTAGGGTAAGGGTTTGGGTAAGGCATTGGTTGCTTACTTTTAAGATTAGGGAAAGGTTGTAAAGACACACAAAGAAGGAATAGAAGTCAGTGTAATGTCCTCGCAAGGATAGAAGTACACGAATGTGTGTATGTGGGTGCCTGCAGTTTTCTCCCCCTGCATGTTTTTCTGTTCACTGAAGTGCTGCAGCATAATTCCTCTGAAGGAGTTGCAACGTACTGTGAAAGCGACCCTAGGCAAGCATTTTACTGAACTGGAATTTCTGCAGAAATTCATGTTGGTGAGTGTAACTTCGAATGTTATGCCATTTTATACAATAACCAAGAACCAAAGCAAAAAAAAAAAAAAAAAAACATTTAGCCTGTGATCACTTAGGGTTTTCCCACTGTAGGCCGATATATATTTTTTTTTGTCCATGAAAAGTGATTATTTTGCATGGAAACAGAAGTGAGTGTGGTTGTGCGTGAAAAACATCCAAAAACATCTTTTTTTTTTTTTTTTTTTTCTTCTTTTTGTTTTTTTTAAGTTCATCACTTGAGAGTCTGGGTTTATTGTTTTAAGTCAAGTGTTGACTGGGGACCTAGAACATGTCTAATTATTGTATTCTTGTGGTACTGGGAATAAAATGTGTAAATTAAGTCTTACATTAGGACTTTAGGGATTAGGATATATGAAGCATGACTTGATATGATTAAAGAAAAAGTCTTGATTGACTTGGCTCTCTGTAATGTAAAATCTAAGGCTTGGATCCCATGTGCTTATTTCACACGGCATGTTTGTTGTCGATGAAACACACCGGTGGTGATGGCACAGGTCATGTGTGCTTTCCATCATGTGATCCAGAATTCCTGGATGATGAATGATTTGCTTCATGTAGTCTGTAATTTTGATTTTTTTTTTTTTTTTTTTTTTGAAGTTCTAGTATTTTGTTGTGATTTTGAATCAGTTGTATTAAATGATAGTAACGAACCTCGTCTTTAATTAGGGATGGCTTGTGAAACGAGGCATGTATTTATTGCACTTTGTGATTTGGGTGTGCTCTCAGTTTTCACTTTCTCATGAAATTTTTCAGAAGCTGTGAATTGAACATTTGACACTGCTATGTGGACCAGCATTGTAAATATTTCACTAGCACAAAAAGGTTTTGTAGTTTCACAAGAAATATATGAAGTGTTTTTTCTTCTATGTTGTCTGTGTCTACTTTACTTGCACTTAATATGGTCTTATTTCTTTTCACTACAATTTTAGGACACCATTCTGTGCCTCAGATAGATTCCCATGCAACTGCATAGTTTTGATGTATTTGTGTAAAACCCTGGTGGAATATTACGACCCCAATTCCAAAATAGTTGGTACAAAGTGTAAATTGTGAATAAAATCAAAATGCAATGACTCTCAAATCACACCAACCAGTATTTTATTCACAATAGAACAGATAACATAGCAAATGTTGAAAGTGAAAAATTTTACATTTTATCCACAAAATTAGCTCATTTAAAATTTGAAGGCTGTTACAGGTCTCAAAAAAGTTGGGACAGGGGCCTGTTTACCATGTTGTAGCATCCCCTCTTCTTTTTAACACAGAGTGGAGGCGTCTGGACATTGAGGAGACAAGTTTCTTAAGTTTAGCCATTGGAATTTGATCCCACTTGTTTAATACAGGCTTCCAGTAAGCGATGACAGACAAAATTTTAAAACTTCACAGATTTAATAAAACCAAAGCACTGAAATAATTTACAATCTAATCTACTGACCAAGATTGTCATAAAAGAAAGATATTTACAGTCCCTTGAGAGGGGTTGCTTGGTGATGTCCTGGGACAGGGAAATGCTCCAACAGAGGCAAAAATCCACAAAAAAACTTCACAGGTTTTGAAAAGAGTGACAGGTCTGGTCAACTGTATCCTTTCCTTGCAATTTTTCCTACTACTTTACTCTCTCAATTTCTGTCCTTATATACTCTTTTCCGGCCCCCTCCCACCTTCCAGACTTTTTTTTTCAATTCTCTGGGACATTCCCTCTCAGACATGCCCAGGACATGCCTAAACCTAGCTCCAGACTGGGCTTAACAAAAAAAAGGGTCAATACTGCCATCTGGTGGCATTTTTTTCACATTACAACTTTGTCCCAACAATTTTGGAATTGGAGTTGTATTTTAGATGGAAACATTTCATTAATTTGCTGCCTTCACGTGGTTGTCGTTAAAAATTAAATGTGTTCTTCAGATTTTTCATTCTGCAGAAACGTATATTGTGAGGGCAACTGTGTGGCGTAGTTGCGACCACAGGCATAGATTTGGGTAGGGATTTTCAGCATCTAGGTACAGTATCTCACAAAAGTGAGCACACCCCTCACATGTCGTCAATTTATTATATCTTTTTATGGGACAATGTTACAGAAATGAAACTTGAATACATTCTAAAGTAGTATTTGTACAATATGTGTAGCTAGTCAGTTGACTCCCACTCCCGCCTTTCTCTAAAATTCATGTCGATTATTTCTCTAAAATCTCCCTGGCTGTGTACACCACCATCCTTGTCCTCTCAGTTTTCAATTCGATTTCACCTGCACAGTGGCGAAACCATTCTCTCACACGGACAATTTTTAACTATATTTTTCGGTCAAATTATTTTGTCGTATCGCATGAGTAAACATCTTAAATTTGTCCCCTGCTTCCTCAGTTGATAAGATGTTCTGTTACACTGTAAACCCCAAATAGAGTGGTGCACTCAATTGTTTTGTGGAAACTGGTGACCAAACTATGTTTGCCAACTTGGTGATCTTGCATTCAGAGCATTCAAAAACATAAGAATCATTTTTACTTTATGTTCTATAAGTACGGTCCACACAATGCTGTTATGTTGGCTGACATAAATATGTACAGTATTTTTTATTTATTTTTATTTTTTAGGTTATTGGTTTCCACAAAACATTTGAGTTTACCACACTATTTGGGTTTACAGTGTATGGACTGATGGAAGGAGCAGTCATGCTTCTAAATGCTTCTGCATGTCCATTCGGGAGGGAATGTATGGGAACTCTGGCTTCAGTGGAGGATCGTCAACATTGTCAAGCAGGTACTGTGGGAGACAAGGACCATCAATGTCCATCAAAAGTCAACAGTAGACCTGGTCACCCTCAGGAGGAGGATACAAACACTTCTCAAAGACAGTGCTGTGGTGGACTTTAACAACAAAAAACCCTGGCTCAAGAGAAATGGGGGGTGGACCCCACCCCCAGAACTTGTCATCTAATCCACTCACACCCCCCTCCTATTACCTGCCGAATAATTAAACCGAGCATGGAATCGCTTTCTTTAAACATGGACATTAATTTTGTCTCTGCTTTGGTCTTTATTTTGTCCTGTTGAATAATTTTGTGACTTTATGTATTAAGTTGAATAGTACATGTATAGTACAAGCCGCTATCCGCCATCTTCAGACGGTCTTTAGAAACTAGAGAAATACCAAATTTCAAACAGGGCGATATAATACCAATACATAAGAAAGGGGACCGTACAAAGCCAGGAAGTTACAGGCCAGTCAGTTAACTTGCATTGCATGCAAAATATTGGAATCTATCATAAAAGATGCGCTGGACTTATTTCTTGAACGTAACAGTATCTTGAGGGATAGCCAACATGATTTCTGTAAGGGAAGGTCATGCCTGAAAAACCTTCTGGAATTTTTTGAAGAGGCCACCAAGACTTATGACCAGAGCAGGGGTAAAGACGTCATATACTTGGATTTTCAGAAAGCATTTGATACAGTACCACAGAAGAGACTAATTTTTAAAATGAGCTCCATTGTAGTTACAGGAAGTATTCTGGAGTGGATTCAAAACTGGTTACAGGACAGAACACAAAGAGTGGTGGTCAGTGGTATCTCATCTGAGCTAGGTATGGTGGGGAGTGGCGTACCCCAGGGATCGGTGTTGGGACCCCTGCTGTTCCTCATCTACATTAATGACCTTGATAGGAATATTGAGAGCAGATTGTTTAAATTTGCAGATGATACTAAATTGGGGGGTTTGGCAAATAGTTAAGGATCTACTAAAGAGATTCAGGATGATTTGGATAGAATCCAAAATTGGGCAGAAATGTGGCTAGTGAATTTTAATGTAGCAAAATGTAAAGTTGTACATGTAGGTAATAAAAACATTAGACGGGATGGGACTACTTCATGGGAGGTTTAAAACGAGAATGTGCTGCACAAGAGAAAGATCTGGGAGTGATTGTTGACCAAACCCTCACAGGCTCAAGCCGTTGTGCCGTAGCAGTTAAAAAAGCCAATCAGATGCTGGGATACATTGCCAAAAGTACTGAGTACAAATCTAAGGAGGTGATGCTTCTTTTGTACAACACATTCGTCAGACCACATGTGGAGTATTGTGTACAGTTCTGGGGACCATACTTTAAGAAAGTTATAGAGGCTCTTGAGAAAATTCAGAGAAGAGCCACTAAGCTTATTCCAGGTATAAAAGATGAAAGCTATGAGAAGAGGCTGAAGACCTTAATCTCTTTAGTCTTAGGAATAGGAGACTCAGGGGTGATTTGATTAAAGGTCTTTATATATGTTAAAGGGATTAACAAAGTGAATTATGTAGGATTCCTTCGACCAAGTGTTGTGAGTAGAACTCAGGGTCACAAATGGAAATTTACCAAAGGTAACTTAAGCACTGATATTCGGAAATATTTCTTCACCCAAAGAGTTATTTCAATGTGGAATACCTTGCCTGACCATATTGTGGAGGCAGAGACCTTGGGAGTTTTCAAGAGCAGGCTTGACTTGAAGCTAGATACCATTGAGTCATTGAGTATCTGAAGGGATATATTCACAATAGTATAAAGAAACTGGCGAGCGTAGTTGGGCTGAAGGGCCTGTTCTTGCTATTTATGTTGTGTTATGTGTTTGATTTATGTGAATGTCTAATGGAATAGGTTTTTGATATGTATTTCAGCCCATATTTATTGAATGTATTCAGTGAGTTGCGTCATTTTTGCGCTTCCTTGGAATTTGATTAAAAAAATGTTTTTAAGAACTGTGAAAATCAATGAAAGCCTTATGTATTAAGTTGATATATGCAGTTGATTTTTGTGAATGTCCAATTCACAAATGCTTTTGATCTTGTTTTTATTTCTTTGTCCTTGTTCATTGAATTTATTGATGGTGTCATATGAATTGTGAAAACCACTAGAAGTCCATCTTCGCATGCACAAGACAGTCAGCAACAGGTTGTGAGTACCTAGCAAGCACCTTCTTTTTATCTGCAGTTTGAGTGGACACTAATTTTGAGATTTAAGCTCTAGGCTACAATAATGCATTTACTGAAAATTTTGAGGTTTTTTACATGAAACTATTAAATTGGGAAGGTCTAAAAGCACCAAATAATGGTTCTTAAAAAAAAAAAAAAACTAGTATTAAAATTTAACTGGCTTATGCACAACGATGTGAAATATTTGGGTTACACAAAAATCGAGCTATATGGGCATTTACTAGTACAGCCATTAGTTATGTGCCTGACATCAGAACATTACTAACATTAGACCATAAGCTAGCCAGCCAGCTTGCGAGTGATACCTTGCCAATAAGTTACCTTATAATGACTGTAACGTTTGTTAAAAATACAACATACCATAATTTAATTAAAGAACCGATAAATTTGGAGGAGTATATCAATTGTTCGATAATGTTAAGCTTCATAACAAATGTTCATAACATAAATAACAGTTGTAAACTTGTATTCAAAAATCAAATCAAAAGTATTTGGATACAACATAGAGAAATAATTTCATGAATATAGCGTCAGTCTGAAAATTATGGAGGCATCTAGCCAAGCATCATAATGGACAAAGAAACACTTAGGATGATCTCTGTGTGCAGAAAAGGCAGTCCTCTGATTATTGCAAAAAAAAAAAATTAAAATAAATAATAATAATTCCTAGCTCGCATCAGTCTACCCGATGTTGACTTGTTACCAAATTTTTTGTCGACGACCACGTACTGTTCTGGTTCCATCCACAAGGGGGCGGGATTGAAACTAGTGGTATCTCTGCGAGCGCTACGCTCGTTGGTAGTGACCAGGCAACCTTTTCCTGAATGTGCGGACAAGGAAGTTCCTCCAACCGGCGTGTTCAGGCTAAGTGTAATATTAGCCTGTTAAACAACGAACAAAACTGCTGCCATATTATATTTGACGATGGGAGATCCTGTGGCAGAGTTTGCATCCCGCTTTCAAAAACAGGTTAGTCAGAAGCACTTCATGGTTTGTGAAACTGAAACCTTTTCCATAAGTTCTAGCATCCCAGGGCTGATGTAATACAACGCATTCATTCCATCACATCAGCGGGCTTCATCTGCGCTAACGTTTGCGTGGAGCATGTTGCGGGTGGGCTGACCGTCAAGTTGTGATTGTACCTTTACTTTATTACCCTCGGCCCGACTTCAGGCCGAAGGGTATTGTCATCAGTTCGTCGTCTGTCTGTCTGTCTGTCTGTCTGTGCACCTCTAAAGTCAGCATCAATAAACTAGTTGACGTTACCCATGCCAAAACATTTGCGGTAATGTAGGGAATCCAGGCCAGGAAAGAATTGTTCAGATCTGACCATTTTTGGGGGAAAAAATGGCATTTTTGAAAAAAATAAACTTCGTCGTGGACTGATTTTGATGAAGCATTTGAGCTTGGGGGTTTATACCTGGGGGAACGATCATATATATGCGGGGCTCTAGATTAGTGAAAAAAATTTTGAATTTTCCAAATTTTTTGTGGGACTTTGGGCATTTTTGTATTTGTAAATGTATGTTCTGTAGAATTCTACTTTGGTTATTGTGTAATTGTTCTGGGACACTTCATAAGTCAGGCCGAGGGTGTTCAAACGCGGGCGTTTCTTGTCTTTTTTCCATTAGCAAGGAAACTGGATATTATCGATTTGATTGCTGATGTCAGTGGTGCAATGGAACAAGCGAACGTTAGATAGCTAACCTGTCAATGAATAGCGTTCTCGATGATGCCATTTTATTCAATTTAAAATAAATCGGATTAAAAAATATTCAGACCGGGGCCAACGCTCGGAAAATGTCACTCCTAATAACCGGTCTCTAGAGAGGGTCGCGTCAACTGAAGGATACGAGCCATAGTGTTTCCAACGTGCGAAACTGAGCCATTGCGCAAAATGTTCATTCAGTTCCTTAATTATTTTCTCGAATGGGAAGTATATTAATTTAGGGAGAACCGAGGTAGTTGACAATAGTTTCGACTGGTTTAAGGGTGGTAAATGCTCGGACAAGAGAAAAGTGAAAAATGGGGCGGGGGGACACTTCACTGTGAGTGGATGCCCGACAACCGACAACATGATGGAAACAAAATGGCTCCTTGGCCTGATTTTATTGCATCTTCATGATGTAATTGTATTCAGGAGCTGAACTATTGACTTACTGCGTTCGCGGAATCGGATATAGCCCAATAACTTAAAACTGGTGCTTTCCCTCTGTAATGTCACACCTTACCAATAATGTAACCTACTCGTTAGTGTTATGCATTGCTCGTCTTTTCGGCCAGGGACGTTTGCTGTTTAACCACTCTGACGAACCGCTTTTACGAACAGTTTTACTTTCTTGTGTACACATGGTCAAAGAACGGCCGAGGCACCTATGACGTTGGATCTGTTGAACATGGGACCACATCTGAAACGCCACTACGCCTTGTACAGAAATCTTGGTTGTAAATATCCTCAAATTAAAGCCGAAAGCCTGCATTTTCTGCTCCTATTGAATATCATCTGCAATATAATGCAGTAGAGTGCTAAAATGACTGTAAATTTGTTCATGTTCTAATATGGATGATCGTTTTTCTGTTGAGCCTCCACTGTTGCCCTGCAAGCAGACCAGTCGACCTTAGTATGTTTTGGGAAATTATATTTTTTTCCTGTCAAGCCCACTACTAACTTGGTAACTCATTAAATCACTTTAGTTTTACAATGCAGCCTTCAGTTTGTTTTTACTTTGGTTTTTTTTTTTTTGCTTTGGTTTTTCTAATCGAATGAGTGGCTGTAGTCCTGTCTCCTGATTTACTGTAAGCTTGTCGGTTCTCATTACTTTTCAGCTCTGACTGGTGCACGTCACTCTGTATTGCCCCCTACACATTCTCCATGCTTTGCAGCCTCACTGTATTGACTTATTAGTCAATGATGGAGGGGAATGGCTTAGGAGGTTGAGCGAGTGGCCTAGGAATCAGTTCCAATCCTCCGGCTCCTCCAGAGAGCATGTCAAAGTGTCCTTGAGCAAGAAACTGAACCCCACACTGCTCCTGATGTGCAGGCTGGCGCCTTGCATGGCAGCCATCGGGGTGAATGTGACGAGTAATTTTAAAGTGCTTTGTGTCTATAACTAGAAAAGTGGTACATAAATTCCATTTATTTACCATTGACCATTGGTACATCCCTGTGTCCACAGCCCAAAAACAATCTTGTGTGTGAAATGGATATAGATGGTTGATTTTGTGTGTCCTGTATTCATTGGTGTAATTCACTCTATGGCTGTTTTTAGTGATCAAATGTAATTTCAGGAAAGGGAAATAAAGAGTCTTTCGGCTGAGATTGAGAAATTGAAGAACCCGGAGGCTCTTGGACTTTCCTCACAGTTGGACGAGCTTCGGGAAGAGAACACGAGGTTGAAGTATCGTCTGAACATCCTAAAAAGGGTGAGTTTGAGAATTTGCTCAGGTTGCTGTGCGCTTAGCCCCTCTCTTCATTTAGACACTGACTCTATAAGTGATTTGTGTGCATTCGTGAAAATTGAATCACTACCAATTTAGGCTGAATTGCTGCAAGTGTCCTTTTTTAGCAGTTATTTGATTTTATTCTATAAGTGCCTTGCGAAAAAAAGGATCAGTGAAGACCTTTAATATGCTAGTGTACATGAGAATTTATGATCATGTTTAGGTATTGCCATCTATGTTTAATTACATGTTTATCTCAAATAGCTCTACTCATTTGTGTGACACCCGTCAGAGAAATTTATTTCGCCAACCAATGGTACACCTTAAGCCCTGAATTCGGTTCAGGTGAAGTTCCCATAATTATGGATTTCTCTTCCAGAAGACCTGAATAATTTTTCAACCTTATCAACATTTAAAAGATTGTGTTTCAAACTGCTATTTTCTGGGGAGAGCCATAGATTTGGTATCGTTATTATAAGTGTGTATGAATGTGTATTGTCATTCCAACTTTTATCGGCCATTAAGGACCAGTCTCAAGTGCTCATATGTACTACTATATCATAGCTGCCCTCTCCTTGATATTTTATTTCTTTTTTTTTTTTTTTTTTAGAACTACAAACCTGGTGTAATGAGTCAGACGGCATTCACTATTAGTTGAATCAAATATACAGTTAGGGAAATCTGTGGCCATATTAGGAGCTTTCATACTGCTGTTTCAAGCTGTGTTATTTAGGCCTCTAATGTCTCGCCTGCACTATGAAAGCGCCAGAAGCGGGATGGGGGGGATGAAGTGATCCCACCTCTGTAACGCCTTCACAGGTCGTCACAGTGTCGTAAAATTGGTGGGACTGTTCGAAGCGGGACCACTATGAATCGGCCATCCCGGCAAGGCGTAAAATATGACGTCGCGCGTGACAAATTCCTCTTTCCGTGATCAGTGCTAACTGACTGAAAAGAACCATACGTCTTCGTCTAGCCGTGCAGAATCAGCTCGCCTCTCTTCCTCGAACCGTCTACGGGTGCTCCGTATGTTCTGCTCCAGGGCATTTTTAATAGCAGAAACACGCCCTTCGCTCGAGTCTGACAGTAAACGAAACATTATAATCAAAATTCACAACATCTTCGCCTGAATATGCAGTTGCTGTACAGCGAGAAATGGCGCAACGTTCAGGTCTTAAGTCCACCCTCGTTCTGTGACACCGGGCTGCACTATGAAACGTCCCGCATATCACGCCTTCCCGGAATCACTATGAATGCGCCAAGGTGAAAAGCCGGCACAGATCTTCACGGCAGTATGGCGGGACATTAGCGAGAAGGCACTGTGAAGGCGTCTATAGAGACAGCCTCAGACCAGAAACTGTTCAGTGCAGCCACAGCAGCAACTAGTTGGCACCAGGTGCCATCATCGCCATTGAAATTTAGAGGATTTGTCCCACCCCTACCAACAGTTGGTCTTGTCTGAGAGCAGGTGGCAGTAACAAAGAAACCAGCTGGTAGGTGTGTACTTACATTGGTTGAATATCCTCAAAATAGATAGAAAGACTAATATTCATGCTGCTTAAACATAATGTGGCATTAGCTAAATTATTCTTTCCATAAAAGCTTTTCACAAACTGACTCGTGATTGGAAATCTGTGATTACCATTTTTGACACATGATGCATCCAGCCAATATTCAGGCTGGAAAATGACAAAGAAATATGTCCATAAGGAATGCAAAATTGCATGTTGAGAGAGACAAAACTGCGTAGAATAAATGAGAAAATTTTTGAAAATTCTCTAGACATTCACACATGCCATTTACATACTCTGAAAATTATAATTATTTTTTTTTTGTGTGTGTGTGTGATTTAAGAGGTCTATTGTTCAAACCCAGATAGTTACATTTCTGCTTACTGTTTTTTTTCTGAAAACTTATGTACTTATTTGAATAAGGATAAAGCTATGGGATGCCTGTGTTGGTTACGGATACATTATCCTGAGGTCTAAACATAGCGGACAAAAACGCACAAATTTAATTTTGATCAAATTTGTCCAGTTCTCATGACCGCATAATGTCGTCTAGAGAAAATTTTTTTGTTCAGTCACAAACTACACCAGTTAATGTACGAGCTTACAAAGTCTGAGCCTTTTCGGTGGTTTAGATCTTGAGCAATGCACTTGTGAACCTTCATGAGAAAATGGGGCCAGAAAAAAATCGACACGCACATCCCTCACATTATTGGCTGTATCTTGAAAAGTAATGATATTACATCCGAAAAATTGCACAGGGTATCTCCTGACTAATGTGGGTACGACTAATATTTTTATCAGATTTTTCAAAAATATAAGAGCGTAGACCATTGGTTGATTTGACATGGAATGACCCTGATGAACTTGAAATGTACATCTATATGACTCATTAATTTGTTGACTGTAGACAACAGAACACTGGAAGTACTCAGCGGGTGGTTGAAATGCTTGTGATCTGTGCTTGTGGCTGGTTAGCAGAGTCTACAAGAGGAAAGGAGCGAGTGCAGCAGGACAATGATCAACATTAATCAGCGACTGCAGGGCATCTTCGGCGATGCCATCCGTACTGCCTACCCTGACCTGGAAGACCCGCCCCTCACCGTCTCTCCCAATCAGCAGGCCAAGTTTGGGGATTACCAGTGCAACAGTGCCATGGCAATTGCACAGGTGAGGCGGGATCCTCTTGGGCAGGAAATTTATGAGCAAAGATATGTGAAGCAAATGTGAAAATATCAATAATTTTGTGTCGTATATTAACACTATCCATACCACAGACATATGTATGCGCTGCTAGCTGGTAAGGTGGAATACCACTGCCACATCTACTGCCATTATGGGAAACCCCAGTGACGCATATATGCGGTAAATCCAGGGTTTGTCAAACTAGGGCTGGGCGATTGACCAAAAAGGCGATTATTTTAAGCCCAATAAAACCAACTGCCCCTATGAGGCAGATGGACGAGTATGTTGATTACTTTTTCTATGACACATAGCCGTTGCGGTGTTGAACAAACATCAGAGGCCATTCGAAATGCCTCCAGGAAGAAAACTGTAATTTGAAGTTCGCTAATTATCAGCAAGGTTGGACAGCCTCCATCGCCTTGGCATAATTAGCTTTCCTTAAATCAATTCCCATGTACTTTGCCTGACTTGCAATCAAGCAATTTATTCAGCCAACTGACTAATCAGAACCAAAATGTGGCGATAATGATTAGGAAGAGATAATGTGAAGCAGACAGACCTAACCAGGCTCAATGTCTGAATAAATTGCTAACCTCTGAATTCCACCTCTCATCATAGAACTTTTACATATCGCTGAAAGTATTTATTAAAAATGAAATATTTATTAACCCTTATTTAACCGGGAAAGTCCTGTTGAGATTGAAATCTCTTTTTCAAGGGAGCCCTGGGGGTTGAGGTGAGGAGGGAGTGGGCAATTTACACAGCCAATTAGATCAGGGGATGATTGGGTGGCAGGTCGAAAGAGCCAGGGTGGGACTTTAGCCATGACACCGGGGAAACCCCTACTCTTATCGAAGAGTGTCATAGGATCTTTAGTGACCACAGTGAGTCAGGACCTGGAGTTATTGTTTCATCTGAAAGACGGCGTCTCCTTCAGTACAGTGTCCCAATCACTGCACTGGGGCATTGGGGATTATTCCACCAGAGGGAAGATCAAAATCTACTGGCCATCGACACCTCTTGCAGCTGTGGCTTTGTTTTCCCAGGTGGTCTCCCATCCAAGTACTGTCCAAACCCACACCTGTTTAGCTTCAACCACGTGGTGGAGCAGATTGGATTGTGGTATGGCTGCTTATTATATCGCCTTTGCACGCAGGGGCCAAATGTAAAATGGTAAATAATCTAGCAAACGCATTCAGTCAAATTACTTGCAGAACAAAGTAAAGTTAAGGTCTGTAAAATCATCATCCTCTACTGGACAATTGCTCTCACTCCCTTCCCATTCACTCTGCTCAATTTGCAATCAAGCAGTTGATTCGCTCAACCAACGATTAAAATTGGTGGACAGTAGGGGTGTCAACATCTACACGTGTAAACGGTTACACGGATAACAAATCATAACCATTTAGAAAAATCAATTACCGTGTACACGTCATTTTTTCCTCCTCGTTCATTTCTCACCAATACATATAGTATCCTATTTTTAGGGGTTATAATGTTGCCTGAAAGCTTCAGATAATAACATTAACTAACAGTACACTTAAATGTTCCCGCAAGTGCAGTTATCCGCATACAGATGCATGGGGCGCAATGTTACCTTGATATATAAAAAAAAAACCCACAGTCAGTGTCGCGCCACATCAACAATAGGCTTCGGAGGACTTGAGAAGAGCGCGGCGCTCATCATCTTCTCCATGTGCAAATGTCGTGCAGCTGAAAACAAGAACTGTTAATGGCTTGTTATTTTAGCCTATATTGTTGCGTGTTGTTGTACGTTATATTGTTGGTTGGTGTTCTGTCGGCTTTTCACGACCTGATCTCACATCCTCGCGTCTAAAGAGGAGGAAGAAAACACATTTTTCGCCAGTTTTAGTGAATAATTGTGAGAGTCTCCCTCTACTTTTTTAACTTTGTGGATATAGAGGTGAAGTTTTTTCCTCTTACTTCAATTTACTTTGGCTTCTTTTAAAGTTGCTCTCTCTCGCCAATTCCACATTACTTTTATGATGAGATGTATATTAAAATTCAGAGGCAGCCCCCGTTGCAAGAGAGGGATGCAGTTTGCACTTTAAGTAAAAAAAAAAATGTACAAAATTGAGCAATAGTTAAAACAATGCTTAAACAAGAAGCTTTCACTTGTACGTTTTCTTATCTGTCAAAATGATAGAGGATTTTATTTCAACCCATTTTACTTTCTGTGGTTAAATAGTGCAGCTGCGATAGAAAAAGCTCATAAATCTCCAACGTGTAACCGGGTACACGTCAGTTAGAAGTCCCGGGTACAAGTGTAGAAAAAATTGTAATCGTTGACACCCCTAGTGGACAGTCTCATTCCATTTTTGTTTGTTGCATTGTGAAATTTAAATGACCAAGAAACATGACAGATTTGCTTGAATGTATTTGCTACATTATTATCCCCCCGGCATATAATGTGGGGGGATATAGCGATCAGTGTGTCTGTCCGTCCGTCCATCCGTCTGTAAAAAAAATTGTTTCCGGACCAGAACTCGAAAACTATACCACTTACAAACACCAAATTTGGTATGGAGCTTCTCCTTATGGTCTAGTTGTGCCTTTTGGGGGTTTCGGTCCGTCCGTCTGTCCACACAACCTGTAGGTTACACAACCTACAGCCGGGGGGATCTGCCATTGCCAGATGGCTCTTGTCTCTGGCTTCACATTTGGCCGCGCTGCCTACAGATGCGTTAACAATTTACATGTCATGTTCGATCCCCTTAAAAAAATGTTTTCCACCTTCACTGTAGGCTATTTAGATGCTCAAAAGTAACCAAAATCAAGAGCTATGAATTTTTTTATTTTAAATGGACGCTGTCCTCCTACCTCGCTGGTTATTAGCAGACTTCAAATCACAATTTTCTCCCTGAAAGCATTTCAAATGGCCTCTGCTGTTTTTCAGCACTGCATTAGGTATGTGTCAAAGAAAAGGTAGTAAGCAAGCACATTTTTCTGCCTCAAAGAGGCAGTTGCTTTTATTGCGCTTAAAATAATCGCAGTTCGGTTAATCGCCCTGCCCTATGTCAGACAACTTACATACTCAACAACTTGGACAATACAGTAGTAATCCTGTTACAGAATGATAGATCAACCAATCAGAAGGCATGTCACTGGGACTATGGACTAAAGAACTTTGCCAATATAGACTAATACTTATAGCAGCCCAGTACCCTGAGCAGCCTGAAAATGCTCTAGTATGCAGCCTACAAACTACCTGCAGTATGAGGATGAGGCTATCTCTGAGGCAGGCTGCCCACAGTCTACTGATAGTATGAATCGTGTTCATGGCTGGGTGATTGTCTACTCATGGAACACGGACTGCAAATTTGTTGAAACACACCACCTGCTTTATCACAGACGTGGGCTCTTTCAAATGGTTGTTCATCCTCTAAAAAGTTGATGTGTTAATTTGGAAATTTCCTTCATTCTTATCCTTAGTGTTTGGATTTTATATTTTGTGGCTAGCCATATAACTGTGATAGTATGCATGTTGACGGGGATTGATCATACGGGCCAAGCACCATGAATAAAAATGGCTTCATATTCAGGGGTGCACATAAGTGGTGCGCATGCACGGCAAAAATAAAAATTGCCCAGCAGAAAACTTGAAGGGAAGCTCAATTACGTACCAACATTTTTTACTGGTTTTTACTTTTTCTCCATAGATCGCTGGTAAGACAGAAAATATTATGACAAGTGTGCTTTGTTAATTATTAGCTTTTAAAGTTTACTCAGCTGTGACCCAAATTAGCAAGACATCAAATCCATCAAAGCAGGGTAAAATCGGCATGGTCCGAATCGGTGATTTTCTGCCCGAATGCCATTTCCGCGCAGAGCTGCCTGAACTTAGACTTGGGCAATTTAATGCAACAAAAATCGCAGGAGCTAGCGAGATAATGCTTTGAAAATGCCTTCTAGGATCAACGATGTCATATTAAGACATCAAAGCACACCGTATATTAACTATTAAATATCTCTGGAATGCTACAAGCGAATTGCTTACTTTTTTCTCGGAAGGTAAGTGTTGACCCATTTCAATGAGAGCACAGATGCGTAATCCTACCTTAAACTCAGTTGTCTCATTGGAAAATTTCTGTTACAAATCCGCAATGTTACATCTAACATTGTACATATTACAGTATATTATCTAATTTCCCGTGCCGAAAAATAAAACTTGTCTATTAACCATTCACTGTTCCAGACCAAAGGCTGTTTGTTCTTGAGTTGAGAGCAAACAGAGGCTGTTTTTGACTGGCAACTATGCTTGTTTCTTGCACTGTAGTGTGTATCCCGATCATGATGGATCTCAGTATTAACGAGTGTGTCAAAGAGATTCTTAAACAGCAAACTTTCTCTCATTTGTAACATTTTCTGATCCCAAACACAGTCGTGAGATGCGGCCTGAAGAGGAACTGTGCTGAGTTTCTTAGGCAAGCGTGTCCTCGCTAAAGCATTAGTAGTTAATAAATCAATGCTGTGAGATTAAAAGTCCTTCATTTTAACAAATCAACACTGAAATGCAATAAGTAAAAAAAACACATTGTCATCATCATCATTACTATAACTAAATTGAGTTGGTGTCTCTTTTAAATTAAATTAGCCTACAGACATATTACAACGAATGATTACAAGAATAGAATTAATTCAGTAAAGGCTAAATAATGACGTAAAACTAATTTCACCTTTGTTTGCTCATCTCATTGTTATGCAATCCAGAGCCTGATAAATAAATTTGCATGTGGCAATGTCGTGTATGACAGTCTGTCAAGGAGGGGAGAAGGACACGAAAGTTAATGTTCACAATGGGAGAAATCCTCCTCTTGCTTGATGAAATTGAACAGAAGAAAGATGTACTGTTTTCCAGGTCGAAGTATATATATTAAGAAATATTATTTTCTTTTTTTACTCAACTTCTTCTTCACTGGGCTGATTTGTGTTGGGAAAGCGTGCGTATTGAGTGCTCTGCTGGAGAGGACGGTTGCGATGATGACACCTTGTAGGATGGGCGCTGTGTAATGAGTGAGCACCAGGGAGCATCTCCCGGGGTTCCTTTGAGAACCACACCAAAAAAGTCATGCGCACCCCTGTTTATATTGATGTAAATGCCCTTAACTAGAAGCTTACAGTTTACAATTAACCCCGTATTCATTGTTTTGTCATGATTTGTCAGGATGAGTACAGAGGTGAAACAAAGACATTCAGTTTTTGTCTAAATTGTTGGCTTTGTTGTGGATCCTTTTGTGTATTATTTTATTTTCATGTTTTTGATTCTGGTTCAGTTTCATCCTCAAGTTCTTGCACTCTGACCCAATTCAAAAGGTCTATTATCCCCACACTTTTTGCTCAATATGGATATAGAGGTCCTAAAATTAAGTTTGTGTTTCTGGCGCTTAAGTTGTGGATTGAATGTAAATTTATTTTGACTCAAGCTTGCGTGAATGAATTTCAGTGTTTTAAATTGGTCTGTCCAAACACCTGCTGATTTTGCTGTATATGGAGAAATGGCTCACACTGTGTTTTGAGTTTGAAATGAATATTGAGGGTGAAGCGTAATGTGATTTGAAGATGATGAGGGCTGCGTATTGCTCATTTCAGATGATGAAGGCAAAGGGGCTGAAAGTCACCCCCAGGGACATCGCCCAGAAGATCTCTCAGAACATTCCGGACAATGACTTGATTGAAAAGACTGAGATTGCGGGTCCAGGTTTGTCCTTAATCATACATAAATGGAGCCTTCGGTGTGAAATAAATTGCTGTTCCACCTCAGGAGTACTTACACTTCCTGCAAATGAATGGTAAAGAACAAAAAAACCTTCATGATTTGCATGTTTAATTGCTGCAGACAAGAAGTGCTGAAACTGCTGGTGCACCCTCTGATGATGCATTATAAGAGAACTATTCTGTGACTTTCATTCTTGTAGAACAGGGCAGCCCAACCATATTCCTGGAGAGATACTATCTTGTACGTTTTCGCACCAACCCTGTTTTAGCCCACCTGAATCTACTCGGTCAAAGTGCCAAAGAGTCATATGGGGTGATCTCATCTCTCCACTTCTAATGTGCGGCGCCCACCTGTATGATGTTAACCTGACACTGATGAGAAAGCGCTATATAAATGCTGTATTCATTCATTCATTCATTCATTCATTGAACATGATCCTGTGCTTACAGGATCTCCGTTAGGAACAGGGTTGGGCAGGCGAGTTTTGGAAGATATGACAATTGGTCAGGTGATTGGGGTACGGGGCGTGGTACCCAGTATGGGTTGACTATGAGCACCCTTGTCTCCTGATTGGGTTTATCATTTTGGTTAATCAAACCACGTTTTAATGCTCTAGTAGGCTAACATTTGAAAAAATCGTTCAAACTGAAGGTTTCATCAATGTTCATCTGAAGAAGGCCTTCGTGTCCAAACTTCTGACCAACCTGCTGGTGAATGGTGTACAGCCCCCAGAACTGGAGAAGAAGAAACGGGTATTATTATTATTATTATTATTATTTTGTTATTGCTGTTGCTGCTGTTATTATTTTCTCAGTGCAGTTATATACAGTAGTTGTTCGTATAATACTACTACTATAGCTACTATCATTATCATAATTATTATAAACATGCACAAATAAATAAATAATGGCAAATATTTTCTTTTTTGATTTACGAACTTTTGGCGCTTCTGCCATTTGTAGCAGTATTTCAGGATGATGTGTTTCGGAAAGCAGTTTCATAGGATTAACTGCTATGAATGTAGAAATTCGAGTTTCGATTGGGTTTGTTTCTAGTACGGCAAATGTTATGGGTATGTGGTTTACACTAATTAGTTGGGAAATTCCCATGGTCATGTGACTTACAGGTAGTGGTGGATTTCTCCTCGCCAAACATTGCTAAGGAGATGCACGTGGGACATCTGCGCTCCACCATCATTGGGGACAGCATGTGCAGACTGTTTGAGTTCCTGGGCTACGATGTTCTCAGGTTAGTGTTTGTAGACCAGGGCTGGCCAACCCTGTTCCTGGAGACCTGCCATCATGTAGCTTTCTACTCCAACCCTAATTCAACACACCTGATTCAGCTCATTAGCAGCTCATCAAGATCTCTAACTGGGAAAGGTGGGGTTTGCTTTGGTTGGAGTGATAACCTTCAGGATGGTTCCTCTCCAGGAACAGGGTTGGGCAGCCCTGCTGTAGAAACTTGAGTCAATTTGCATGGGGTAGTGATGTGTCACAGTTTGACTGCTGCTAGTATTAAAACATTCATTCTTTGGCTTTTCTGGTGTTGCCTGTGAGGCAAAACAGATTGTTAAAATGCAATTATGCCTGTTTCCTTGTTTCGAGTAATGCATTAGCAGCGTGTCATGAATGCATATGCAGCCATTTATCCATAATGAAATATGCATTTGTTGTTTTCATCCAAGCAGGCACTCAAGTTTTTAAGTTTCTAGCTAACGAGCTAGCCAATTAATTTAATTGACCTAATTTTAAATGGTAATGTTCATGTACATAGTTGTTTTTTTAGTACCCAGTTACTAGTGTCGTGCAATCAAATTGCAACAAATCACGAGCTGGCTCTGCGTAAATAAGAGATGTAAAGGACCCCGTGCCAGTTGGTTATTAATGCCAGTCTGATTCCAACATTGTTGCCCAGGACTTCTTTAATGTATCGCAAATCCCGTCAATGAGGGATTTATTAAAATGACCCCCAATGTCTTTCGCTTATGTGGGGCAAACTCCTTGTGATCCCAGATTTTTCCATTTTAATGATGCTGACACATAGCACAACATAAGATAACATTACATGACGTAGGATAAAATAACATTGCATTGAGTAACAAGATGTTGCACAACATAGCTTAATATAGAATAGCAAAAGGCAACTTGACGAAATTTGGTATAATAGCTGAACATAGCATAACAGTGTGAAGTAGGGCTGAGTTCACCAAGCCTACTAGCTGCATAGTGTATGGCACCTTATTGAGCCTAATCTTCAATTCCCCAATGTTCTGCGTCCACCACCATAGCTATATTATTTGTATAAATTCTTGCTGTCTGCCAGTTTCTCTTTCAGTTGTGATAAATGGAAAGGTTACATGGTCTGTCTTATTTTGGTTAGCAGCCATGTGTTCACACACTCGCAAACATGCAGTTCTCTAAAGGGGTGTCTCTCTCAGGTTGAATCACGTGGGTGATTGGGGTACCCAGTTTGGAATGCTGATCGCCCACCTCCAGGACCAATTTCCAGACTACCTTTCTGTGTCTCCACCAATCAGCGACCTCCAGGCCTTCTATAAAGTGAGTTTGTCTGATGAGCTGCTTCAAGGAATTATTGGATATTTGGTTCATGTCCTGCTTATTGTCAGGAAAAGAAATTCAGATTCTGGGCCGAAAGGCATTATGTGATTTTGAGTTCATGTTGTGTCCAGTGTTCACAATTTCTGCACAGAAGCAGTTACTGTTTCAGGCCCAAAGGAATGGTGGCATATTGAGTCAACATATTCTGTTGGTCGCTCAGAGCAATGGAACAGTGTCAGGCCTGAGGTAATTTTGCTTCATCTTGTGAAAATCGTTTTTATTTTGATATTGTATTCTAAAGGAAACCGAACCCCAAAAACAAAAATATTTCAATTAAAAGTGGAATTTTCACCGATTAAAACGATCTATAGAACCCCCTTCCAAAATACACTAGAGAGATATGAATCATGATATTGTCGTAATTCCTTCCTTCTCAATGCGGGCTGGAGGCTGCCATAATTGTGTGATTCTGTGGCGTATTGTGTGTAAATGCGATCCTCAGCCCTTACTTCGTCAGTGTTATTTTAGGACAATTGTTCTGAGTTAGTTACCATAATTACTTTATTTTATAATAATTTGAGGTAATTGGGTCTGTCATTGTAAAATATTTTATAATCAAAGAAATATCAAAAAATTCAAGAAAAGAATGTGATTTCTTTTAATATCAAGCAATATTGAATGGGATGGTATGAATACTTCGCTAGCTAGTAGACTAACAATTTTTGCCATGAAATGAATAAATTCAAGCATTTACCTGAAGAGTTACACGTGTAACTCATTAGTTTAATGGCCCAAAGCCTAAGCATGCTGGCTATTTATTTATCCCATAGACTTGGATAAACACTTGGCAGTAAACGATGATGATCACACGTAGACCACGTTCTCGGCCACATGCACGGCCGCATTCATGTGGAGCAGGTGACGCAAGCAGTTTGATATTTTTGGTACTGTTCGACAAGCTCTTGCCGTGCACTCACAGCACTAAATTTGATGATCGATACATCATAGTTCTCTGTCCTCGAATATGATGTATATACATTTCCAGAGGTTTGGTGTCCTTTACTTTTCTAGTTATTTTTGAGATTTTGACCATTTCTGATTAAGTTTTGGAGTTCTTTATGCTTAATCTTTTGTTTTGTATGGTCTTTGCTTTAGCATTTAACTAAAGCAGGTCGACCCCTATAGGTGCAAAAAGCTGACGCGTTTGGTCTTTGTGTGCCGCTGAAGGCTGGAATGAGATTGCTGACTTCAATTTGGAGAGGAGGGACAGCTGTTAGGTTGATTGACAAAAGTATTTACATTTTCGCTTATGCACCTTATCAGTTTTGGAACATGTAGCTGTTATCTTGGTTTAGTTTTTGTGCCTCTTGGCTTTTAGTTTCATTTTTAGTTTTTAATGAAATGTGTTTTTGTTCCTTTTACTTTCAGTCTTCAGTCATGATGAACATGATGAAAGGAGGTCTGGCCTAAGACTGTTTTTGGATATTGAGTGCATCTATGATTGACCAGCAAATGTCAACCTCAAAAGCATTATGGGATATGTTTATATCTTGCTCTTTACTCAGTTGAACGCCACTGTTTCAGTGCCTGGAGCATTGTGGGAAATGGATTACATGTATTGCTGCTGAATGGCATTTGTGGTACAATTTCTAACTGTAAGTCTTGGGTTATTGAGTTAATGTCCTGCCACTTATACTGCGCTCCTTTCACCTCATAAGTTGGATGTTGGAGCTGGGAAAGATGTACCACCAGAGTTGACTGCATTCTAGTACAACAAGTCAGAAAACCAACTTGAAATGGGTGCTAGCCAGGTTAGCCATCGTTAGGAATGGCATTTTGATAAGTGCATTAATATTTATTTGGAGCGTACAAACACTAGCAGCGAGTTTTGCAGATAGAAGTTGGGGAGTACTGTGTGCATGATTTATTTAATGAGACCCAAACAAGACAGAGGTATTAGTAAGTTGTATATTTTTACAGCTTTGACTGAATTGACACTTCGGGCAGCCATTTTGGATTTTGAGGTCAAGGTTAGTGCAGTTCTTCGAGATTTCCGATTTGGAAATTCAGCTTCAGGTGGGTGTCCAGTTGAAATTTCCCCCTGGGAACTCAGAAACTCTGATCTCCCAGTTCAAATGGAACACAACATTAGTCGCAGCACAGATTCAGCCCCTGAGGCATTATGGGAAATCGAGTTCATTAGCTGCACATGCGCAGCACTCTGTCTATAGCAGTTTTGGGTTTTCCCTGCAGGAGTCGAAGAAGCGCTTTGACGGGGACGAGGAGTTTAAGAAACGGGCGTACCAGTGCGTGGTGAAACTGCAGAGTAAAGAGCCAGACTTCATCAAGGCCTGGAACCTCATCTGCGATGTGTCTCGCCAGGGTAAAGAAATCTTTACATCACGCACATGTGCTTATCAGCTCTGTTCCTGGAGATCTGCCGTCCTTTAACTCCTGCCCAAACAAGGCATCCCTCAGTTCAGCTGCAAGAGATCTGTTTGAGCTGCTGATTAGAAGTGTTGTGTGTGCCCAATAAGTTTTTATTGAAAACTTGCAGCATTGTGGAAGTCTGGGAATGGCGGGGATGGGGGTTACCTCTTGTTTCGGCTGTGTCTATGGAGCAAGTTGCTGTCACCTTGGACTTGGTGAGCAGTTATCAACTTCACTTTACTTCATGGCTATGAGGTCATCTGCCCTACATCTCATTCCAAAATCGCTGACATTAATAAGGTGTCCTCCCCCTTACTGCTGTCACAGCCTCCACTCTTCTGGAATCGCTCTCCTCTAGATTTTAGAACATTTCTGTGAGGATTTGGTTCTATTCTAAATAGAAAAGCAGAATCCGTTTTGGGCAGGGATGTTGGATGTTTTGTTCTGGCTTGAAGACTGTTTTCTCGTTGATCTGAACAGCACAGGCCTGTCATGTTCTGCTTTTTCAATCACAAACCAGCAACTCCCTGACCAAGGAGCGTACACATGCTGATGGCTATGTAGTGTATCATGACATTGTCATATGAACTGTTATGGCCCCAATTTGTTTTTACATTTACAACATAACAGCAACAGCAACAGCAAGGGATGACAGACTTAACAGACAATGACTAACAACTAACTAACCTAAAGACCAAGATTGAATTATGTACAAAACATAAATATTTACAATCCCTTTTCGTGGGGTGGCTTGGTGATGTCCTGGATGATGAAAATGCTCAAACACAGGCAAAGAAATCCACAAAAGAAACGTCACAGGTCTTGAACAGAATGGCAGGTCTGGTCATCTTCTTGCAATTTCTCCTACTACTTTATTTACTGTCTCAATTCTTTTCCTTATATACTCTTTTGCAGACCCCACCCACATTTAGACCTCTTTTTTTATTTTTATTTTCTGAGACTTGCCCCAGACATGTCCAGGACATGTCTAAACATGACTCCAGTCTGAGCTTAACAAAAAAAAGGTAAATACTGCCATCTAGTGGCCTATATTCACATTACAACTCCATTCCAAAAGGGAAAAATTTTGACTCAGAAAGGCAAAATTTTTCTTTTCAATACAAAATGGTTAAGTGAACACTTGTCTATATATACATATCATACAATATTCAAACACATGATATATATATATATATATATATATATATATATACACATTCAAACACGGGATAAACAATCAGCAATTACATTGTCTGTACCCTTCACATGCTTAATTTCCAAGTCAAACTCCTGTAAAATCAAACTCCAATTCAACAATCTCCGATTCTTGTTTTTCATCTTACTCAAAAACATTAACGGATTGTGGTCAGTGTACACAATCATTGGCTTTTGTCCTGTACAAACATAAACCTCAAAGTGTTGTAAAGAAAGGACCAGAGCCAACAGTTCCTTCTCTATTGTGGAATAGTTCCTTTGGTGGCGATTGAACTTCCTGGAGAAGTATGCCACGGGATGCTCAATGTCATCAGAGTCACTTCTCTGAAGGAGCACAGATCCACAAGCTTGGTCGCTAGCATCGACCGCGATGGAGAACGGTTTGTTGAAGTCAGGAGATTTGAGCACAGGGAAGTGACACAGCAGAGACTTCAGGCGATCGAAGGCTCTCTGGCATGCATCATCCCAGGTGAACTTTACGCCTTTCTTCAGTTGGTTAGTTAGACTGAGAGCAATCTCAGCAAAGTTCTTGCAGAACTTGCGGTAGTACCCGATCATTCCAAGGAAGCGGCGCAAAGCTTTTTTGTTGTCAGGAACTGGAAAGTCCATGATGGCTTGGACTTTAGCATTTATGGGTGCCACCTTACCCTGGCCTATGACGTAGCCAAGATAGGTGACAGCAGCACAACCAAAGTCACTCTTGCTCAGGTTAACAGTCAGGATAGCCTGGGTCAGGCGCTGGAACAACGTCTCTACATCTTTTAGATGTTCTTCCCAGGAGTCACTCCATGTGATCAGGTCATCGATGTACGCACCCGTGTGTGGCAATCCGGCGATTGTAGACTGTATCATCCTTTGGAACGTGGCTGGGGCATTTTTCATGCCAAAGGGTAGGACTTCATACTGGTACAATCCAGATGGTGTGGCAAAAGCAGAGATGCTCTTGGCCCTCTCAGTTAAAGGCACACACCAATAACCCTTCAATAAATCAATCTTGGTCAGAAACTTTGCTTGCCCTACACTATCAATACAATCATCAATCCTAGGTATTGGAAACACATCAGTTCTAGTTACAGCAGTGACTTTGCGATAATCTGTACAGAATCTAGCACTTCCATCAGGTTTTGGAACTAGCACACAGGGTGAACTCCAATCGGAGTTGGAGGGTCTGATAATATCATGTTTTAACATGTACTCAACCTCTTTCTCAGCAATCTTTCTCTTTTCAGGATTCATCCGGTATGGATGCTGTTTTATTGGTTTGGCATCACCAACATCTACATCATGAGAGGCTATAGTAACTCTCTTTGGAACATCAGGAAACAAATCCTCATATTTCTTGATCAACCTTTCAAACTGATCTCTCTGTGAGGGTTCTAAGTACTGGAGTTTTACATCAAGATTTTGCAACACTTCAGTGTTTGACAATTTACATGAAAGAACTTCAGCTTTAATTCTTGGTTCATCATCTTGAAACTCCCCCTCATCTTCACACGTTTCGACCATTGGAGAATCTGAAGTGACAGCTGCAACCCTAGCATTTCTGTCATGATAAGGCTTCAGCATGTTAATATGACACAATTGTTTTGGTTTTCTCCTATCTGGAGTCTTCACAATGTAATTGAGATCATTGAGTTTTGTCAGAATTTCATAAGGACCATGAAATCTAGCCTGCAATGGATTGGACTGCAAGGGAAACAACACAAGGACCTTTTCTCCTGGTTTAAACTCACGGCTTCTAGCCTTATGATCATACCAAGTTTTCATTTTTCCCTGACTTGATTTCAAGTTCTCTTTGGCTAGGTCACAAGCTGCACGCAATCTTTCCTTTAACTTGCTAACATAGTCTAACAGAATGATGTGCGGCTCTTCCTCTTGCCATTGTTCACTCAATAATAGCAAAGGTCCTCTCACTTCATGACCAAACACTAGCTCAAATGGACTAAATCCAGTAGACTCCTGCACTGCTTCTCTAGCTGCAAACAACAGCAAATGAACCCCTTCATCCCAGTCTTTCTCATGGTCATAACAATAAGTCCTCATCAGAGTGGAATGAAACTGCTCTAAGGCACCCTGACTCTCTGGATGATAGGCACTAGAAAGAATCTGCTTTGCACCAAGTTCATACACAACCTGCTGAAACAATCCTGAAGTGAAATTGCTACCTTGGTCTGACTGAATTTCCCTGGAAAGGCCAAACAACGTGAAGAACTTTATCAAAGCCTTCGAGATTGCAGTTGCCTTGATGTTACGTAGAGGTATGGCTTCGGGGAATCTGGTAGATGCACACATGATTGTCAGCAAGAACTGATTTCCAGATCTAGTCTTGGGTAATGGACCAACGCAATCAAAAATGACCCTAGAGAATGGCTCCCCAAATGCTGAGATAGGCTGCATTGGAGCTACAGGTGGGTCTAACTGGTGTTTTCCAACTACCTGACAAGTGTGACAGGTTTTGCAAAAGTTGGAAACGTCTTTCCGAAGCCCAGGCCAAAAGAAGTGTTTCATGATCTTATCAACAGTCTTGTTAACACCAAGATGACCTCCTAAAGGTAAACTATGAGCCATTGTTAAGATCTCATTCCTATAGACCTTCGGAACAACAATTTGCCTGACCACTGCCCAATCTGCATTGGCAGGGATATCAGGAGGGTGCCACTTCCGCATCAACACACCATCCTTGAGATAATACCCAACTGGAACTGCGTCTATTTCTTTATCAGGAAGGGCTCTCCTCTTTAGTACACAAATTTCAGAATCATTAGTTTGCTCCTCAATCAATCGCTTTCTGGACAGAGACAAGTCTCCAGACACATCAGAATCACCAGACCCATCCGGCTGGCTGAATAGAGAACTGATAAAAGTATCTGATAAGTCCTCAAACGGAGAAACCATAGTAGGCCAATCAGAGTCATGAGGCAAACCACCTGAGTCCTGACTATTCAATGTGCTGGGCGGCACCACAACATCTTCTTCTTTAGGCTTCTTGGCCATAGCACGAGTCACTGCGCAAGAAGGATACAGAGATGGGTCCTCATCCCCATCTTCAGTGCTCGGCTGTGAAGTAAGATGTACAGGGGGAACTACTTTGCCCCCAGCCAGGTCATTGCCTAGCAACAGAGAAACACCCTTTATAGGTAGACTTGACATAAGTCCCACCTTTACCTGTCCTGTAACTAAATCTGACTTCAAGAATATAGAGCGCAGGGGTACAGATACAGTCCTCCCTTCAATACCTTGTACAAGTATGAAATCCCCTGAAGCGGTCTCATCACGTAACTCCAAGGAGTCCATCAACAAAAGTGACTGAGAAGCTCCGGTATCCCTTAGGATATATATGGGGACAGGAGTAGTATGCTCATTCAGAGCCACGAATCCCTCTGACACAAATGGAGGAAATTCCTCCCTCACAAAGTCAGCAGTATCAGGCTTTTTAGCCCCACAAGAAGCAGGCAATTTAGCAGATCGGTCATCTACTACAGGGGTTTCTAACCTTGTTTTCACAAAGGCATTTGGTTTGGTATCCTTTTCTTTTTCTTTCTTAGCTTTTAGGAACCAACAGTTAGTTGTAACATGACCAGATTTCTTGCAATAACTGCAAACTAGACCACTTTTGTCACTGTCAGCTTTCACACTTTGATCAGACCTGTTACTGGATTTCTGAGCACCATCACCAGATTTGTCTTTGTCTTTGGGTGAGGAATCTTGGGTATCACCGTAACCCTTTTTCTGAAATTGGGACCATCTATTGTTACTGCTAGACTGAAATTTGGACTTATGAGTGAGAACATATTCACCTGCAAATTTGGCAGCTGATTGCAAATTTAGTGCTTGCTTCTCATTAAGGTAGGTCTTAATATCATCCTTAACACAGTTCTTGAATTCTTCAACTAACACCATCTCTTTTAGTGAGTTGAAATCATCCTTGACCTCCATAGAAGTACACCAGCGCTCAAAGCAAACTTTCTTCTCATTAGCAAATTCAACATAAGTCTGATTTTCAGATTTCTTCAGACCTCTGAATTTCTGTCGGTAAGCCTCTGGAACCAACTCATAAGCTCTCAAAATAACCTTTTTGACAACCTCATAATCAGAGGAATCATCTGCAGACAAAGCCGAATAGGCTTGTTGAGCTTTACCCTTGTGGACAGTTTGCAACATCAGAGGCCAGTGTTCCTTTGGCCACTGGCAACTCTTTGCTACCTTTTCAAAACACTGGAAATAGTTGTCAACATCCTTTTCAGAAAGTGGAGGCACCAGTTTTACCTCCTGACTGGCACAAAATTTATTTTTAGTTTCAATTTTAATTTTTAGTTGCTCCATTTGGAGTCTTTCTTCTCTATCAAATTTCTCTAATTCAAAATCTCTCTGTCTCTGTCTCTCTCTTTCTGCTCTTTCCTCTTTCTCTCTGTCAAATTCTCTTTGTTTTTCTTTTTCTTCCCTCTCAAATTCTCTGTTTTTCTTTTTCCTCCCTTTCTTTTTTCTCTTCTCTTGCTAATTTTTCCAACTCAAACTGCCTTTGTTTTTCTTTTTCCTCCCTTTCAATCTCTAGCATTTTTAATTTAAGTTCCATTTCTATATTTGGATTTTCCACTGGAAACTGTTCCAGATCTCCTGGTGCAAACTCATTTTCATCAATGTAACATTCAACCATCTCTCTAGCCAGCCTTGCTTTTCGCATGGCTGGTTTTACCTCTGTCAGCTCTAAATGTCTGCAAATTTCTAGCAGTTCTGTCTTTTTAAAAGACTTCAAAACCTCAACGGTTGGTGATGCCAAGAAATCATCCATTGCTGTTGATCTGTCAATATATTTATATAGGAAAATTCAAAAAACAATTTTACAATTTGAAATGTTAGATTTCTAATAAATTACTCACACAATGGTCTGTCCCGGACTTGAGCCCCCAATTTGTTATGGCCCCAATTTGTTATTACAATTTACAACATAACAGCAACAGCAAGGGATGACAGACACAATTTAACTTAAACACATTTAATTAACAAACAAAGACTAACACTAACCTACAACTAATGACCAAGATTGATTAGAAAAAAAACGGAAATATTTACAGTCCTTGTGGGTTTCCTGGTGATGTGCTGGGTGAGGAAAAACGTTCTAACACAGGCAAAAATCCACAAAAGAAACTTCACAGGTCTTGAACAGAATGACAGGTCTGGTCATATGTATCCTTCTTCTTGCAATTTCTCCTACTACTTTACTGTCTCAATTCTTTTCCTTATATACTCTTTTGCAGACCCCACCCACATTTAGACCTCTTTTTTTAATTTTCGGGGACTTTCCCCAGACATGCCCAGGACATGTCTAAACATAACTCCCGTCTGGGCTTAACAAAAAAAAGGTAAATACTGCCATCTAGTGGCCTCTATTCTCATTACAAAATGATGTGGTAGTTTGAATATGACACTGGTGCTTGATTGGTTACCTTAAGTGGTGGGCAAAATCCTGAATTTTCTTTGGTTGAGAGGACCACTTTTGTTTGAGTTGATCCCCCTGTTAGCTTATTGTCCACCACCACGCATTTAGCACGGAGCGCGACATAGTATTCACAACCATCCGTCCAGTCGACTTGTTGGCTCAATATCTCAAGAACCAGCGATCCAAACTTAATCAAATTTGACACCAAGGTCTCGGTTGACCTATGGTGACCTTTAGGTGACCTTGACTTCTTTTTCAAGGTCACAGCGTGCCTTCAAAGATTTTCCAATTGACGTTCTTGTTGGCACATTATCTTAAGATGCAGTGATCCGATCCAGATGAAATTTAGGGTGTGGTAAGAGAGTCCCCAGAAACCAGTCAATTTTGATGACCTTGGCGAGCCTTCAAAGATGTAGACATTGTAGTTCTTGTTGACGTGATATCTCAAGAAGCAGTGATCCATTCCTGATCAAATTGAATAGATTTAAAGATTTTAACATTGAAGTTCTTGTTTAGTAAAATGTGGCAGCGGGGACATTGTCAGCCTGTGATAAATACTTGTTGCATAAAGTCTAATGTCATCATTTTTTCTGTCAGAATTTCAGAGAGTCTACGACTGCTTGGGCATTCGGATAATTGAACGAGGGGAGTCCTATTACCAGGATATGATGAAGGCCGTGGTGAAGGAGTTTGAGGACAGAGGTAAATTACAATCTTTCAGAAGCCTTTTTTGGGGTGCGGGTGGGACACCAGGTTATTTGGTTAGTTTGTCCTGCAGTTGTGATGTGCTCATCCGCTTAATTCGAGTGCTGCTTGGCTCTTTAAATTTTACTCCAGCTGCATCCATAGCTTGTGTTGGAATTTCAATGGAGCAAAAATTCTATCACTCTAAATTCTGACGGATCTAACTGTAATTACAATGCTGTGCTGTGCAGAAGTATAATGAATCTCTGGTTTTTCACAGGCCAGCAGAGGGCAGTATTTTTACAGAAATGTGACGGTCTTTCTCCCTCTCTCACCACCTCCATTTCTCTTTTCTCTTCTCTCCCTCTCTCTTACTCTTTCGGTCTCTCTTCCCCCGCTCTCACCCTCTTTCTCTCCTTCCCTCTCTCACTCTACTCCCTCTCTCTTCCTCTCTCTCCATCTGTCTCCTGTAGGGATGGTGCAGATGGATGATGGGAGGAAGGTGGTGTTTCCGCCGGGACAGCCCATCCCGCTAACCGTGGTGAAGTCGGACGGCGGCTACACCTATGACACGTCCGATCTCGCCGCGCTCAAGCAGCGGCTCTTTGACGAGAAAGCCGACATCGTCATCTACGTGACAGACAGTGGTCAGGTGTGTGCGCATGAGTGTACATGTAGGCATGTACGTGGAATGCACGTGTTTATTTGTACATGAATGCATGTAACACCACCTGAAATTGTTGGTTTATTTTGTCCTTCATGATTATTGTCCCCCGCCGCGCGGAACGCGCGAAGCGGCGGGACATAGTATTCACGACCGTCCGTCCGTCCCGAATCCTTGTCAGCGAGTTATCTCAAGAACGAATTGACAGATTTTCTTCAAATTTGATGTCAACATGTATTAGGGTGATACCCCAGCGCCAGTCGATTTGGTGACCTTCGCGTCACTCAAGGTCTCACCGAGGGATTGCTCATTTTGACACGATTTCACATTTTGTGGCGGGAGACAAAGACTCGTTAGTGGCAAATACTTGTTTATATCTCTCTGTGCACTCCAAAGTTCTGAAATGGCTGAAAAATCCATCAATTTCATGGAATAAAAGTAATTTTTTTGCACTCTTGCGCCCCACCCCCTGAAGAAGTTGGCAGTTTCTGAGACGTAAGTCACATGTTCCTATGACGTCATCAAAGGAAATCACCTCTGCCATAGTAATCTCTGCGGTCCATTTACATGCTTGTTTACACACGTTTTCTGGTGTGTTTCTTCAGTGTATGAGCCTGCAGTCAAGATGTCTATCTATCCATCTCTCTATCTAATTGTTACACCCGACAGACCGTGTTACGTAGGCTAACGTAGCAAGATGGCTGGATACATAGAGGACATGAGGACAACTATTCAAACTCAGGTGTAAATCTTAATGACGAGGGTACAACAAGACATCAGGATAGCTCACCGATTCATAAAGAATATTGTATGCATGTTGTGACTGAGATCACAAGCCTATAAGCCAGTGTTAGTTCCATAGTCATCATGGATGCCCACCTCATACAGCACAGCCGGCGATCAGGCATCACAATACAGCCTCCCGAGTTCATCTGGCTCATAATGCGACGGCAGCTGTCGATAATCCAGTTACTCTCCAGCTGTGACAGTTACCCTCGCCTGCTAATTTATCAAAGCTAACCACCTATGGCATTAAAGTTCAGGATTATTCACCAGAACATTTGCCAGAATAGGCAGCGCCAAACCGCCTTCACACCGGACGCGAAACAAATTTTTCATATGACGGATTACATTCAAACTCAATGCAAAGACGAGAGTAGAATAGAATAGAATGTCTTTATTGTCATTGTACAATGTACAACGAAATTAAAAGTGCGATCCTCAACGGTAGTCATTCATTCAACATAAAAACATTGTAAAAAAGGACAAGCAATCAAAGCACTTAATAAATAGAATTTAAAAAAAAAAAAAACACACAACACAGTAAACAATAGACACACAAGCACAAACTTCACAATTAATTGCACTGTCCCTTAGCAGCATTGAGTGCATTTACTGCAGTGGGGTAGAAGCTGTTCTTCAGCCTGTTTGTCCTGGCCTTGATGCCTCTACGACCCCTAGCAAAAAGTATGGAATCACCAGTCTTGGGCGAGCACTCACTCAGGCATTTTATTCTGTAGAACAAACTCAGATAAAAGGCATGAAAAAATAATGAAGTTTTTCAAAAGTGCAACTCCTTGGCATTCAGAAACACGAAAAGAAATTAATAAAAAACATTGTGGTGGTCAGTAAATGTTACTTTTACAAACCAAGCACAGGGTAAAAAATAAGGAATCATTCCATTCTGAGGAAAAAAATATGGAATCGTGAAAAACAGACAAAGAAATAACAATCAAACACATCACTAGTATTTAGTTGCACCACCTCTGGCTTTTATGACAGCTTGCAGTCTCTGAGGCATGGAGTTGATGAGTGACAAACAGTATTCTTCATCAATCTGGTGCCAACTCTCTTTGATTGCAGTTGCCAGATCATCTTTGCAGGTCGGAGCCTTGCTGTGGACGATTTTTTTCAATTTCCACCACAGGTTTTCAATTGGGTTGAGATCTGGGCTATTAGCAGGCCATGACATTGACTGGATGCGTCTTTCTCCAAGGAATGCTTTCACAGTTTTTGCTCTGTGGCATGATGCATTGTCATCTTGGAAAATGATTTCATCATCCCCAAACATTTTTTCAATTGAAGGGATAAGAAAGCTGTCCAAAATGTCAATGTAAACTTGTGCATTTATTGAAGATTTAACCACAGCCATCTCCCCAGTGCCTTTGCCTGACATGCAGCCCCATATCATCAAGGACTGTGGGAATTTTGATGTTTTCTTTAGGCAGTCCTCTTTGTAAATCTCACTGGAACGGCACCAAACAAAAGTTCCAGCATCATCACCTTGTCCAATGCAGATTCGTGACTCATCACTGAAGATAACCTTCATCCAGTCATCCACAGTCCATGATTGCCTCTCCTTAGCCCATTGCAGTCTTGTTCTTTTCTGTTTAAGCGTCAATAATGGTTTCCATTTAGCTTTCCTGTATGAAAATCCCATTTCCTTTAGGCGATTTTGCACACTTCTGTCACATACATTGACTCCAGCTTCCTCCCATTTCTTCTTCATTTGTCTTGTTGTGCATTTTCTGTTTTCAAGACATATGGCCTTTAGTTGTCTGTCTTGATGCTTAGATGTCTTCCTTGGTCTACCAGTACGCTTGACTTTAACAACCTTCCCATGCTGTTTGTACTTGGTCCAGATCTTCGATACAGCTGACTGTGAACAGCCCACATCTTTGGCAACCATACGTGTAGAGTTACCTTCTTCAAGAAGTTTGATAATCCTGTCTTTGGTCTCAAGAGACATCTCTCTTGTTGTAGCCATGCTTCTTGCCAATCCACTTGGTCCAGCAGCCCTCCAAGGTGTGATAACTGGACTGTTTTTAACTGCTGACTAACGAGCAGATCTAATCTGAGGCAGGTGCCCAATTAAGGAAAGGAAATTGACTGGGTGTGTCCTTATTTTCTACTCAAAATGGAGTGATTCCAAATTTTTCTCCTCAGAATTGAGTGATTCCATATTTATTTCCCTGCCCTTGCTCTATAAAAGTGACATTTACTGACCATTGCAATGTTTTTTCTTCATTTCTTTTAGTATTTCTGAATCCCAAGATGTTGCACTTTGGCATGACCTTACGATTGTTTCATGTTTGTGATCTGAGTTTTTTCTACAGAATGAAATGTCTGAGTGAGTGCTCGCCCAAGACTGGTGATTCCATACTTTTTGCTAGGGGTTGTATACCGCCTACCTGATGGCAGCAGCTCAAACAGGCTGTGACCAGGATGAAAAATGTCTTTGACAATGTTCTGAGCCCTTTTGAGGCTGCGGGAACTGTGCAGTTCCTCCAGTGTGGGGAGGGTGCAGTCAATGATCTTTTGGGCTGATTTGATGACCCTCTGGAGGGCCTTCTTCTGGGCAGCTGTGCTGCTGCCGTACCAAACACATATACAATATGTCAATATGCTCTCGATAGAGCAGCGATAAAAGGACACCAACAGTCTCTGGGTGATGTTATTTTTCCTGAGCACCCTCAGGAAGTAGAGTCTCTGCTGGGCCTTTTTCAGCAGCCCTGTGGTGTTCACACCCCAGGTCTGGCCCTCCTCAATGTGAACTCCCAGGAAGCGGAAGTCTGCCACCCTCTCCACACATTCCCCGTTGATGGTTAGTGGTAACATGTCCGTTTGGTTCCTCCTGAAGTCGATGATTAGCTCCTTGGTTTTGGTTGTGTTGAGGAGCAGGTTGTTCTCCCTGCACCACACAGACAGCTGCTCCATCTCGTCCCTGTAGTGAAAGCGGGTCAACGCCCCCTATTCTGGCAAACGCCCTGGCGAATAATCCTGGAGTTCATAGTATTAACCTACAATAGCTATAGCTATGTTAGCCCTACAATATTTGAATCGTAACACTCAAATCTATATCGTGCTTTCCAAAAAAAACATACAATTACTACAGTACTACAGTAATACTATAGTTTTTTGGTGGTAAATTTAAAGGTATTCCAACAGTGGTTTTTTGTAAGGGTCTGTCAGCTGGCTATGGTTAATAAAGCGTAGTGTATGTACATTTCATTGTCGAGCGTGCAAGTTGTATTCCATTGGCTGACTTGCGTGACATTAGTTGCCATAAAAGGCCAGTTCCGGACATTTCGAAGGGGGACTTCCCGATCAGTTTAATTAATCCGAAATAGTGTGAAAACAACAAATTTTCATGGAAAAGTGTTTGCATCTTCGTTTTCATCGCGAAAAAATACAACGGCAAGGTCTAAATGTCAATTTCGGCCCATTTAATGTCAGGGAACTTTTAAGTGCATGTATTCATATGTGTGCATAATGCCTGTGTGTGTTTGTGTTTTTTGATGTTAAGTGTCGTCAAAATCTTAATCCCTATCTCTGTGTGTGCGTGCGTGCGTGTGTGTGTGTGTGTGTGCGTGCATGTACGCATGTACATAATGGGTGTGTGTATGTATGTGAAATACCCATTTTATGTGCGTTTTCCCCATTTAGGCGACACACTTCCAGGTGATCTTTGCAGCGGGTCAGATGATTGGCTGGTACGACCCCAAGGTGACACGAGTGGAGCATGCTGGCTTTGGCGTTGTCCTGGGGGAGGACAAGTAAGTTACAATCCCCACCCCCCCCGCCTGCTGACTGCAGGGCCCCACCAGGCTTTTGCCAGTTGGCATCTGGGGGCCCGTCAGTGGTCTCACCCTTAGTTGTGTCATGAGACTTCTCATCATAATACGTTTTTCCTTTTGTATTAAACCTTTGAACTTGGTCTTGTCTATTCTTCATTCTTAATCTGTCTGTAAATCTTGAATTAGTAATTTGAAATGGAATTGAATTTTCTTCATGGAAAAAAAGTAAGACTTTAAAGTTATCAGTGGTTTTATTAAAACTGAAATACAGCTGTGCATTTTCAGCTGGCGGTTCACAATGGCTCTGTGTGCGGGTACAACGCTGCATATGAAATATGGCCCATCTAAAAAGCTAAAACTGCCTTTCAGAATTACTGTGGCTCAGTATTGTTGGGAGATGTTGGTTGTTTCAAGGCAGTTTTCTAAATATGCAACTGTTGTTTTAGCCTTTTTAGCTCCCGCTGCTCGCGGGAACTGTGTTATCTGGCTCCGTCCATGCGTGCGTGTGTGCGTCCATCAACACATTTCTCTTCATCTCATCAATGGTTTCAGTTACAGGCTCAATTTTTATTGGACATGCATCTCATAAAGCCCTAAAAAAAGTCATGCCTGAAGGTGACCTTGGACTATTTTTTCAAGGTCAGTGGCCTAAAAATATCACCAAAAACTTTGACAATTTGCAGTATCTCATCAACTATTTCAGTTACAGGCTCCTAATTCTTACTGGACTTGCATCTTATAAAGGCCCACAAATGACGTGCCTAAAGGTGACCTTGACCAATTTTTTTTCAAGGTCACTGGCCTAAAAATATCACCAAAAACTTCAACAATTTGCTTTATCTTATCAACATTTTCTGTTACAGGCTCCTAATTAGCTCTTGCCGCCCGAGTGGCATGGGAGCTATGTTATCGGGATCCATTCGTGTGTGCATCCGTCCATGCGTGCATCTGTCAACAAAACCTGTGACATTTTATCATAACAGCGGGAGCTTTTGGGGCCGTCAGTGCCCTCTGTTTCAGTATCATTATGTGGTTGATATGCTGCTTATTTCAAATCAAATTTTGCGTTTGAATGTGTAAACTTTTCCATGCGATGGTGATAAAACACTTAAACTGACAAACTGTGAATAGAGACGCATCAACTCCATGCTAGAACAATTTTGTCAGGGTGAAGCTTTCATAGTATTGTGGGCTCAGGTGAAAGAACTGTGAAACTGCCTTACAGCCTATAACCAAGCCCTTGTGCTAAAGTGGTTCAAAGCCCTGTGATGCTACAATACAATCTGTGCAGCTGTTGGGCCCTTTGCACAAGGCCTTAATTGTACTTTGTTCCTGGAAGAACTTGGCTCTGCTTCGTCTTATCAACTGTTGGTTTCTTTCCATAAAAGGACCAGGACATGAATTATTGTGCAGTGTGTTGATGTGTTTAATCTCTGTGTTTCAGAAAGAAGTTTAAGACTCGGTCAGGAGACACAGTGAGGCTGATGGACCTGCTGGAGGAGGGGCTGAAGAGGTCAATGGATAAACTCAAGGAGAAGGAGAGAGACAAGGTAGGAGGGGCCAAAACTACCACCTGCTGTAGTTTTACTCGACTGATATAAACCCACCCCCTTTCATCTTAGAGAAGGAATAAATTGCATTTGTGAAGATATTATTACCTGATTACTGTGAACAGATTCCCACAAATTCACACACAGTGGCTCTGCCATTGAAATCAAACTTCTGAGGTTGAGCATTTAATCAGCGTTTTAAAAAATGAGTTGCGGGCAAAATTAAACGTTATGCATGTGAATAAATGAATCAAGGAACACCGATTTGTTTTACAGATCTGTTGTTCCCCCCCTCTGAAACCAGAGATTTCTTCCTCTGGTATTGCTTTTTTAGCCCATCTGGCCAACAGGCCAGTAGTCGGGTTTATGCTGTGTTTGGGGTCATTAGTGGTGGTCTGTCGTGCGCCCATGTGTGTCCACAATTTTCGTTTCAGAGCCATACAGCTTTCAGTTTTCCACGGATCCTTTTCATATTTTATATGCATGTGTATGGGCCAAGATCTAGCCCTAGTTTGATTTTGGGCATGCGAGTCTCAGTTTGGCAACCAGGGGGCTTTTTCTGGAAAATGTCAAGCTCCCTTATTCTTTGAGCTGCGATGCTCAAATTTTTACTGTAGGTTGTTCTGCCAAAGGTTCATTCGTATATGTAATGGGTTTTTGATTTGACCTAATTTTAAAGATTATATAGTTCAAAGATCATAAAATGTGCCAATTTTGTTTCAGCGCCATAGTGCCCTCAGTTCTCAACGGATCCTTTTCCTATTTTATATGCATATATATGGGCCCAAGATGTAGCTCAAGCTCGATTTTGGTCATGCTGCGATTCTTGGTTTGGCAACCAGGAGGCTTTTTCTGCAAAACTTCAAACAGCTCTAGTTCCCTTATTCTACGAGCTAAGATGCTCAAATTTTTACTGTAGGTTGTTCTGCCAAGGGTTCATCATATATGGAAAGGGTTTTTGATTTGACATAAATTTAAAGGTTATGTAGGTCAAAGGTCGTAAAATGCACAGATTTTCTTTCCGTGCAATAGTGCCTTCAGTTTTCAATGGATCCTTTTCATATTTTATATGCATGTATATGGGCCCAAGATCTAGCCAGAGTTTGATTTTGGGCATGCTGCGGGGTCAATCCATTTGAAATCACCAGAGCTCCCCTGATGATAGTGTCATATTTGCTTGATTTTGATATATTTTGTAGCCTGTGGTGATAGAAGTAAAATGCAGTTGGTTTCAGGTCAAAATCTTAATCCGTTTCTTAACCCCCCTGATTTCAGAGGGGATTGAAAAAGGGGGCGTGTCCGCGTTAACCCTCTGTGTGCCATTTGTAGCCATCTTTAGCCACCAGGCAGCTTTTTCTGCATAACTTCAAACACCTCTAGGTCCCTTATCCCATGAGCTATGCTCAAATGTTTTGCCCGCTTGCCCAAAAGGCCCAAGGGGCTCATGCTGTGCTCAGGGTCTTGAGTGGTGGTCTGTTGCGCGTCTGCATGCGTGCGTGAACTTTTGGCTTGTCTGCGCTCTAGCATCTTCAGTTTTTCACTGATCATTTTCATATTTCATTTGTGTATATATAGCATCATAGAGTCTAGACCAAGTTCGATTTTGAGCCCAATGGGACCCATACTTTCGCCAAAAGGGGGCGTTCCATTTTGGCCACGTTTGGCCAAGCGGGCGCAGTGGCTTTGCCGCTATTTTTATTAGGTCGCACGAATTGGTATTTGTTTTTAAATCTCTCCTACCATCTGCTGAAACGTTCGTCTGCACATCGCTTGTCCCTGCCAACTTGAACATTTAATACCGTTTTGTGCAGTTAGTGAAAATACAGTCAATGCACTGGTTAATAATTTATTACACTGCTTATCCTGTGGTTTGCCAATATGAAAAAAACTGCAAGTGATTTGTAGTTAATTTACTTGTTGATCAATTTATTGCCTGCATTACGGTCATATTCATGCATTAATATTTATGATGCACATTGATTTGTTTTTATGCTAACTGTTACATTGGGCGATGAATGTTCATTTGACCTTTGACCTCACTGTTAAGTGTGACTGGGTTTTCACTTTTTTCACTCTGGGTTTTTTTCTCTGCAGGTTCTGACCCCGGAAGAGTTGGTGAAGGCTCAGAGAGCGGTGGCGTTCGGCTGCATTAAGTATGCCGACCTGTCACACAACCGCGTCAATGACTATGTCTTCTCATTCGACAAGATGCTGGACGACCGAGGGAACACTGCAGCCTATCTGCTGTACGCCTTCACTCGAATCAAGTGAGTACTGGCAGGCTGATCTGTCTTAGTTTTGCTTAAAGGTTCCCTGACATTAAATATGCCGAAATTCAGATTTAAAACTTCCAATGGAATTTTTTTGCGATGAAAATGAAGATGCAAACGGTTTTCCGTGAAAATTTGGTGTTTTTAAGCTATTTCGGATTAATTAAACTGATGGGGAACGCCCCCTTCAAAATGTCCGGACCTGGCCTTATATGGCAACTGATGTCATATGGCACCCAGCTGGTCAGATCTCGCTCGCTCTACAGTGAATGTACATGCACTACGCTTTATTTACCATAGCCAGCTGACAGACCCTTACAAAAAACCACTGTGGGAATGCCATAAAATGTACCACCAGAAACTATAGTATTACTCTAGTAATTGAATGTTTTTTTGGAACGCACTGTACAGATTTTAGTGTTACTATTGAAATATTGTTGGGCTACCATAGCTAATAAAATAGCACTACAGAAAAAATCATATTGTAATACTATAGCTGGTGAAACGTACTATAGAACCCCACAACTACACTTTAGAATTAGAACACTGAAAAATTCTTATAGTAGTATACTATAGTAACTTAGCTCATTTTCGTTAGGAGAGGAAACTACTTTGCCGCGCATTAGCTCAGTGAAAAAAAAATAAAAAATATGGAATCTGACTCCTCATACTCTGTTATTTTGCCATCCTCTGGATCTGATTATTTGGATGCAGAAATTGTCTTCGAAGACGGTATTTTACCATATGGATTTGAGCGGGAGGCTAGCGCAGAAGACGACCCAGATGCAGATGAGGTGCAAGATGACGCCGAAGGCTGGCTTGGGTCAGTCACTGGTACATCGATACTGTGCTTGTCGGGAAATTCACTCAGCGATTCTTACTCTATACCAGTACTATTTTCTTCTTCCCTCTGAAAGTCATTTGAATCGTAATTTTGTTTGTTTGTTTTTCGCCATCGGTGTACAGTTTGATAAGTAGATAGGCTGACTCTAGAGCCTAATGTGTGTCCAGCACTTATTCAGCTAGGTCTGTCTTTCCATGAACTTCATTGAAAACCGTCTGGGCTCTAACATTTGTAAAACACAGTTGCAGGTGTCTGACACATACTGTTGGTAATACAGCTCTGACAATATTTTGCAGTCTTTCACCATGTGGTCGCCAATGCAGAACTAAACCACATGACATACACGTGTACGTGATACGTATGTCCCCTATCTGGAACTGTAGCAGTGACTGATTTCTCTCTGTTTTTTTTTTTAAATGAAAACCTGTACATTCACTGCAGTGCATCGCACGAGCCGTGGCCCATGCATTGAGTTTTGAACTGTACATCTTTACTAGAAGGGCTGCCACCTCTCACGCATTTTACGTGGGAAATGCGTGAGATTCAGTGGCATATTCGCGTTCCCGTGCTGTAGTTATCAATTATTCAATCAACGCGTTTGAACAAGATTCTCCGGCGGAATTGAAGTCCTTGTTCATGGAGGTTCAGTTTCACATGAGTTATGGTGGATTTCGCTTCTAGTAACTTGGAAATCAATTATGACTCCTGACTTCTCACGCTTTTCTTTACTCGGGGGTTGGAGGCAATGTAATTACATTAAAACGTTTCAAATGGTATTTTCATGGAAACGATTTGAACAATCCTGAAACGCATGTATTGCATTGAATAATTGCTGACTACAGCACGGGAATGTGAATATGCCCCTGAATCTCATGCATTTCTCATGCCAAATGCCTGAGAGTTGGCAGCCCTTTGTTATTAATATAACTTCAGAGGGAAGAAATGGAGCCTAACTCTATTTCTAGATGTATTACTACATCCTGCGACGATGCATTGAGTCGCCATTTCGCTTCAGACTTCCACAAAACTTCAAAAGCATGTCTAAATGGACCGTGGAGAGATTGCTATTGCAGAGGGGCTTTCCTTTGATGACGCCATAGGATCATGTGACTTGAGTCTTGGAAACTTCCAATTTTTTTCCTGGGACGGGGCGTAAGAGTGCAAAAAATCACTCTTATTCCTTGAAATTGATGGATTTATCAGCCATTTCAGAACTTTTGAGTGCATGGAGAGATATAAATAATCATATCAAACAAAATAAACCAACAATTTCAGGCAGTGTGCATGTTGTCAGGGGACCTTTAAAAACAGGTGAGTACAGGTATGCTAACATGAGATCTACCTACTTGTGTGCCTTTACCTGTATTCATAGAGTTATTGTTTGAGTAATATGGGAGGATGTACCTACAGTATCCCAACACTTGATCTAGTGTGTACAGTTACAGTAACAGAGGGTTTGCACTTGCTTGTTGCCTTTACCTGTATCAGGTGAGATGTGGTGGAGGGGCCTGCCTCCAGTTTGTGGTGCCCTCTGTATGTCTGGCTCCATGTGTGTGGCTGGTGCTAGATGCCCCTGTGAAGCCACAATAATATCAGTGCAGCTGCTTGGCCCCAGACTCCACACAGCTTCCAGCTCAGCATTATTTAATTTAAGCTGCAAAGCTCTTTCAGCTTTTGGCAGAAGCTCAGCTAAATAATGGTAGCCTTGCCCCCGTGACAATGGAAGTGTACAGCTAACAATATTAAAATGAAAATGCATTCTCAGACATGTTTTCATTTTCAAGATGTAAGCGTATTATTTGTATCAAAATAAAAATGTAATCCTTCACTTTGTGTTTTCATTTTCAAGTCCATGCATGCAATTTTAAAACAAATTTAAAGTTAAAATACTTCGGTGGCCGATTGGGGCAAACGTGCTGTAACAGCTCAAAACATGACCAATAGGAAAAACGTGCAGAAAAACAGAAACGATGCAAAGTTAAAAACAAGCAAACCTCGAAAGCAAAGCAAGAGAAAAATGCTGCATATCCAGGTAAACACACCTGTTTGCAATGGCCCAAAACATTTCCTGAAGGAGAAACACGCTGAAAATACTGAAACGATGCAAATTCAGAAACATGAAAACCTTTAAAACTGATGCAAGAGAGAAACCACAACAGAAGTGCTCCCAGTCGCTATGGTGAGCACCAACTAAGCTTTTACTTCTGACCTGAGCGAGACTAGTTAGCTAAGTGGGCAAAAAGGCTTTCTTGCTAGCTAGCCAGCTACCTAGCTAATGTTGGTTCGCTTCTTAGCTAGCAAGTGTGTGACCCTAGCTGGCTAGCAGTTTGGTGCATGGAAGTCGATAGAAAATAAATGAATAAAAATGATCCATTATCTTGCTGTCTCACTAGCTAGAGTTGAACTGCGAGCACTTATGTTACACCAAACATAACTGCTCGATAACGTTAGTTCGTTTGCTTAGCTAGCTAATTCACTAGCCTAGCTAGCCAACACTTTGGTGCTTGGAAGTTGACAGAAAATAAAAGAATAAAAATTATCCATAATTTAGCTATCTCGCTTAGCTAGAGTAGAAGCGTTGGCATATTTGTTACACCACATATAACTGCTCGCTAGCTACCTCACTAATGTTAGTGTGCTTGCTTGGCTAGCTAGTTCGCTAGCCTAGTATGGTGCATGGAAGTCAATAGAAAATTAATGAATAAAAATTATCCGTAATTTCGCTATCTCACTTAGCTAGAGGACAACCGTGAGCATTTATGTTATACCAAATATCACTGCTCACTAGCTAGCTTGCTAACGTTAGTTTGCTTGCTAAGCAAGCAAGTTCGCTAGCCTAGCTAGCCAACAGTTTGGTGCACGGAAGTCAGTAGAAAATAAATGAATAAAAATTATTCGCAATTTTGCCATCTCACTCAGCAAGAGTAGTACTGTGAGCACTTATGTTATACCAAGTATAACTGCAACAAACTAACGTTAGCGAGCCAGAAAGCCTTTTCGCAGACTTAGCCATAGCGGCTCAGAGCACATCCGTTGTAGTGATGTCTAAATGCAGCGTTTTTCTCTTGCATTTGCTTTTGTGTTTTTGGCACGTTATTTGAATCATCATAAAAATGAGAACGTAATCATGCGCTTGGATTTGTGCTGCTTCTCCTCAAACTGTTTGTTTATACTCAGATCTGTTGATGTTTGGCCAGATTGTGTTTTGCATTGAACTATGCGCCCATCAGTAGTCACGGCAATATAGTAGGTATAGTGGACGTAGACTTTTATATAACGGTAAACATATTTAAAATATTAATAACACTGGTATTTGGTGCATGAAGACTACCTAGTCACAATCACTAGTGCTGCATGACAAGATAACTTCGAGCAGTGTAGCAAACATGACCTTAAATCGTAGGCTGTCACTTTCTGCAAATATGCTGCTGCTGGACCAGACATTCTACTAAAAATTGTCACTGGAAAAGGAGTAAAGTGGTCATAACACAAGTTTTGGGCCAATGGAAACGGAAACTGAAATTATGACCAACAGTCTCCACAGATACTGCTATATCGACCAAACCTGGAAAATAAACGCTGATAACCTTGGTCTGTCTTGTCTGTTGCATCTGTCTGTCTGTTCTTCTGCGAGTAGGGCGATCGCCCGTCTGGCCAATGTGGCAGAGGACGTCCTGCGGAAGGAGGCGGAGACCACGGAGATCCTCCTGGACCATGAGAAGGAGTGGAAACTGGGGAAATGTATCCTGCGATTCCCCGAGATTCTTCACAAGGTCCTGGAGGACCTGCTCCTGCACACGCTCTGCGACTACCTGTACGAGCTGGCCACCACCTTCACCGAGTTCTACGACGCCTGCTACTGCGTGGAGAAGGACCGCCAGACTGGTACGCGCTTCCGTCGAACTCGTAACGGCGCACGGCCTTTCAAACACTTCCTGTCTGCCCTTTCCCTTCCTTCTCTTGTTAGCGTGATGAGAATGTTCCCAACTGGTCACCCTGGGCCTGTACAAACCTGGGGCCTCTTGTATAAACGGTGCGTCTGCATATAAAAGACGGGTACGCCCCTGTCCTTCCCAGAATCCAGATTTATATAAATAAATATCCAGAAAAGTGTGATACCAATGGGACTGTGCACACTCATGGAATTTCAAGTTGGTTGTGATTTATTAAGTAATTGCATGCAGTTCCGCTTACTCATTATTTTATTATTTTGCATGTATTTTAACACATGCTATTTTTCTTTAACCTGTGAAAGCATGAAATTTGTGCAGATTATATCAATGAGGCAACAGGTGGGTTGGATCTAAATTTGAATTCTGATGTCACAATCATTACTGGTAATTGAAAGTGATGGTGCTCTGGGACAGGCTTCGAATTTGGGAGCAAAAAAATTCAATTCAAAGGAGCCTCCTTTTTTTTTTTTTTTTAAGGTTTTATCTCATACCAGCCTAGTTATTTTTCTCCTTTGCCTGTCAGAAATTTGTCTATTAACAGGTTGATGACAGTTTTAAAGTCCTTTCGCTAGTCTAAAATGGGTTCATACTGTTATTTTTTGCGATCTATAAACATTATAGTTCGCTGAAAAAAATCTGCATAAGGACATAACCTGTGTTGTTCAACACTGTCTCCCAAAAGATTATTTTTATTGCAGTTTTTGTTCCAGTATTTATATTTTATCTGTCCCACCCCCATTCAGCCTCTGTCTCCACATGTTATTATCCCCCTGGCATATAATGTGGGGGACAGAGTCATCGCTTTATCCATTCATCCGTCCATTAGTCTGTAATCATTTGTTTCCTGAGCAGAACTCAAAAATTGTTCAATACTTTTTAATAAATTTTGCTGCGGCGATTAATCAGGTGCTAGTTTGGTGCCTTTTGATTTATTTGGATTTCTGAGATGTGATTTCAGGGGCTGAGGAACACGTCCTCTTCTGATGACTGTTGTGAACATGAGGGTTGTGAAAGGATTGTATTCTTATTATTCCCCTGGCATATAATGCGGGGGATATAGTCATGGGTGCAGTTGTCCGTCCGTCTGTCTGAACTTTTCGTTTCCGGAGCATAACTTGAAAACCGTTGGTGTGCATGTTAATCATGACCTGAAGTGGTGCCTTTTGCTAATCCAAAGATGTGGGGCCTGGGGGATTTGCCATCTCCTGATGTCTCTTGTTACAGGAATCGAGACCATGGTTCGGTGTTTATTCTGCGAGTATTTATGACTGTGTCAGTTTATCCTCTATTTCTCTGCCTGCGGTTGCTGGCTCCTTCAGGAGTTATTGCAGCTGTAAATAAACACATCAGCCAGTGATGAGCCGATGTGTGAGGTGGGAGATTGGTCAGGTTTTACAGAACGAGAGCGGAGGAAACCCGAGTTTGCGCTTGCTCAGAATGCTGCCGATGAGCACCCGAATATCCAGTAGGAGGCGACTGAGCTAAAAATCATGCTGACCCAGACCGACTCTATACCTCCCATATCCCTGAGCAGCGCAAACCCGATTATATGCTGCTCTCAAAAGGCTGCTGGTTGAGTCTGGCACTGCTGGCTTTGATCCGATCTTGTGGTGGTGACTCCTGTACCGCATATGACACCTTTACTGAGTGAGCCAACCCAACAGTGGGGCTTGAGATTCTGGCCTGCACCTGGACCTTATCCCCAAAACTGCCCCAGAGGTTTTACCCCTCTTTCTCTCTCTCACTCCTTCTTCACTTGCAACTGTTCAGTCAGGCATTTCTGCCAGTGCGTCCTTGAAAAAGAGATGCATATTCTCAGTGGAACTTTCCATAGTCAGATAAAAGTAAAAAAAAAAAATAATAATAATAATTTGCTCCACTCCTCTTCACCTCTCAGTTCTGTGATTGCATTTCCCACTTGCAGAAAAGCCTCATGTTTCGCCATTAAGTGAAAATTTACAGGTCCACTACTGGAGTTGCTGATTTCTGCAACATTGAGAAGTTACAGCGGCAATAACAGTGATGTCTTTGGGTGTTAAACTGTCCTAAACGCATAAAATTAGGCCACTGCTTGGATGAATTAATGTTGTAATAAATTAGCATAATGTGGCCAGTGTTTGTGGTGTGAAATAATGGAGCTTTTTTTCTTTTCTTTACACCTTAAACATTTCCATCTGTTCAAATTTATCCTCCTGCTTGTGCCCAACGAAGAAAAATATCTTCCTGTACTTATGCTGTAATGTAGTCTGTCTTAATAGTGTTTATGGAGAGGCCAGCGCCCACTAATCCAGCAGCCTATTGGCCGCATTAAGACTAGGACTAAATTATGTGCTTTTGGTGTATTACATGACTGTAAAATTCAAATGTCGGAAACACGCGTGAATTTTTGAGGCTGTTGTAAAAAACTAAATGGCTGATAGGAGTGCAAGGTAGAAAATCATGACATGATGATGTTAAAATGGCCGCTCTCTCCTCCTCCATCCAGGTGAGGTGGTGAAGATTAACACCTGGCGTCTGCTCCTGTGCGAAGCCACCGCCGCCATCATGGCCAGAGGGTTTGACATCCTGGGGCTCACCCCGGTCCACAGGATGTGACCTCAAAAGCACATCTCCCTCTCCAAGCTTGCACCTGCAAAACTGGGGTGTCCATTCTTTCCTGGTGTGGGTTGCCCAGAAATTACGCACCTGACTGCTGATCAAGCTCTTGATTTATGGATGCTGTTCAGGTGAAGGAGGTACTGCAGTGTAACTTAAGCCTTCAGCCACGTCAGCCCTTTTTAGGATATGATTGGACGGCCCTGAAATGAAACAGTTTTCTTGCCTATGATTTGCCATCACTTTGTATGTTACCTTACCCCAAATAAATAAAAATGGCTGCTTTTGAAAAGTGCTTGTCTTCATGATCTTTCTTCTCCAAATAAACAGCACCATTCTGGCTTGGGAATAGGGGAAAAATTAGTATTGATCAGCATCTGTATGTCTTGTGCCTTCACTTATACTGGGCATCGATGCACAAAGCTGCCTCCTGTCGGAGGGGTACATCTGCAGATCTTTACTGGCAGGAGATGGGCGGGGCTTCTATACAAAAAACAAACAAAGATTTGCTGCATCTATACCTCCTCTGAGAAATGGCAGCGAATCAGAACTGGATTCTACCTGTGGATATACTGTGAGGTCCATAAGTATTTGGAAAGCAAAATAGTCCTTGCTTTTTATGTTCATTTTCGTGGTGATTGCTTTTGAAAATCGTGACTGATGTTTCCGTTCAGACTGTCAGCTTTGTTCTGTATTTGCATCCTCTGAGCTGTGCAGGGAATACAGCACCATCTTAGCCCTTTAAGTCTTGGGTTAATGCTACGGTACAACACCCAAATCCCTTTGGCTCGGTAAAGAAACAAGATGAATTATGCTTGGTCAACAATTTACTATGTACCTCTTTATTTAGGCGATATCAGGTTTTTAAATATAAGAAAAGTTATTTGCCTAATAACAAAGAAATTTTGGTTGATAAATCACAGTGATTAAAATATTTAAGGACTACAGCCCTTTCAATCTTACACAGAAAAAGATCTAATTTGCAACAAATGAAATGCTTGCATTGAACTACGAAGGTTGAAGTATTATGTACTTAAAAGTGAGCTTTAATGACAGAAAACTATTTGCAAATTGATATTTTAGTGCTAGTTATTCTTCAGTTACAAATTATATATATTCACAGAATTATGAGAGATTATTCAGAGTCAATTCCAAATTTCACGCCGCCATGACAGTCCATTTATGCGAGGTCTCCAATGTCGCACGTGATATGTGATTTTGTTTGTTGAATATTTAATAAAGTTTTATCGGCGCATGGTGTTATTTTTGTAGTCAAATCTTAGGTCCTCTCCTATTGGTTACAGTGCAATAGAAAGCAGCTGGATGAGTGTAGCGGTGATTTTGATTGGTGTGAATCAGACAAGATCAAGAGTCTTGGGATTTTAATGCAGTCACGCCTGAGTGCCATATGCCTCTCTTGGGATTTAAAGGGTTAATGGTATCATTGGTGAAATACTGTTTGGCTCCTGAGAGGGCAGGTCACGAGCTCATATCATACACTGAACAAAAATATAAACGCTCCATGTCAAATATTGATGCCACATGGAGTTAACAACTCTAAGTGAGCATATGCTGACTTTTACTTGTACAGTAGGGATATTTATCTTGATTTGTGTACCATTTTTTAATCCATCTCTCTGTCAGTGAACATTTGCTCAGTGATGCAGTGATGTCACTCAGTACATGGGAGTGACAGAACAGACGGTGATCAGACAGAATGAGCAGTACCCAGACACTTATTGTCCCCTTGTACTGGGGACAATAAAAGACCAAAAGTCATCATGCCTCAGATGTCTCAGGTCATGTGGAGACGTGCCATTGGCATGCTGGATGCAGGGATGTCCACCAGAGCGGTCTGCATGCAGTTCTTTGAAGCAGAGCACATTCCAGTTCTGGACTGGCCTGCGTATTCACTAGACACGTAGCCCATAGAGCATCTTTGGTAGTTAGTACAACTTTTGGTAATTAGTACAACTTTTCTAGTCTATTGTTTCCACTGTCCCAGCTTTTTTGCAACGTGTTGCCTGCATCAAATTCAAAATGAGCGGATATTTAAAAAAAAACAAAAAAACATTAACAATAGAAAACCTTGTTATTGCGTCTGACTTTTTTCATACATTTTATTTGCAGATGACACCACTTTGTTTCTTCGGTCATTATTTCTTCAGTCATTGATTGCAGAATCCAGTAGGGAACTAATAAAAATATCATACGAGTTTCAAGCAAACAAATTAGTAATGAACACCGCAGAAACAAAATTCATGTTATTTAACAATGAATGAAAACAGCAGCTAATCAATGATATAAAGTTACAAATTAATGATGAAACAATGCCTAAGGTTGATTCAACTGACTTTCCCGGATTGATTATTGATCATAAACTTAATTGGGATCAGCACATCAATTATAAATCCAAAAACATTTGTATGGCTATTGGTATCCTCAATGAGGTTAAATTGTTTCTGCTCACCCATGCAGGATTTATGCAATGATACCACCTCACTATAATTACTGCAGTCTTGTATGGGGTAGAGCTGCCCAGGGCCGATTGCACAAGTTAGTAGTTTTACAAAAAAGAGCAATTTAAATCCACTCTCTGGGTGGCTGGTCTCTGTTACATTGTTTTGTTTCATTAAATGCTCCAAAGCAATAGGAACAGCGGGCACTTTTATAGAGGTTCAGGCCCCCCTGTGGTGTGAAAATAGTTGGTCTGAACAGCCGGATGTGTGCAGGAGCACACTGGTTTTTCTCTCAGTCTGCCATCCTCTCTGTTTCTCCTCTCTCTGATCTCTCTCTCTTGCTCTCTACCTCATTTTCCCCCCCCCCCTCCTTGTTTTGGGCTAAGTATTCAATCCCTCCTTTCTCTTTGGTCGTTCCACCCACCCCTCTCTCTCTGTCCCTCTCTCTCTCTCTCCCTCCCTCCCTCTCTCTCTCTCTCCCTCTCTCTCTCTCTCTCACCCCATATCGCAGCGGTATAAGTGTGAGATCTTTGCTCTTCTCTCTCCTACGGGCTCCAGCAGGAACACACAGGAGAAAACTTGAATTTTGACCCCCCTGGGTGGGGCTTCTGGGTGCAGCATCGACACAGCGGCCAGAACGGTCGTTCCGGAGGAAGTATCATACTGCCACTTCCTGGGACAGAGAGACAGATGGAGCTCAGCTCTTCCAGTACCAGGGTGGTTTAAAATCAGCGTCACCACTGAAGGGAGGATTAATACTGACTGAACAGAGTGAGGTAAGTAGCTGAAGGTCCATCTTTAAGGGCAAATGTCACAAACCATAAATGCTCCCCTCCCCATAAGAGACATAATAAACCGTCTGCCTGTCGCCTCCTGACTTCCATGTAAGCGCTGTGAAAATTAATTTCTGAATTATAATCCTCTATCATTTGCCATATAATATCACAAAAATTTTATGGTCTTTTCCATTAAGTGATAGAGGTAAAAAACTAAACAATCAAAGTTCATAGTTTAGCCAAATTGTCATTTGTCATTGAAGCTTTACATAGTTTCACATCTTAATAATGAATAAAAAATAATCCAATTTTCACAGCTTAATAATAAACAATTAATAAAAAGCCTGAAATTTCCTCATCTTAATAAGTAATAATAACAGAAGTCTATTACTCCTAGTAGTGAACAACGGTAACTTGGATTGGGTCGACAGCATTGGCTACCCGCAGGCAATCACATCACATGATGTGACGTCTGATCACATGACCTGCGTGGTAAATTCACAAAATCCGTCACTTTTTGCGGAGATGCCCACAGTCAGAGAAATTTGTTAATTGTCGGTAATTCCTGATGGCTTCATGACCATAAAACACGCTGAATTGTGGGAAATAAATTGATGCTGGTTTGGTTAAAAACTCAGATCAGATTGGTGTAGAGACATTGACTTTGGTTATATTAGTATGATAGCCTGTTTTCTTTCATTTTACTCAATATTTTAATCATTTAAAATCCACATACTTTGTTTGGTGTTTCATCTTTTTGATGAAATTGTTTACTTAAGGAAAAAAATCCCATGATTCCATATGCCTTATTGCTGGACTAGTTCATAGACATCTGCACTGCATTCACGGAGAGCTGCGGCGATTTGGTTCAAGCAAAATCACCTCCCCTTCATCTTTAGAGGCACTCAAGCCTTCTACATGATATTAACAGACTGATGTAGTCTAAAACACTCGATGAGTCCTTCCACGCGGCTAGGAGTCACAGATTTATTTTTATTAACAATTTTTTATTGTTATTTCCACAATAACAACAACATAGCAACAGATACACAGCAAAGACAATTAACTCCCACCCCACCCCTGGCGGCAAACTCGATTGCAATACAATGCATGGGCCTTAATAGATTAAAAGGAGAAAGGAAAAAAAAAAAGAAAAATAAAACAAGAAAATACAAATAATAAAAGTGAATATGCCAGCTATTGCATGTCATGCGCACTGAATTTTCACAGGGTTTATGATCCACTGTTCGCACAGAGAAGATCTTTCACTTTGTCAGTAAATGAAGCTCAGGTATTGATGGTTGATTGTTTGGCATTATGAATTTTTGCAACTGACATCTCCATATATGATACATCTAATAGAGATTGTAGCCACTGATTCCGGGAGAAGGAATGTGGAGGCTGCCAGCGAAGAGCTAACATTTTTTTTTGCCGTTGTGACACCAACAAAAAGTGCTAGCATCTGATGGCATGAAAGGTTTACAGAGGAGGTATCATTCAAAAGCAGTAGTTTTGGGCAATAGGGCAATCTGACAAGCAGGTCAGATAAATTTGTAGTAACCATTTTCCAGAAATGCACTACTCCTGGACAGTTCCAAAATATGTGCAGAAAAGACCCTGTGTCTCCCTTGGGGCAGAGCTCACAAGTAGGAGAGGATATGAGCTTCATCAGATAGAGCCTCCTGGGGGTGAGATACAGCCTAATGATGTATTTAAAATGTATCAGTTTGTGGTTGGGATTTTTTGAGCTGCGGTCTAAATTGGCCCAGACTGTTGACCAGCAAATTTCATCTGCCGAACAGTCAAGATCCTTATTCCAGATCTGATGAGTTGCCAGAGGATGGCAGATAGAATTTAATAGTACATATATCTTGGATACTAAACCTCTAGTTCGACCTCTCGCATCCAGCTGAGAATGAAGTGGAGTTTTTAAAGCTATTCCCCATGGGACCCCATACGTTCGCATTGCTAACCTGAGCCAAAAATAAAAGAAGGATGACCTTTTACAAAATATTATGCATCAAGCAAATGATCTCATTCCTCTAGTATCCCATATATCGGACAAAGTATTGATACCTTCTGCAGACCATTGCTGAAACCGAAAGGGGGTTCCTCTTGTAATAAGATTGAAATTTATTAAATATGGGGCTATGGGTGTGCCATTTCAAGGAGGTCTTAGTATGATTTCCTACTAATCGTCATATTGAACCAGTGAGGGTGAGCAAGGTTCTCTTCTATTGGCCTCCATGAGACCTGGGCATTGGGATCAAGCCATGTTGACACAGGACGCAACACATAAGACCAAAAATACAACTTAAAATCTGGGAGGGCCAAGCCACCATCACTTTTACTTCTTTGCAGTTTAGACCATTTCAAACGCGGTCGTTTACCACCCCACACAAATTTAGAGATTACTTTGTTTAGGTTGTCCCAATAGCCATTTGGGGGAGGAAGAGGTATCATATTGGAATAAAAATTTACTCTGGGAGGAACATCCATTTTTATAATGGAGACCCGAGCTGACAGAGTTAGGCAACTTTGTCCATCTCTCCAGGTCTTCTCCTATTCGTCTTAGAATATTTTGGAAATTCTTGGTGGAAGTAGATTGTAGGGAGGAGTGAATATCCACACCTAGATACTTAAAAGATTTAACCACTGGAATGTGAGGTGGGAGTGAAGATGGATTGAAGGGAAGAGTTAAGGGGCATAAGTTGTGACTTGGACCAGTTAATTTTATAACCAGAAAGAGAACTGAATTGAGCAAAAACATCTAAGACATAGGGAATTGAGGAGGGGGCATTATTGACATACAGTAAAATATCATCTGCAAATAGGTATAGAAAATGACGAGTGTTTTGGATGTAAAAGAGCTTGAAGCCACCACATAATAATTTCTGTTGCTAAAACGAGAGACGTCATTGCTTCTCAAATGACATTCCTGTATAAGCGCAACATCGACTTGATATCTGCGTAGGAGATCCAAACAAGCAGTCCGCTTGACTGGGTTGTTCAGTCCGTTTGTATTAAAGCTAGCAAACTTCAGTGTAGTTATGTTGAAAATAACACTGTCGGTTGCAGGAAAATGTAAGAAGCCCAAGTTTTTAACAAAAAATGGATGAGGTCAAGTTGATTAGCAAAAACCAGGTGAACAGTAAAAGCCACATGACCCTGAATATGATTCTGTAAACAGACATGCAGGCAGGAAATTAAAACAAACGAGGGAGGAAAGTAAGAACAAAATTAGATATCTCTGCAAAATAAATTTGAGGCCACAAAATAAACAATCCCATTTGGAGTCATAGATTTCTGATAATTATTCATAATTGATCATATAATTCTTGACAGTACGCCCCCGTGTGAACCTCTGGAGTAAGGCTCTTTACTGAAGGACAAATCTGGGTGTCCAGTTGACATCTGTTCAATCCTCCTGCCCCAGAAGTCGGTGGTTCGATGGCTCAAACAGCAGCTTCTGCAGGATCAGTGTGTTTCTATTTCTCCTCAACTAAAAAGCTCAAGATTCTGGTCTGAGGTGGAGAATTACAAAGTAAAATTCTGCCCCTGCAAGTGTTTTTAATCTCCAGGTTTAATTAATTAGCACAGTTCTTCAGATGGGGGATGGAAGTAATCTGTTACATCAATCTGTTGCTGGGTGGGTTAAAATGAAGAGGAAATGAGTGTCGGCACTTTTAGTTTCTGTGGTTCTGAACCTCTAGATTTAACGCCTCCTGCTTTCTCTCCGGATTATTAAACGGAACAGAACAGGAAGCTTGAGGGGTTGAGCTGGTCTGTGGCTGCGGACATTTTTAAAGCGTATCTGATGCTCAGCGCTGCTTTTACTTGGTGCGTCCTTATTCATTTTTAAAATCATTTCCCTTCTTTTTTAAGAGCTTGATTTTATGTGCTTCCACCATTTTATTTTATGTATCCTTATTCACATTTTTCCGTGGACCTCATTGTGTCGCAAACATAAAGACAGCCTGATTGACTGATTGGGATTGAATGTTGATGGATTCATTCTTTTCAGTGTTTGATTGATTGATTGTTGGATTGACTGATTCAGTGATTGATTGATTGATTGAATGATGGATGGATGGATGGATGGATGGATCGATTGGGGGAAGGTTGACGAGGGCTTGATACCTCTGCAGCACAGGACTCTAGGCCCCACGCCCTGTAGGATGCAGCGGTGCACCTCTACGTCCGGCTTCAAGCTCTGTATCACCCTCTAGTACTTCTGCGTTTATGTACAAAATATCACTGTTGGCCTCTGGCCATTGAATCCAGAGGTATGGATATATTTGATTCAAAACAGAAACATAGATTCTCCAAGTTTCACATCTGAAACACCTCATAGTCTGTTTTTATACAATGAGCGCCTTACTAAATTTAGGAGTGTGCAGGAGACAAAATACAAATTTGCATCCCTGCCCAAATGCTCATGCACAGCGTGTGTGACTGTGCGAGGGAACTGGAGTGATTAAGTAACCTTTCTGAACGCCAGCTCTGTGTTGGCCGAGCAGGAGAAACGAGTCCAGCCGCGGAACTTCTCTCTGGCCTCGCTCAACACGTCCTGAATGCAGATGCACGCCCCCCGCTTCTTGTTCCCACTCATATTCAGGGGGGTCGTGCATCCCGTCTCCTGGCTGGAAAGCCTCCGCCCCCAGGGCACCCTGTGTCTGCAGCTGCCAGCCCCTCGGCACCTGAGAGTGAACAGCAGAGAGACATGAATGGTGCAATAAGACAAACACACTGATGTCTGAGTGTAATAAACACCATCAAACTCACTGCAAGTGGAATAAACTGACCGACAGACAGACAAAAGGACAGAAGGCTGGTGGATAGATTGGCAGACACAGACTGTCAGATCGGAGACAGATTGGCTGGTGAGTGGTAGATGGAGGCAAACTGATAGATGCAGCAATATAAACTAGATAGAAACCGACAGACAGATACAGAGATGGGTGGATTGACACAGACAGACAGTAATATTGAGATGCAAGCAGACAGTGAAGAAGCCAGTTCGGGGCAGGGATGGGGATCATGGGACATATAACGCAAAAACAAGGCGACCGAAAGAGGAATGAACAGGTGGTCACTGTGCAACAGGAGAGCTAAAGACAGAGAAGCACTTTGTGAGAAATATTCAAAGATTAGACAAACATACGTAATTGAATATTACAAATCCTGAATAAATTTTCAAACTTCAATAATAAAGAAAAGCTGCTAGTCCTTCGTGGAGGAACCCAACAGCTTCACATGCAGCTCAACATATTTTGGCTTGTGATGGCCTGAGGGACCATGAGTAACATCTGCAACGTAATATCCGTAGAAATACATTCTGTAATTGAAGACCACAGTGCTGAAAGTACTTAAGTCACAAAATTTCCATTTTGAGAAAATTGGCTTTGGTGACTATAAAAGATAATTTTACCACCCTTACCTTACTGTATGTGAAAACGTGACTTAGGTACTTTTAGCACTAGGCTCTTCAATTTTATTTGCATTTTGATAAATTGTCATTTACAGTATTATATTAAGGTGTAACTACCCCAAGAGACCAATTTTCATATACAAAGGAATTGTTTTCATTCCAACTAGTTAGATAGTTGTTGGAAGTGAAAAATTACATTAGACCCGAATTTTGGTCATTTTGGTTTCCATGGCAACGAGAATTCAAGATGGCTGCCATTGTGTAAACAAAAACTTTAAACAATAAATACTCCATAGCTAATGCATATATTGATTAAAACAAGACCCTTTCCCTCATGCAATCTACCAAAATCTAGAATATCAGTATTTTTACAAATTTTATTTAGATTTAGACCTTCACATTCAGTGTTTTGAAGGGTATCCATGGCAACAGCTACCTCAGTATTTATAGTTGAGAGTTCAGTTTGGTAGGTTGCATAAAACTCCATAAATGATAGCTTCTGTCCAAAGCTCAAGTCAGTGCGACTAATACTTTCGGCAGCATTACTGTTTTGAAGTCATAAATCCAAGTTTTAGAGAAAAACGCATTGGAAGTTTGTGCAGTTCTTGCCCACAAACAGCTTTCAACAAGCAACGATTTGGCCTCAAAATGCCCCAGACTGGTACAGTGTTCCCTCTTTTTCTTGAAGCCAGTCCTGTCTGTCCTTTTTCCTTCTGAGATTTTCTCCTCCTGGATCCCTGTGTAGAGACTTTACGCTCAGCCTGGTATTGCCTATAGCCATCAATTTTGTTATACCCGGCCAAACAGTAAGACCCAGGATCAAGTCCTGTGTGCTTTAGAACATTACGGCAGGCCTTTAGTCCACTATGTAGTTGATTATTGAGTCATACATCCCGAACTCCAGCACATCCTTTCCTTTGTAAACTCCTTTTGGACATCGAATCCAGTACAGCTCATTTATCACCTCATTCGGATTCTGAATGCGACCGTGCGAACACCCCAGAAGAAGTTCGTCTTTAAAGAAGTTCGTCTTTAGTGAGGATTCTGTTGTTTCCGTGGGAAGTTTATGACTGTTTAAATGTATAAAGAGGATGTAAACGAGCCTTTTGCACAAAATAAACTATTTTTAAAAAAACCTTTTCCGCAAAAAATAAACGAATTAATCAAAATACTAGCTGATTTGAAAGTGTATTCAGTATGAGGATACTGCGAGGATAAAAAAAAAAAATCTTAAATTTTTACTTTTTCATGAAAATGATTGGTAGTTACCACCTTAAATCACCATACCTTTTTCCATTATCATTATAATTTAAAAAATACTAGTAATCCTAATAAACTTTATAAAAACAATTTCATTATTCATATACGTTATGATATAATGTTTTTTTTAATGTTGTTGTTCCATTACCCTTTGGCAATATCTGATTTAGAATTTTGGCAGTATGCATTTTTGAAATATGTCATGCCAGTAAAGCATCTGAATTGAATTGAATTGATTTGATAGCATGCCATGATTCTGCCAGCCATGTCTCCAGAGTCTCTTGCGTATGTGAATGATTCAGAGTTACTGGACTCGGGCCTGTTGCTCTGCGTGTGAGGGTGAGGGTGAGGGTCCAGCCAGTGCAGCTCTGAGAGGACTGATACCTGGAAGAGGCGTGAGGACTCTGCCACCATGTGTGCCAGACCCTGTGTGGCAGCCAGATTCTCACTCAGGTCCCTTTGATCTGGCCTGCCCAAACTGTGCTTCCTGTGGCTCGACCTGCTGGAGAAAAATATGTCATCATCATCATCATCATCATTATTATCACCATCATACTTCTTGTCAAAATGGCAATTAAAACCTGGCTGTAGAGGAAATCAACTCGCTGAAAAGAGAAAGAAGGGGAAAATTAACCAGGCAAAAGAATGACTAAGAAAAATTGAAGGAAAATGAAGATAATTATAAAAGATAAAGCACTGCTGATGTTTGTAAAATATTTTGGAGAGTACGAACGGCTCAATGTGGGAATGAATGGATGAGGAAGAAATTCAATCAGATCAAGACACTTTTCAGACAAGGCATTCAGAATTCAAGCAGTTCTTAAAGACACGAAGAGGTGTATTTCAGATGTGCTGACCCTCAGACCCTCAAGAAGAGGAAGAAGGTGTTTGGCCGAAATACACAGAGCACTATTAGGAAGAGCTGCTGCAGTGAAAAAGAAAGTAGTTCTAGAGCAGGAGGAAATCCCCGAGATTAAAGGGGACCTGTTACGCTGATCCTTCTATTAATACATATTAGTAATGTTATAATGTTAGTTGTCCACACTAAACCTCTGAAAAGTTTCTAAACATAAGATACAGGGGTTTTGCCATAATCCAAGAATGCGATTTCATGAGCGTGATTTCCTCTCTGAACAGCTCCTCCCGAGATCTTCGCGAGATCTGGGCAAAACCTGACGTCAGGTTGTGCCGTCCAATTAGTAAAGACCTAGCCAGAGCCAACCAATGCGCTGGACCTACCCACACCGGAAACTATTCTAGCAGGCTCTAACAATGGCAGATCATACTATGCCTTAGTAGCGTTGACAGTTTTGGAAATACAAAAGTAGACCCACAGATCATTTGAGGTGCAATTTTGTCTCCCAAAAGTGCTTGTCCATTTACCTTCAAAAACCTTCAAAATCCTCCATGCAGTGGGATGCAGAATTACGCTTTTTGGGGAAACATTTATTCAGTTTTGCCTGTGATTACTGTAGAATTCTTTTTTTTTTTTAACTGTTCTTTAATTTTCCTTCAAAATAAGCAAGACATAACTGAGATCGGGGGCATACAATTATCTCCTCTGAGATCTCCTCTGTTTATCCCACTTCTCAACTATTGCTCAAATGATTATCTCAAATCAACTTCCTCTGTTTCACTGATGTCTTGTCTCTTTTTAGCTTATCTCTTGCTCCTAAGGGACCTTTAGGAGAAGTAACTCAGAAACAAAAGATCACAGAATGATACAAATATGAGAAGCTCAAATTCATCTCAAGAGACGAGATTGAGCAACAGATGAGCAAGACACTTTTCTTATGGGAGTTGGCCAGGAAGACCGAAAATCTGATCTGTAGTTCAAATAGTAGAGGAGCAGTGGAAGCCCAAAGTTGGACGCAATTTCGTCAAAATAAAAAAAAAAAATCCTTAAAATTGTGACAAGCCATCACTTCAAAACTATTAGGGATATTGGTCTAATACTTGGTATTATGTCATAAGTCCACCAGAGGTACCTATATGAATTTTTTGAGAAATTTCTGAGGGGGTGACCAAGGAACTTTTTTTGACTTTCTGGATGCCTTCACTTGGACTGACCCATAGGTTCTCTCGCTAGAGAGTTGGTTTGGATTTAGTTGCAAAAGAGGAAAAGTGTGAGTTAGTCAGGGAAATTATCTTTCTCTTTTCTCTTCCTCTATCTGTGCACCGTCTGGGTGCTTAATCTTTTGATCTCGGCTTCCGAAATTTTTCCTTTATTTCATTATGTTGAGCTCGCTTTGCTTCCTGATTATTATTCGGACGAGATTTATGTCCTTTGTTTTTTCTCTAATGTTTTATCTGTGTTCGTCATTTTGCTGTGCTTCCTTTCGTTCCGGCCACTGCATTTGGCCTCTCGAAATACCGGCCATCACAGTCTTAGCCAGACTACGACAACGGTATTGGATACCAAGAGCCAATGCATCAGTCAGAAGAGTGATATCGGAGTGCAACCTCTGTAGAAGACTGCATGCAAATGTAGGAGAGCAGAAAATGGTAGATTTGCCTAATAAGAGACGATAATGAAAAAGTGAATTCCTTTGTTGACTTGGCAGAATTGATTTTCGCTATTCTTTCAATCATCAACTGAGCATCGTGACTGACGACACTCTTGCACTACATTCAGAATATAAAACGAATGCTCATGCCTTATTCCTTAATGAGCCTCGCAAACTAATTCATGGAAGTCGGAGCAGTTCCACTGGCTAGATGAGCGCGGAATTTATAGACATTTGAAGTCGTCATTCATCTGCGGAAGAAAACCCCTAATAGTCTTGTGGTAGCTACAATGTCTAAGGATGGTATCGAAAATAAATTTGACTGTCATCCAAGCAGCAGTCAGACCGTCTGCTCTCCGACCAACCACCCTTTCCTTACGCGGGTGTGGATGACTTCGGTCCATTTGAGGTCAGAAGAGGACAATTCGGAGGTCACAGGAGGTCAAAAGGTCACGGAAATTGACCAATGCCCGAAATCTGCACATGGTGAAAATGAAAATTTACCGAACATAGGAAATGCCAGGCAGATTGATTTTTCCACCTGAATTTAATAGTAACAAGGTTGGTTTACATATTCAAATTTGTTTCAGTGGTTTTAAACAAAATACGCAGTGGAAAAACAAACTGTAACAAGGTCTACGTTGTTATATCTGACAGTTTTCCATTCATCGGGCATGTACAACTGAAAGGTCACAACCTTCCTAATATTCACTCTAGAGCGCTAAACAACCCCTTAAAATGCTTCTGACGGAATACTCTGCAATGTGAAAGTAGGCTGAGTTCCATTGCCTGATCAGCAGACGTCACTTTATGGGTCAACAGGTCACAGGTGAAGCAGGACTGGAGATCAATGGAAACTCATCACAGGTCTTAACAAAAGGATTATAATTGAAAGAACATTTACTGATAAGAGACATATTTATCTGTAAGAATTAAAAAAAAACTCCATTAAAACCAAATCATAGTCCTGAACCAAGGGGAACTGGTGTAGGCCCACTCACTGACCTGAACTGGGGAACCCCTGTCACCAAGGTAACACTATCTGTACTTAAATTGCTTGGTGACTGTTCATGCTGTTCAGAAGCATTGTACTTAAAGGGGGAGACAGCACCTCGGCAAAGTATATTTCAGCAGAAAGTAGAATACTTGAAGTGTCTAAAACGCAGAGTTTTATCAATTTTAATTCAGTAATGATCCAGTGCGACGCATTTTTTAATCAGCGAGTCTTCAAATTGGCTTCAATACCAGGGGGCTGACATTTTTACCCGAGAATCTTCTGATTTTGAATTTGTTCTTCGGAAACCTCACCTTTAAAAACGCATAATAACCTTAACCTCTCGCAGTTTACATCTCCCGATTAGCCACAGTTGGCTGGACGAGGGTTAAACCACTGAAACCAATTTAAATATGTAAACTAACCTTTTTACCATTAAATTCAGATAGAAAACTCTATTTGCCAGGCATTTCCTATATTTGGGAAATTTTCATTCTCACCATGTGCAGAATTTGGGCATCGGTCAACTTTTGTGACCTTTTGAACTCCTGCGACCTCATTAATATGCATATGCAAATCCAATTAAGTCCATTAGTTAGAGAATCTCAAGACGGACCTTTTGAGGGGTCATGCAACCCCAATCAAGAGGTATCAATGAAAATTATGAGCTTTTAAATTTCGTCTACCCCAAAATTTTAGGTCCGAATTTGACCTCGAAAATCTGCAAAAACAGGCTTACAGCATGAAAACGTACCGTATCCAGCTTCTAAGACAACCAGATTCTGATTCCCCAGGTTATTTTACCCTAGAAAACACAATCAAACCTTGGCCCCCCTTCCACATGAATAAAGTGGGGTCAGCTCCTGGACTATTACAGAAATAATGTGCCCCATATCTGAGTAAAACTGAAGCTGGATGCTTCACCGCGCGGGGTTGCGGACGCCCCAGGGTCCTTCCTGTTGAACGTGCCTGAAAGCAATGAAAGCTATTCGCTAGAGAACCACAAAGCAGGTTATTAGCCTCCCGCGGCTCTGTGAGCTTAACTTTGTTGTGAAACAAAACGCCTCAAAGATTTATTTAATGGAATGAAAATGGGTAACGTATGAGCTGGAACCCCCCAAAAAGGAACATGCTGCAGTTTCCAGAATACTCTATACCAGAGCAGATATTATGCAACCTGATGGGTTGTGTGACTTCATTTTATTTTATATATTTATTTCTTTTGGCTTGTGTTTTTTTTTTCTTCTTTCTGTTTGCCTGATGTGGTGGCAGTCCGTTTAGCGTGTTAAAGTAGAATAGTCGCAATGTAAGGCGTAAGAGTTAACTCATGGTGATGCTGTCTTTCTCTTTGGTGTATTCAGGTGTAATATTTACCTGGCGGTGATGCTGTCTCTCACTCATGTGTTCAGGTGTAAGATTTACCTAGTGATGCTGTCTGACTTCAGTGTTTTCCAGTGTAAGAGTTACCCGGTTGTGATGCTGTCTCTCTTTAGTGTGTTCGGGTGTAGAAATTACCCGGTGGTGGTGCTGTCTTTTTAGTGCATCCAGGTGTAAGAGCTACCTGGTGGTAAAAAGAGTTGGCTAAATTTCGGAAGTGATCAAAAATATATTCTGTCACCCGAGGAGAAGCTACTGTATATGGTGTTCCATAGGTATGCGCTTTCCTGGCGCCCTCTATCGAAATAATTCAGATATCGAGCCCACATCGAACTTCTTATCGTATTAACCCGAATGTATTCCGGTTTTACGATGCAGTAATTGCGCATTCTGTGGGCTATGCTTTTGCTTTCATTCTTAGTTTTCACTTTTGTAAATAAATTGGGGGGAGGGGTGGCTGAATTCCTGTCACCTGATTTCTCGTAAGCTTGCTAGTTCTCTAACTTGTCAGCCCTGCCCAGCCTATATATTCTCAATGCTTTGCAGCCTCTCTGTACTGACTTATTGATTCATTGATTCATCCCTCTTTCTGCAGACCGAAAGTTGGGCCAACTGCGGTGAGAGAACGCGAGGCTGAAGAATCGTCTGGACATCCTAAAAAGAGTGAGTACTGATTATCTCAAGCTGCTGTGCACTTCGAACCTCTCTTCGTTTACCCAACCCCATGAAATGTTAGATTTACTTAATAATGTTCTGTCAACTGGTTCCACACAATAGCTTTGCGTAAGCTTTATTTGACCTCTAACATTTTTGGCTAGTTAAATTAATTGCATTGAGTGGAATGTACTTAACTTAGTTTTGTGGAACCAGCTGACATAACATTATTAGGCAGAAGGAAATTTAACATTTCATAGGGTTTTATTTTTTGAGTGTACTTCGAGCAAAAGTGAATAATTGAAGACCTTTAATATGTTAGTTCATATAAGCGGCCTGCCGTAAGATGGTCAGATCTTAGATCGGGCCCAGAAAATCAAGCCCGACCCTACCCGAGCCCGTGCACGTTGTGTCCGAGCCCGGCCCAGCCCGACACATTAACCGTAATTATGAGCCCGAGCCCAATTTAAACCCGACATTTTTTAAAATACGTGGGCTGTTGTACCTGACGTTCTCAGATAATATTCCGAGTTGTTTGAACTACAGAAAGCTGTTTAGAATTACCTTAATGAATAATGCAACTAGGACGAAGCATGTAAACTGCGCTGATTGTTTAATGGAATGGATCGCAAGTGGATCCGAATGAAGAAAAGTGAACAATGATTAACACAGACAATGAACAAGAATGAAATTAGTTTGGATGGCCAAGGAGTACCTATAGGCCTACTACTCTAACAAATTTCAACAAGGTTTCAAAATAGGCTATAGAATTTTTTTAAAACGAAATAAATATTTTTAAAGATATAATAAAACATAGTGCAAAAACGCTGCTTCATGTCCCGAATATTTCATTTTAGCAATGATCTAAAACATACAAAATGAACAAGAATGAACTTTGAATGACCTAGTCTAATTGGCCTGTACGTAAGAAACGTTGATACATAGAATATTTTGAAAACACAAAAAATGGTCGTATTTTAATATTTTAAAAAGTAGGCTATCGTGCAAAAACGTGGAATCACATCGAGGGACCAAGGATATAGGCTAATGATGCAGCCAGGGTACAATAACTAGGTACACTCCAATGCAAAACAATAAAAAATGAACATAAAAAATTAACAAAGTAGCCTAACGTTGGATTAGACTAAATGAAAAATTCTAATCATTAAATTAAATTAAATAGCCTATCGCATGCACGATCAAGACCGTCGACGCGAAATGCAAAATACTCCATGTCCGGCGGCCAGCAAATGGTAAAAGTATTGGTATGAGAACAGATTTATGACGAATTCAAGAATAGGCCTAAAAATATAGGCTAGGCAATCAGCAACAAACAGAACATACGAAAAAGATGCCCCGCAGTGTTCATTGGATGTTCTGTTTGTTATTAAAATGTTTTTTATTCTTTATTTCGTTATCAATTTGATCTAATCGTCCTCTTTCTTTCTTTCTTTCTTTCTTTCTTTTTCTTTCTTTCTTTCTTTTTTTTTTGGCAGTTGGACTTGGAGAATTTTGCATTTAGGCCTAATGTCCGACAGGCATTGTACGGACTTCCTTGTATTTATAAAAATGACCCAAATAAATTGATTGCAGTGCCCATTGGATGTTCTGATTGTTGGTGATATATTTTATTTTTTATTTCGTTATAAATCTGCTCTCATATCAATACTTTTACTTTCTGCTGGCTGCCGGACATGGACTATTTTGCATTTCGCGTCCGACAGTCTCGATCGTGCATGCAATCAGTTGCGTGCACAAATAGACGCTAGGTGGTGCTACAGCACTTGCCCCTTTGCCCTTTATCAATGAGAGTGCCCTTTTGAAATTTCGTTTTTTTTTTTTTTTAATGATTATATTTATTATTTTTTTAATTATTATTAACACTTTAGTGGGGCCAATGTTGAAATAATCTTTTATAAAAGCTGTGCGATTAAAAACTACTGAAAAAAATGCCCCGAAATGGGCTACCTCCTCACGCACTTCCGCCCTCTCTTCCTTTGTCACGTGAACACGCGCGCAGTGCATATCAGCTGAGCGACTGGTAGCCACAGTCTTATGCCCCACCAGCCAGGTAACACACAGATCAAGTGAAATCGTACAGTTTGCCCTCCAAGCCCAACCTGTAATCATTTTGTTGTGCAGTAGCATGTCTCATACACAGTGACGGTCCGTCGGCAGAAACACAGGGCCAGCAATAACCTCACCTTTCACTTCTTAATGACAGACACCTCTTGCAGTTTACCTCCCCGATTAGCAACCGTTGCTCAGACTGATTGGAGGAACTGACGAGAATCTAACTTGTTTTTGAAAGCCGTGTTATACAGTGCACTACGAAATTATACGGCGTTAAACTTACTTCCGCACACCAATGGCTATGGAAAAAATATCCTACGTCTTTATAATTTCTGAATTTGCGTAAATTAATTCGCGACGTTCTTTGAGCAATTAGCCATGAGAATCCGTTCTATATACTCTGAATGTGACAGCTAAAGTGCGTTGTAGCACAGCTGAGTGAAGACAAAAATAATTGCTGTGAAGTCCGCAAAAGTTTCGTTTTTTTTTTCAGATTGTCATCCTTGCGGATTAACATTAATTATATCAACATAGCCAACAGGCAATCGCTTTGTAATTAGCATTTCTTAATCACTACGTGTCACGCATTGGTGGTGGCTATTCTGTTAATTAACTGTTTAATTGTTAATCAATTAAACCTGATCGCAAACAGTTTAAAAGCAATTATCCGGGAAAGGGTGATGTTAGGCCTACTGAAGGCCTTCCTGGCATCTGACGGTATGCCACTGCTCATACAGCACCAAACAACTGAGCATTTTTTAGCCGACTGGTCACCTGATTAGCTAGTTTAATGCTATAGCCCAAACAATGATAGATAACGTGAGGACGACCACCACAAACAATGTTGGTCGACTTTGCAAATCTATCTGTTAAGCTGAACGTTTTTTTTTTTTGTGTGTGTAGGTTTTGTTAGGCAACATAAATGAACACATAAAGAAGAATCAGGCAGTTCCCCATTGCCTGAGAGAAAAATATCCCCATAAAGGCTACCCATGTGCCTTCTTTTGATGAATGACAGTAGTCATGAATTGCATTGAACATGTGCGTGTAGTGTTTATTTTATTTTTTTAATCTCACACTAAAATAGCATGTTCCACATATGCAAAAAAGTGCCCTCCCCCTCCCCCCTGAGCACTTGCCCCCCATAATGTCTGAGCACGCCACTGCATGCAATATTTAATTCACTACGTCAATGGTCATGGAATTGATTGCTCACTTGACTTCAAACACTATTTTATCTCTGGTGTGGAAATAAAGCGTGAATCTGTTCGATCCATCTGACTATTTTTCAAAAGAGTTAATTTGCATGTGTGTGAAGTAGCCTGCCGCTCCAAACCTTTCTTGGACCAATTTCAGCTACAACCCCTACTGGATTAATAGCAGTCTAATCTCCTCGCGGGTATGTCATCATTTTGTGACTCAAGGTATTCTGAACCATTAAGCCATTTGAAGTTGAAGTTTACATTCTGAACGGCTCTATTTAGCATATTATTGTGATTTTTGACTGGATATAGCCTAACGTTACAATTGAAGCCCACGAGCCTAAACGTGTAGACTCGGCAGCTAAATACATTCACACATAGGCCTACCGATTAGGAGAAAAAGTGTCTCAATCGTACCGAACGTTAGCATTATTTACTACGTCGAAGAAACACTATAAATTAGCGAGTGCATTTACTGATGATCTTGGGCTAACTCAGAGTTAACTGCAAAAGATTAATATAATGAGCTAAAACAAATAAACTGATAAAGAGCCGAAGTTTTGGTAAACGTTTATTGGTGTAGGTCTATAGTTGGGTGGGTTTAGTATTCGCTGAGGTGCGCTTCAAGCAACCAATCAGAGGCGCCAAATTGGGCCTAATGGATATAACGGGTAGCCTATAGGAAAGAAAATTCGCGGCCCGGCCCTAGGATAGTGGCGGAAAATATCGGCCCGAACCGGCCTGCGGGTCGGGTCGGGTCGACTCAAGTTCGGGCTCGGACGTGGGCAGGGAATCTAATCTCTAATCTCTACCTCAAACTGTTCTTATATTCGCGTGATTATCAATCAATTTACTGACTGAACAACTAAGACCAATACATGACCTATAGCCTAATAAGAAACGATAATGAAAAAGTTAATTCCTTTGTTGACTCGGCAGAATTGATTTTTCGCAATTCTTTTAATTGTCAACTGTGCATCGTGACTGACGACGCTCTTGCACTGCATTCCGAATATAAACGGAATGCTCATGCCTTATTCCTTAATGAGCCTCGCAAACTAATTTACGGAAGTCGGAGCAGTTCCACTGGCTAGATGAGCGCAGAATTTATAGACATTTTAAGTCGTCATTCATCTGCGGAAGAAAACCCCTAATAATCTTGTGGTAGCTACAATGTCTAACGATGCTATCGAAAATAAATTTGACTGTCGTCCAAGCAACAGTCTGAACAACTGTTGCTGATCGGAAAACTAAAATGCGAGAGGTTTGGGTTATTATAGGCTAGGCTATAAGAAGGTGAGGTTTCCGAAGGCCAAGGTAACTGCAGACGGACGCCTACTAATATATACGTACCCTATATTTTAACGTACTATACCGCCGAAGGCGCGCTCATCTTAGGCTTACATTGATATTAGTGGCATCGTGGCAATGCATTGCATTTTATTAAGTGCTGTAGGCCTATGTGGATAAAGCACTGTACAGAGGTGCGATAATCTGCAGTAGGATATAGGCCTAACCATTTATGAACCTGGATTTAACAAAAGCTTGATGTACGTGAAATGTACATTTATGTGACTCATTCATTTGTTGACAGTGGATAACAGAATACAGGAAGTTCTAAAGTGGCGGCGGAAATGCTTGTGGTCTGTGCTTGACAGGTTAACAGAGTCTACAAGAGGAAAGGAGCGAGTGCAGCAGGACAATGATCAGCATTAATCAGCGACTGCAGGGCATCTTCAGCGATGCCATCCGTGTCGCCTACCCTGACCTGGAAGACCCGCCCCTCACCGTCTCTCCCAATCAGCAGGCCAAGTTTGGGGATTACCAGTGCAACAGTGCCATGGCAATTGCACAGGTGAGGCGGGGCCCTCTTGGGCAGGATGAGCAAATATTTGTGAAGCAAGTGCGAAATTGCCCTCATAACCATCAACTTGAACCCTGGAGTCGCAAGGCGTGGGAGCAAGAATAAACTTGAATACATAAAATACCCAGTGTCTTTATGGCTGGGTGTTGGTCTAATCATGCAACACTGACTCCAAAGTTGTTGAAACACACCACCTGCTTTATCACAATCGTGGGCTCTTTCTAATCATTGTTCTTCCTCTAAAAAGCTGATGTTTTAATTTACAGATCGCCTTCATTCTCATTCTCAGTCTTTGGATTTTATATTTTGGGGATAACCATATAATAGTCATAGTATACGCGTACAGGGGGTTGATTATATGGGGCAAGCACCATGAATAAAAATGGCTTCATATTGATGTAAATGCCCTTAACTAAAAGCTGACAGTATGCATTTAACCCCATGTGCATTGTTTTGTCATGATTTGCCAGGGTGAGTACAGAGGTGAAACAATGACAAATTGAATCTTTGTCTAAATTGTCGGCTTTGTGGTGGATCCTTTTGTAGATTATTTTGCTTTTAATGTTTTTGATTTCGGTTCAGTTTCATCCATAGGCTCTTGCACTGTGACCCAATGCCCCACACATTTTGCTCAATATGGATTTAGTGGTCCTAAAATTAAGCCTATGTTTCTGCTATTGAAGTTAAGAATTGAATGTCTATTTAATTTGACTCAAGTTTGTACGAAGTGCTGCACTTTAAAATAGTCTGTCCAAACACCTGCTGATTTTGTCGTACATTTTGAAGAAATGGCTTGGGTTGTGTTTTGTCGAGTCATCGAATGAAATGAATGTTGAGGATGAAGAGCAATGTGATTAGAAGATGATGAGGGCTGCGTATTGCTCATTTCAGGCAATGAAGGCAAAGGGTTTAAAAGTCAACCCCAGGGAAATCGCCCAGAAGATCTCTCAGAACATTCCGGACAACGACTTGATTGAAAAGACAGAGATTGCGGGTCCAGGTTTGTCCTTAATCATACATAAACGGGGTCTTTGGTGCGAAATAAATTGCTGTTTGACCTCAGGCGTACTTACACTTCCTGCAAATGAATGGAAGAATGCAAAAAATCTACTTGATATGCATATTTAATTGCTCCAAACAAGAAGTACTGAAACTGCTGGTGCGCCGTCTGATGATTCATCAAAAGAGAACCGTTCTGCACCATTATTCTTGTAGAACAGGGCAGCCCACCCATATTCCTGGGGAGATACTCTGGCGTTAAAAATGGAAAAAGCTAGTCAGTCACATTTCAGACATTTTGAGAAAAATGGGGAAGACATATCCAGCCTTGCCTTTTGCCTTTCCTTTGTTTGTGTTTCTTGGAAAGCTGTGCTTTATTTCTGTCCTGTTCCAGTGTGAAATGAGGTGGAAGAAGCCAGTAAGTCCAAAGTAACGTCAAAATCATTTTGCTAAAAAATGTGACTATCTACCTCTTTCCATTAAACCCTAGTACCATCCTGTAGGTTTTCACACCAACCCTGTTTCCTGTTTTATCTCGCCTGAATCTGCTCCACGTCATGTCAGCATCATACAGGTGGGTGCTGCACATTAGAGGTGAAGAGATGAGATCACCCCATATGACTGTAAAAGGCTTCGAGTGTCCATGAAACAGCCCTATGTGAACACACTGGTCATTCATTCATTCATTCATTCATTCAACATGATCTTGACCTATTGAAGGAGATCTGCGGTCTTGGAGTCACAGTGCAGGATCCCCATCAGGAACAGGGGTGGGCAGGCGAGTTATGAAAGATAAGACAGTTGGTCAGGTGATTGGGGTAGGGAGCATGATGAATCCAATACGGGCCAACTTCGAGCACCCCTGTCTTCTGATTGGTTTGTCTTTTCGGTTTATCAAACCATGTTTTAATGCTCTAGTAGATTAATGTATGAAAAAATTGTTCAAACTGAAGGTTTCATCAATGCTCATCTGAAGAAGGCCTTTGTGTCCAAACTTCTGACCAACCTGCTGGTGAATGGTGTACAGCCCCCAGAACTGGAGAAGAAGAAACGGGTATTATTATTATTATTGTTGTTGCTGCTGCTTTTTTTTTTTTCTCAGTGTAGTTATATAGAGTAGTTGTTTGTATAATACTACCACTATAGCTACTATTATTATAATTATTATAAACATGCACAAATAAATAATTGCAAATATTATAATTTTGATTGAATTATCCATTATTTTGATGAATGTAATGCACTCTCGGTGCTTCTGCCATTTGCAACAGTATTTCAGGAAGATGTGGTGAGGAAAGCCGTTTCATAGGATTAACTGTTATGAATGTGGAAATGCTGCCGTGGTGAGGTTTTGCAATGTTGTTTCGACTGGGTTCGCCAGCAGCATCTCAGAAATGTCCTGGGCTTGTGGTTTACACTAATTAGTTGGGCAATGCCCATGCTCATGTGACTTACAGGTAGTGGTGGATTTCTCCTCGCCAAACATTGCTAAGGAGATGCACGTGGGACATCTGCGGTCCACCATCATTGGGGACAGCATGTGCAGACTGTTTGAGTTCCTGGGCTACGATGTTCTCAGGTTAGTGTTTGTAGACACTTGATTTGATTTGCACGGGGTTGTGATGTTTCACAGTTTTGACTGCTGCTAGTTTTAAAACATTCATTATTTGGCTTTTCTGGTGTTGCCTGTGAGGGATAGCCATTTGTGAAAATGTAATTTGTCTATTTCCTTGTTTTTGGTAACATCTCAGCAGAGTGTCATGAATGCATATGCAGCCATTTCTACAGAATGGTATTTGTTTCACTTTCAGTTGTGATTACAGGAAAGGGCGTGTGGTTGAAAAAAAATCTATTAGCAGCTAGTGTTCACATACACACAGGCACACCGTTCTCTAAAGGGGTGTCTCTCTCAGGTTGAATCATGTTGGAGATTGGGGTACCCAGTTTGGAATGCTGATCGCCCACCTCCAGGACCAATTTCCAGACTACCTTTCAGTGTCCCCACCAATCGGCGACCTCCAGGCCTTCTATAAAGTGAGTTTGTCTGATGAGCTGCCGGAAGGAATTATTGGTTAGTGGGTTCATGTCCTGCCTATTGTCAGTAAAAGAGACCCTGTTTCTTGGGCAAAAGCATGATGTGAGATTGAGTTCATGTTGTGTCCAGTGTTCACAATGGTTGTACAGAGGCAGTCACAGTTTTAGGCTGAAAGGCATTGTGGGACATTGACTTCACCTATTCTGCTGGTCACTCAGAGCAATGCAACAGTGTGTCAGCAGTGGCTGACAGGCACGCGCTTTGGAGGAGAGCCGTGAACTGTCTACACTCTCCTGAGTTTCCAGCAAGGGGTCACATACGAGCAAGCCTTGTACATAGTTCAAAAATTGGGCATTCCAGATTCGAGGGGGATTTGAGATGCCAAATAAAAAAATAAAAAAAAGAAAATAGTTTTTTATTTTGATATTACATTTAAACTTAAATTCATTTTATTTTTTAGGTTTTGACCATTTGTAATTTAGTTTTGGACAAGTCCATACTTCAGTTTTTATTTTATTTGGTCTTTGTTTTAGCGTTTAATAAATGCAGGTCGACCCCTATAGGTGCAAAAAGTTAAGATGACTGGTCTTCTTGTGACCCCCAAAGCTCGAAAGAGATTGCTGACCGGTTTGGAGAGGAGGGACACCTGTTTGTTTGATTGATTGATAGATAAAAGTATTTACAACATTTTCGCTTCTGCCCGTTATTATTTTCAGTTTTGGAATGTGTAACTGTCATCTTAGTTTCATTTTTGTGTCTTTTGGCTTTTAGTGTCTTTTCAATTTTCACTCATGAAATGTGTTTATGGTCCTTTTGCTTTCAGTCTATCATTAATGATAATGACTGAAAGATGGTAAGCCCTGAGACTAGTATTGGATATGTAGTGCTCCTCTGTTCCACCAGCAAAATGTCAGCCTCAATGGCATTATGGGATACTGAGTTTATATTGTGCTGTTTACTCAGTGCAATAGACCAGACCGGCGCAGCCGGATACTTTGAAAGCATCAAGGCCGCGCCCCTTTGTGGGGGAAAGAAAACCTCAGATCCCATTGATCATAATGTAATTTCATGTGTCTTTAGCTGTGAAATTTAAAAAGATTTGTTTCACTTGATTTCCTGTTTACATTGATTTTATGATTTATACATAAGTCTATTTTGCAGCCTTGCTCGAGCCTGAGCGTTTCCGATGCCTTAATAAATTAAGATTGGTCAATCAACCCAGCAGCCCATCCAAAGGGATCAATGACCAGACACAGAGGCCGTCATTGCTTATCCCGACATCAACACGTACTTCACTGAGTCAACAGGTAGCATTAGGTTAAGAGTGGCATTGCCTGTTATGAAGTGTTTCCCACACACAGTGGCGTGATGTGATACGCGTGGGCCCGAGTGCAGACCTGACAACACGGCTCCCCCGAGTATACACAGTAGTACATTTATTTTTTCTCTACATGGATGAAGGCATTTAATGTTGCAGCATTACACATGTGCACGCTCCTCTAAGTTTTATAGGGCCTACGTACAACACACACTAAGGGTTACTACACTTTCATTCTATAATATAAAGTTCCCTATTTATTTCTTAACACTATTATCTTAAAATTATTATCTTAATAATGGCCATCATCAAGAACAATGAGGCATAATGCACAAATGAACGACACATGAACATAACCTTATTGGGATCTGAAATTTTGTGAGCAGCAAGGAATTGTGGGAACAATAATCAGCGAGCGAGTGGACACCGTAAAAACAGTTGATCTGTGCTCACGCTCATGTCGAAAAGGGGAGATTGGCTTTTAAGACTCTTTTCGCTTGGAAACCAAATGTGCTTAATTTCGGCACCTTGGCCAACCTCTCCTCCTGCTCCCTACGTTCTTACCGCTTCCTGCATAAATATTTTGTTTGTAATATACTATTAATGCCCACCGTCTCTGAAAATTTCATCAAAATCGGTGCATTACTTTTTGAGTTATCTTGCTAACTAACAAACAAACAAACTGACAAACGCTGCCCAAAACATAACGTCCTTGGCGGAGGTAAATATTCATTAGCATATACCAACATACTATTACTTGTAGGTTTAGGCTAGTATGAATGTTTCAACAATGAAAGACATCTATGCTGATGTCTTTGGCGACCCGGGGGTGCCCATCAATGGGCCCCCCCTGCCACTGGGCCCCAGTGCCGTTGCACTCCGTGTCTCTGATCTGAAACAATACTCCCGCATTAATGATGTTATCATCACAGGGTTATCCGGTCATATTCTCATGCTCTTAAAGGACGCAGGAACGGGGATAATGCTGATGCCATGGAGCACAAACCCACAACTGAGGAACAAGTGGTTGTGTTTCTGCATACCAAGAGGTTAACCTTTGATACAGACACTGTTGAGGCCTGCCACACGCTACCATCCAGGAACAAGAATGATCAACCACCTATGATTGTCCGTTTTGCAAACCGTAAGCATAAGGCTGCTCTGCTTAAGCAAGGCCACTTGCTGAAGGGCTCTAATGTTTACATAAATGAGCACCTCACCAAGAGGAATGCTGACCTCGCTAGAAGAGCAAGGTCCCTCAAGAAAGAAGGTAAAATTCATTCTACCTGGTCAGCAAATTGTAAAGTGTTTATTAAATCCAATGGCCCACCAGAAAGGGCAAAAGTTCTGTGTATCAGAGACACTGAGCAGTTGGAGAAGTTAGACTCTGTTTAACCATGATAGGTAGTGAAAATCAACACTGCCAGTTGTTTTGTTCTAGTTCTTGTTTCTTTATGTGATGTACCTTCTTAAGGGTTTGAAACTTGCTCATGTAAATATCTGTAGCTTGAGTAACAAATCAAATGAACTTGCTATTCTATTAATGGGCAATGGCATTCATATTATGGCAATTAATGAAACACACCTGGATAGTACATTTGAGGATTCAGTTATATCAATTGAAGGGTTCTCTATATTCAGGAGAGATAGAAATAGATTTGGTGGGGGCCTGGCAATATACATAAAAGATCATGTACCTGTAAAATTGAGAACAGATTTGATGAATGATAGGATTGAGGCCCTTTGGCTGCAAGTGCACTTACCTTACACTACCCCTGTATTGGTTGGCTGTTGCTATAAATCTCCAAACTCTAGAATGGAATATCTTGATGAAATCTGTACTATGTTTGATAGAGTCACTGATGAAAATAGAAAAATTTATTGTCTTGGTGATTTCAATGTGAATTGGTTTGCAGATAACTGCTCTATGAAGAAAAGATTACTTTTTATGACTGGCACTAGCAAATAGTGCCAAATAGTTTCCATACCTACAAGGAAAGCATTAAGTAAGGATGGAATTTTATCCTCATCCTGTATAGACCATATTTATACCAATGTGCCAGATATTTGTTCTAAAGCAGTGTCCTTATCAGCTGGTTTCAGTGACCACGACCTTATTGCTGGGTGCAGATTGACTAAAATTCCAAAGGCCAAGTCAAAGATAGTTTGTGCTCGGTCCGATAAGTATGTCAGTGACAATTGATTTTCGGAAGACATTAAAAATTTTCAATGGTCTAAAGTATGCAATGAACTGGAGGCTGAGAAATCTTTAAAGGTATTCATGGATTTGTTTATGCCAATTGTATAGACATGCGCCACTTCGAAAATTTACTGTAAAGTCAAAAGGTGCTCCCTGGATTGACAATGATTTAAAGAATTTGATGACACTGAGAGATAAAGCTAAAAAGATCTAAATCAGCTCTGGTTCAGTTAGTGATCAGAGTGCATACTGTAGAATGAGAAATCAAGTCACTAAATTGAACAGAGTAAAAAGGGGAGAATTTTCTCAGCAAAGGTTAAAAAGTGTTCAACACAACAGTCAGAAATTATGGAATGTGATGAATGATATTATGGGTCGAATATTTAATGCATCTGTATCATTTATAGAATCTGATGATGGCATGTTTATCACTAAACCACTTGACATGTCGAACCATCTGAATAACTATTTTGTAGAAATGGTTGGGAAATTAAGGATGAACTTGGGCGAACCTGTAAATAATGAATCAAATATGCTCATTAATGAATTCATAATGAAAGGTAAACATTGTACATTTGAGTTCAATCTGGTTGAAATTAAGGAGGTCGAAAAATTATTATCGTCCATTCCTTATGATAACTCTGCTGGTACAGATGGCATTGATGGTAAATTGACCAAATTAGCAGCCAGTCATACAGCAGTTCCTGTCTGCAACATGTTTAACACCTGCCTGGCAAGTGTAAGTTATCCAAAGCTCTGGAAAGAGGGAAAAATCCCTAAAGATCCCAAATCTACTTTTAATGGTCCAAACTGTAGACCTGTAACTATTCTACCTGTTTTGAGTAAGATAATGGAATGGCTAGTGTATAAACAAATCCATATGTTTAAGAGCAGTTTGATGAGTGATTCACTGCATGCTTACAGAGAAAGTCATTCCACCTGTTCAGCATTGGTAAAAGTGACAGATGACTGGTTAAAGGGGATTGACAATGCCAAATTAACAGGCACCGTCTTATTAGACTTTAGCGCAGCATTCGACCTCATTGACCACAGACTGTTGATTGAGAAATTGGTATGGTATGGCTTTGGACCTATGGCAATTTCTTTTCTGGAGAATTATTTCTCCTTCCGAATTTGACGGGTTTGCTTAAATGGGACTCTGTCCAATAGCATGAGAATTGACTGTGGGGTGCCGCAGGGAAGTTGTTTGGGACCAGTTTTTACCCTCAGCCCGACTTCAGGCCGAAGGGTATTGTCATCAGTTCGTTGTCTGTCTGTCCGTCTGTCTGTCTGTCCGTGTGTGCACCTCTAAAGTCAACATCAATAAACTAGTTACCCATGCCAAAACATTTGCGGTAATGGAGGGAATCCAGGCCGGGAAAGACTTTTTCAGATCGGACCATTTTTTGGGGGAAAAATGGCATTTTTGGCGTTTTTGAAAAAAAAAACTTTGTCGTGGACTGATTTTGATGAAGCATTTGAGCTAGGGGGTTTATACCTGGGGGAACGATCATATATATGCGGGGCTCTAGATTAGTGAAAAAAATTTGAATTTTTGGGACTTTGGGCATTTTTGTATTTGTAAATGTATGTTCTGTGGAATTGTACTTTGGTTATTGTGTAATTGTTCTGGTACACTTCATAAGTCAGGCCGAGGGTGTTCAAATGTGGGTGTTTCTTGTATTTTATATTTTTACTAATGGCCTCCCTCTTGTTACACTCGTAAATCCTCCATTGTCTAATACACTGATGATTCCAGATTGTACTACTGCAAAAATCTGTGAACTTAACGCCACTCTGTCAAAAGAACTAGATGCAGTTGTTAGATGCGTAAAACTAAATAGACTTGTTTTGAATGTTTCCAAGACTGTGAGTATAATCTTTGGATCACGGCATAGTCTAGCCAGAGAGCCTGCTCTTGATCTACAGATCTCTGGGCAACTTGTCAAACCAAAAAGTAACCAAATTAAAGCTTTTAGGATTAACTATTTGCAATGCTCTGTCTTGGACCGAACACATTAAGTAAGTAGTTGCTAAAATGAGCAGAAGTACTGCGATTGTCAGAAAATGTGCCATTTATTTACCATCTCCTATACGTAGACAGGTTGTACAAACTTTGGTGCTGTGTCATCTTGATTATTGCTCTGTAATTTGGGCCTCTGCATCAAAGACTGATCTAAAGAGACTATAAATGGACAGTACTGTGTGCAGGACTGATTTAAAGAGACCCAAGTAAGACAGTAGCAGTAAATAAATGTATATTTCAACAGGTTTGACTTGGCTGATACATGAGGCAGCCATCTTGGATTTTTAGGTCAAGGTTAGTGAGGTTCTTCCAGATTTCTGAGTTGAAAATTCAACCTCAGGTCAGTGTCCAGTTGAAATATTCCCAGTTGAAATTGAACACACCATTAGTCACCGCAGAAATTAAATCCCTGAGGCATGATGGGATATTGAGTTCAGGTCACACTTTAGGTGAAGGTTTGCTCATTAAGGCTTCATACAGCATGCATAATGCCTTCATAAATCATACATTAGCAAATTTCATGCTTTGTAAAGGGTGAAATAACATGTCCTTATTCAGCTTGTGATGCCAGATATCATATAACCGACAATGTCACTTAGCTAATGGCCAAATACTATAAAGGGTGGCCTTGTCAGCTAAGTGACATTGTCGTTGTCACATCTGGCATTGCATGCTGAATAAGGGTGTGTTATTTCACCCTTTACAAAGCATGACATTTTCTTATGCATTTATGGAGGCATTATAAACGCTGTATAAAGCCTTAATGAGCAACACTTCATCGAAAATGTGACCTGAGTTCATTTTCAGTACCCACACAGTATTCTGTCTATAGCAGTTTTGGTTTTTCCCTGCAGGAGTCGAAGAAGCGCTTTGACGAGGACGAGGAGTTTAAGAAACGGGCGTACCAGTGCGTGGTGAAACTGCAGAGTAAAGAGCCAGACTTCATCAAGGCCTGGAGCCTCATCTGCGATGTGTCTCGCCAGGGTAAAGAAATCTTTACATCACGCACCTGTGCTAATCAGCTCTGTTCCTGGAGATCTGCCGTCCTTTAACTCCTGCCCAAACAAGGCATCCCTCAGTTCAGCTGCTAGAGCTCTAACCCTCTAACCAAGGAGTGTCCACTTTCTGATGGCTATGTAGTGTATAATGAAATTGTCACATGAACAAACTGTTGATTTTGTACTGTGTCCAGTCTGCTATAGAAGCAGGCAGATGTTATGTTGAATCCAGGCTGCAGAATATTCCTTAATCTGTTCAAATCCTCAGTTCTCACCAAGACAGAGCTGTGGCTCTGTCATTCAACTGTCCTTCTCTCAGATGTAATGAAAGCAATTTACGCAGTTCCATTATTTGATCAGCTTTTGTAGAATTTATGAATATCGATAACAGCTGTTGTGTCAGTGCATTCTAATGGTCAATCAGGGTTTTTTAAACCAATTTTAACAGTGATTATTAGCCGTGTCTGTTCATTTGTATTCATGGCTGTGTTATAAAGAAGGACCCTTACAACTCTTTTTTAATTCTGAATATGTCACTGTGTCGCTTGATTGATTACCTCATGCCATGGGCAAAATCCTGAATTGTCATTGGTTTAGATAAGCACTTTTGTTTGAATAGATTCACCAGTGAACTTGCTGTATAAACACTAATGTCACCTTTTTTCCGTCAGAATTTCAGAGAGTCTACGACTGCTTGGATATTCATCTAATTGAACGAGGGGAGTCCTATTACCAGGATATGATGACGGCCGTGGTGAAGGAGTTTGAGGAGAGAGGTAAATTAGGATCTGTAAAAAATAATAAACGTTTTTTGGGGTGGGGTTGGGCCATCAGGTTGTTTGGTTAGTTTGTCCTACTGCCGTGAAGTGCTCATCCGTCTAATTCAAAGTATTGCTTGGCACTTTAAATGTGAGTGTAGTCGCATCCATAGCTTGTGTTAGAATTGTGCTCTGTCAATGTATAATATGTCTCATGTTTTTCTGAGGCCAGCAGAGGGCAGTATTTTTACAGAAATGTGACGGTCTTTCTCCCCCTCTCACCACCTCTCCATTTCTCTTTTCTCTTCTCTCTCTCTCTCTTACTCTTTCGGTCTCTCTTCCCCCGCTCTCACCCTCTTTCTCTCCCTCCCTCTCTCACTCTACTCCCTCTCTCTTCCTCTCTCTCCATCTGTCTCCTGTAGGGATGATGCAGATGGATGATGGGAGGAAGGTGGTGTTTCCGCCAGGACAGCCCATCCCACTAACCGTGGTGAAGTCGGACGGCGGCTACACCTATGACACGTCCGATCTCGCTGCGCTCAAGCAGCGGCTCTTCGACGAGAAAGCTGACATCATCATCTACGTGACGGACAGCGGTCAGGTGTGTGCGCATGCCTGTACATGTAGGCGCATGCGTTGAATGCAGGCGTTTGTTTGTGCATGCATGCATGTAAAAAATGTTCATAATGCCTGTGTTCGCATGTTTAAGTGCATATATTCATGTTTGTGCATGTGAATAATGCCTGTGTGTGTGTTTGTGTTCAAACCCCAATTCCAGTGAAGTTGGGCCGTTGTGAAAAACGTGAATAAAAACTGAATACAATGATTTGCAAATCCTTTTTGACCTGTATTCAGTTGATGACACTACAAAGACAAGATATTTAATGTTCAAATTGATAAACTTTGTAAATATTCACTCATTTTTAATTTCATGCCTGCAACATGTTCCAAAAAAGCTGGGACAGGGGCAACAAAAGACTGGGAAAGTTCAGGAATGCTCAAAAAACTCCTTTTAGGAACATTCCACTGGTGAACAGGTTAATTGGAAACAGGTGAGTGTCATGATTAGGTATAAAAGAAGCATCCCTGAAAGGCTCAGTTGTTTACATGCAAGGATGGGGCTGGGTTCACCACTCTGTGAACAACTGTGTGAGCAAATGGTTCAACAGTTTAAGAACAACGTTTCTCAGAGTGCAGTTGCAAGGAATTTTGGGATTTCATCATCTACAGTCCATAATATCATCAAAAGATTCAGAGAAGCCACAGAAATCTACACGTATGCGGCAAGCAGCATTGAATGCCGGTGACCGTTGGTCCCTCAGGCGGCTCTGCATTAAAAACCGACATCACTCTGTAAAGGATATTACCTTGTGGGGTCAGGAACACTTTGGAAAACTATTGTCAGTTAACACAGTTCGTCGCTACATCTATGATTGTAAGTTAAACTCTACCATGCCACGCAAAGGCCAGGTATCAGCAACACCCAGACTGACGCAAAGCAGCAAAGTGTGCTGTGGTCTGACGAGTCCACGTTTCAAATTGTTTTTGGAAATCATGGGCGTTGTGTCTTCTGGGCAAGAGAGGAAAAGGACCATCCAGATTGTCATCAGCGCAAAATTCAAAAGCCAGCATCTGTGATGGTATGGGGATGTGTTGGTGCCTCTGACATGGGGAACTCGCACATCTGTGAAGGTACCATTAATGCTGAAAGGTGCATGCAGGTTTTGGAGCAACATTTGCTGCCATCAAAGCGACGTCTTTTTCAGGGACATCCCTGCTTATTTCAGCAAAACAGTGCCAAGCCACATTCTGCGTGTTACAACTGCGTGGCTTCGTTGTAAAAGAGTGCAGGTAATAGACTGGACTGCCTGCAGTCCAGACCTGTCTCCTTTTCAAAATGTGTTGCGATTTATGAAGCGCAAAACACAACAACGGAGACCCCGGATTGTTGAGCAACTGAAGTCGTGCATCAAGCAAGAATGGGAAAGAATTCCACCTGCAAAGCTTCTACAATTAGTGCCCTCAGTTCCCAAATGCTTACTGAGTGTTGTTAAAAGGAAAGGTGATGTGGTACAGTGGTAAACATGCCCCTGTCTCAGCTTTTTGGGAATGTGTTGCAGGCATCAAATTCTAAATGAGTGAATATTTCCAAAAAAAAAAAAAGTTTATCAATTTGAACATTAAATATCTTGTCTTTGTAGTGTACTCAATTGAATATAGGTTGAAAAGGATTTGCAAATCATTGCATTCTGTTTTTGTTCACGTTTTACACAAACTCCCAACTTCATTGGAATTGGGGTTTGTATATATTATTGAGTGTGGTCATCTTCTTAATCCCTGTGTGTGTGTGTGTGTGTGTGTGTGTGTGTGTGTGTGTGTGTGTGCGTGCCCATGTACATAATGTGTGTGTGTATGTGTGTATGTAATCTGTATATGTATGCGCAATCCCCATTTTATGTGTGTTTTCCCCATTTAGGCGACACACTTCCAGGTGATCTTTGCAGCGGGTCAGATGATTGGCTGGTACGACCCCAAGGTGACACGAGTGGAGCATGCTGGCTTTGGCGTTGTCCTGGGGGAGGACAAGTAAGTTACAATCCCCGCCCCCCCCCGCCCCCCGCCTGCTGACTGCAGGGGCCCCACCAGGCTTCTGCCACTTGGCTTCTGGGGGCCCATCAATGGTCTCACCATCAGTTGTGTTATGACTTCCACACTTACTTCCTATTATAATCCTTTTCTCCCTTTTTTGTTAGCACTTTTAAATTTTGTTTTACCTCTTCTGCACCTCTCAAGTGAAATTCACTCTCACTCCATCTGTAAATCTTGAATCAGTCATTTGAAACAGAAATGCATTTTCTCCCTGAGGAAAAAAGTAAGATTTTAAAGTTATCCATGATTTTATTCAAACTAAAATACAACTGTGTATGTTGAGCTGGCAATTTACCATGGTTGTGTATGCAGGTACAATGGCTGCCTATCAAATATGGGACGTGTACAAAACTAAAACTGCCTTTCAGAAAAATTGTTGCTCAATATTACTATCAGGTGACATTATCGATTGTCTCAAGGCAGTTTTCCAAATGTTTCACTGTTGTTTTACCATATCAGGATAAGATGCTGCATTATTCAAATCAAATTCAGCATTTGGACGTGTAAACATTTCCTTTAGTGACTACTAGTGACCACACGATGGCGGTAAGTACACTAAAACTATGAATAGGCACCCAAGAACTCATCGCCAGAACAATTTTATCAGGATGGAGCTTTCATAGTATTGTGGGCTCAGGTGAAAGAACTGTGAAACTGCCTTACAGCCTATAGCCAAGCCCTTGTGCTAAAGTGGTTCAAAGCCCTGTGATGCTACAATACGATCTGTGCAGCTGTTGGGCCCTTTGCACAAGGTCTTAATTGTACTTTGTTCCTGGAAGAACTGGGCCCTGCTTCGTCTTATCAACTGTTGGTTTCTTTCCATAAAAGGACCAGGACATGAATCATTGTGCAGTGTGTTGATGTGTTTAATCTCTGTGTTTCAGAAAGAAGTTTAAGACTCGGTCAGGAGACACAGTGAGGCTGATGGACCTGCTGGAGGAGGGGCTGAAGAGGTCAATGGATAAACTCAAGGAGAAGGAGAGAGACAAGGTAGGAGGGCCGAACTCTGCAACACACGCTGCTGGGAGTTAAAGCATCCCGTTCAGTGTGCAAACCTATTTAGGTTCTCTCCTGTAGCTCTCTACCAGCCAAAGCAAAATTCAACTCCTTCAGTTTACTGTATAGTGGCTATGGTTACCAGGTCCTTACTTATAATGGCAGATCCCACTTCCTTTAATTTTTCTGCTGAGTGACTAATGGCGCTTTTCCACTACATGGTACCGGCTCTACTCTGATCTGCTCTGCTCTGCTCTACTCGGCACCGAGTGCTTTTAGGGTAGCTTTTCCATTAGAGGATAGTGCGGCCTCTGTGGTACCTGCTTGTAATTGTGATGCAGCATGTTACTGCTGCGACGGCATCCTCAGTTATATCAAGTTTACTTTTATTCCATCGATTTGCGAAATATTTATGTGTTTAAATCAGGGCACGCGCACTACCATCTCTACGTTATGGCACTAAACTCCATGAGTGTTGAATTGTAATTTCTGTTTGACATTGTCCTGATCCATAGCAGCTGGTGTTGTGTCCGAGTACCACCTAAAAATGTAAATTAATGATATCCATAAAAGCCATAGAGGATTGATTAAAAAAGGCAATATATTCTCAAGGCATTTATGTGCCATCAGTATTCCATAATGTAACTGCAACCCTAGGCAAAAAATATGGAATCACCACACACTGAGGATGTTAATTTACCTTTTTTTCTTCATAACAAAGAAGCAAGTGTAATGTGAATGTATTTACCTTTTTTTGTTAAGCTCAGACTGGAGTCATGTTTAGACATGTCCTGGACATGTCTGGGGCAAGTCTCAGAAAAGTAAAAAAAAGAGGTCTAAATGTGGGTGGGGTCTGCAAAAGAGTATATAAGGAAAAGAATTGAGACAGTAAAGTAGTAGGAGAAATTGCAAGAAGATGACCAGACCTGCCATTCTGTTCAAGACCTGTGACGTTTCTTTTGTGGATTTCTTTGCCTGTGTTTGAGCATTTTCATCATCCAGGACATCACCAAGCCACCTCCACGAAAAGGGATTGTAAATATTTATGTTTTGTACATAATTCAATCTTGGTCTTTTGGTCTTAGTTGTTAGTTGCTTAGTCGTTATTGTCTTTGTTTAAAAAATTAAATGTGTTTTAGTTGTTAAAACTGTGTCTGTCATCCCTTGCTGTTGCTGTTGCGTTGTAAATCTAATTACAAATTGGGGCCATAACACAAGTAACACACGACAAAACAATTATTTTCTATTATCTTGACATTCAGGCGTCACAAAACATTTCACTTTGAAATTGAAGGCAAAACACGTAGCAAATTCACAAATCGCAGGAGATGGCAGAGTATTAGAATTTATCGCTTTACGATGCATCATCTCATCTGATATAACGTTAGGACAAAAACGATTGGTGAAATCCCGTTAAGTTATTTTTTAGCGCGATTTTCTGAAAACAGGGGTAGCATCACACACTTTTCTCAAAGGGAATTATTTTGTGGAACATAACTAGACACAATACAGTCACTTAATTTCGCCATGAATGGGGTCACGGGCAACAAGAAACATATTTCATGAATTTAGCAGCTTTGGTGAACAAGCGAACCTGTGTTTGAAAGGTAAGGCAACCCCACAGTATATCGAACAAGTAGCCTGAAACAATATGATCATAATAACTACGCTAATCTTGAGACTTGTCAATCTAACTCGAATGAGATGTCCCGAGGTTGACCACGCTACGGAGTCGTCTTTCGCAGTGAGGATTTTCTCTGACCAATCAGTGGGCAGCAATGTGGCACGTCACATTTTATTGCCTACTAGTACCTGGTCAGCCATTTATTGGAACCCCAGGAGAGCAGGTACCAGAAAAAGTGCCTACTATTCCTTGGTACCAGGTACTTTTTTCAAATGGAAAAGCAAAAAGGGCGAGTAGAGTAGAGCCGGTACTGTGTAGTGAAAAAGCACCATAAGGTTGCCAGGTTTGTCCTTGCAATTGTAAACTCTCCTCCTTCTATTTACTGGGCAATGATTCTGGTTATCAGGGCTGTACTTCAAATGACAAATCCCCCTCAACTCTATTTATAGTATTTTTGGTTGCTGGAATAGTGGAGGCATTTCACATGCACAGGCAGTTCAGGTTATATGTACTGCCAGCTCTGCTCCTGCTATTGCAAATGGCCCTCCTTTGTTGTGCTGTGCCATTACTGTGGTTGCTAGCTTGGTGGAAAATCCGATGGTCATCAGAAAAACGTGCTTGCTAATGATGCACGTTCCATTGTGGAGGAAGGTGGTCCTTTACTTCAATGCCCTCACAAGATTTGGGATTGTGTCCTGGGGATTTCCACGTGTTCCTTTTTTTTCTAATGTAAATGGCAAATGTTTTTGGCTGCCTAGAGTTCAGGAGAAAGACTGGATAAGCAAAGGTTTTGATATGAAATTCATGCTCCTGCTTCGTTCTCCTCATGATACCAGCTGTAAAGTGCCTGAGGCAGGTAATCATATTGTGTGAATCCAGAGAGGAATTTGTGGTTTTCATGAGTGAAGGGTCCTGATCAAGTGCTCAAATGCAGAGCTTATACTGTCCTCATCTCTTTTGATTCAAGTCTGAATCCCAGGTTCCATCAGGGGGGTCGAACCAGGAACTCTAAGTTCAACCATCTAGCAGCTTTCCACAAGGCCAGTGGTTCCTAAAACTGTCCCTGGGGCACACCCGTTAGACCCAGAGATTTGTTGAGTTCTGCACCTGGTGAAAATAATCATGCTCTTGATTAGTTACACCAGTTGTGCTTAAGATGAAATAGAACAAATAGGCTAGTAGGATTAAGCCATTATGCCCCGAAGAGATCCTACATTAGGGCATGTCACCACTGGGCTATCCATTTATGCTTGGCATTAGCATTTGGGATTGGCCGTCCTGTTCTGCTATCCTGTTAGTGAGATGTTTTTACTGTAGTTATGGAAGCTAATTTAGAGCCCTCTGATGGGGTGCTACTGCTAATGTACTCTGCTAGGCCTGTAATTGTCAGGGATATTGAAAGTTATGCTTTACACAGTAAATCATCTGGAAAAGTTGGGAAATGTGTCATCATGCCAAGCAACCCACCTCCACTGGGGGGCGTAATCAGTTTGGACAGCCGCAGCGGAGATGCTCCTGATAACCGCATCTGATCTGTATCTCCCAGATTTTTGTTCATTTACCGATGGTTCATCTTCACCTGTGGCGGGATTGGCAAACATCCCAAAACTACCACCTGCTTCTGATATAAACCCACCCCCTTTTTCTCTTAGAGATGAAATAAATTGCATTTGTGAAGATGATATTACCTGATTACTGTGAAGAGGTTCCCACAAACTCACACACTGCTGCTCTGCCATTGAAATTGGACTTTTGAGGTTGTGCATTTAATCAGTGTTTTCAAAAATGAGTTGTGGGCAAATTAAACTTCCCTCTTGAATAAATGAGTCAAGGAACACCAATTTGTTTTTCAGATCTGTTGCTTCCCCGCCCATAATACCAAAGATTTCTTTCTCTGGTAATGTTTACTATAAGGGCAGAAGAATTGGCTTTTCTCTATAGTTGGATCTTTACTACCATCTTCTCAAAAGTTAGTCAGCACACTGTTTCCTTCCAACTCGAACACTTTCTGCTGTTTATTATAGTTAAAGAAAATACTGCTGATGTATTTGTTAAGAGTTAAGAGTTAATGCACTGCTTACCCTATGGTTCACTAATATGTAAGTAAACTGTAACTAATTTGCAGTTACTTTATTTGTTGATCAATTTATTGTCTGCATCATGGATATATTCATATTTTAAGTATTTTTTACATGCATTGATTTATGTTTATGCTAATTAATACATTGGGCGATGAATGCTCATTTGACCTTTGACCTCACTGTTAAGTGTGACTGGGTTTTCACTTTGGTTTTTTTCTCTGCAGGTTCTGACCCCGGAAGAGTTGGTGAAGGCTCAGAGAGCGGTGGCGTTCGGCTGCGTTAAGTATGCCGACCTGTCACACAACCGCATCAATGACTATGTCTTCTCCTTCGACAAGATGCTGGACGACCGAGGGAACACTGCAGCCTATCTGCTGTACGCCTTCACTCGAATCAAGTGAGTACTGGCAGGCTGATACTGGGGGTTACCTGATTTTTAGGTCACCTGAGACGAAGTCTCAAAGTGACCTATTCTCATCTCCTTTTGTCCGTCGTCGTCCGTCGTGCGTCTTGCGTCTGTAAACAATTTACATTTTCGACTTCTTCTCAGAAACCACTGATCCAATTTCAATATAATTTTGCAGATTCTTTCTTTGGTTAAATATGCACCAAAATTGTGAATTATATGGAGCTCACGCACAGGGGCTCAGAGGGGCGGGGCTAAAACTGGCCAATAAATTTTCGACTTCTTCTCAGAAACCGCTGATCCAATTTCAATACAATTTTGCAGATTCCTTTTTTTGTCAAATTTGCACCAAAATTGTGAATAATATGGTGCCCACCCCCAGGGGCTCTGAGGGGCGGGGCTAAAACTGGCCAATACATTTTCGCCTTCTTCTTAGAAACCACTGATCCGATTTCAATTCAATTTTCAAATTGCTAAGCTAAATGATGGTAGCCTTGCCCCTGTGACAGCCCCACCAGATCTTCAAGTGTGATGACAAGCCCAGGAACTCGCTAGTCGAAGATGAAAGACCAAGCATTTAAGATCCATGAAGCATCTTTAAAATTAAGTTTTGTGTGTTGCTCAGTATCACCATGTCAAACAACATACTGTTAACTACCTCTGAACGGTCTTTTGCATCAAACAAGACACTCTATATGCTCCCATTAATTGTCATGGCAATATAGTAGGTATAGTGGACGTGGACTATATATAATGGTAAAAATATTTATAATATTGATTACACTGGTATTTGGTGCATGAAGACTACCTAATCACAATCACCAGTGCTGCATGACAAGATAACATCGAGCAGTGTAGCAAACATGATCTTAAATAGTAGGCTGTCACTTTCTGCAAATATGCTGCGGCTGGACCTGAAATTCTCCTAAAAATTGTCACTGAAAAAGTAGTAAAGTGGTCATAACACAAGTTCTGGGCAAATGGAAGCAGAATTTATGACCACCAGTCTCCACAGATACTGCCAAGTCGACCAAAACTAGGAAAATAAGAATCAACGCTGACAGCCTTGGTCTGTCTTGTCTGTTGCATCTGTCTGTCTGTCCGTCCATGAATAGGTCGATTGCCCGTCTGGCCAACATGGCAGAGGAAGACCTTCAGAAGGAGGCGGGGACCACGGAGATCCTCCTGGACCATGAGAAGGAGTGGAAACTGGGAAAATGTATCCTGCGATTCCCCGAGATTCTCCTCAAGGTTGTGGACGACCTGCTCCTGCACACGCTCTGTGAATACCTGTACGAGCTGGCCACCACCTTCACCGAGTTCTACGACGCCTGCTACTGCGTGGAGAAAGACCGCCAGACTGGTATGCGCTTCCGTCGAACTCGTAACGGCGCACGGCCCTGTCTGCCCTTTCCTTTACCTCTCTTGTTAGCGTGATGAGAATGTTCCCAACTGGTCACCCTGGGCCTGTACAAACCTGGGGCCTCTTATACAAACAGTGTGTCTGCATATGAAAGATGGGTACGCCCCTGTCCTGCCAGAATTCAGATTTATAGAGAAATGAACATCAAGAAAAGTGCAACACTAATGGGACTGTGTGCATTTACACATTTGTTGACTGTGATTTATCAGGTAATTGCATTTTATTATTTTGCATACTTTTTTTAACATATGCCATTTTTCTTGAGTTGAGTCTAGATTGACTTGAGATGGACTGTAGTTCCCCTCTGCCCATATGCAGATGCATTTATGTCTCCACTATGAAATGAACATGGAAAAATGCATATGAGGCCACAGCGTGCCTATCCTTCTTAAATGCTGTCTGCTTGTGATTAGATCACCGAGGACGATGTTAATGTCGGGACAGAACAGGCCCTCAAATACCCATGTCACACACAAAAAAATCCATTTGTGAGGTCATAAAAGTATTATGTTTTATCACATGCCAACTTTGCTATTTTTCTCCATTGCTTGTCAGACATTTATCGATATTTACAGGTTGATGGCAGTTTTTTACTCGTTTGAAAAAGGCTCATGATGTTGTTTTTTGTTATCTGTAAACATTATAGTTTGCAGGAAAAAGTCAGTATAAGGACATAACCTGTATAGTTTGACACTGTCACCCCAAAGATTACATTTATTGCCGTTTCTGTTTCAGTATTTATATTTTATCTGTCCCACCCCATTCTGCACCTGTCTTCACATTTTATTTACATGGGGGTTGAGACTGGACTGTGATATTTCTGGAATCGAGACCATGGTTCGGTGTTTATTCTGCGAGTATTTATGACTGTGTCAGTTTATCCTCTATTTCTCTGCCTGCGGTTGCTGGCTCCTTCAGGAGTTATTGCAGCTGTAAATAAACACATCAGCCAGTGATGAGCCGATGTGTGAGGTGGGAGATTGGTCACAGAACGAGAGCGGAGGAAACCCGAGTATGCGCTTGCTCAGAATGCTGCCGATCAGCACCCGAATATCCAGTAGGAGGCGACTGAGCTAAAAATCATGCTGACCCAGACCGACTCTATACCTCCCATATCCCTGAGCAGCGCAAACCCGATTATATGCTGCTCTCAAAAGGCTGCTGGTTGAGACTGGCACTGCTGGCTTTGATCCGATCTTGTGGTGGTGACTCCTGTACCGCATGTGACACCTTTACTGAGTGAGCCAACCCAACAGTGGGGCTTGAGATTCTGGCCTGCATCTGGAGAGATGATGTTGGTTGGCCCTTGAACATGGCCCTTATCCCCAAAACTGCCCCAGAGGTTTTACCCCTCTTTCTCTCTCTCACTCCTTCCTCACTTGCGACTGTTCAGTCAGGCATTTCTGCCAGTGCATCCTTGAAAAAGAGATGCATTTTCTCACTGGAACTTTCCGCGGATAAATAAAAGTGAAAAACACAAAAAATAGTTCACTTCCCTCATTTTCACTGTTCATTTTCATGATTGCATTTCCCGCTTACAGGAAAGCCTCATGTTTTGCCATTAAATGAAAATTTACAGGTCCACTAGTGCAGTTGGCGATTTCTGTGACATTGAGGAGTTACAGCAGCGGTAGTGGTGACGTCTTTGGGTGTAAAAATGTCCTAAACGCATAAACTTTGGTCACTGCTTGGATGAATTAATGTTGTAATAAATTAGCATAATGTGGCCAGTGTTTGTGGTGTAAAATAATGGAGCTTTTTTTTCTTTTCTTTACACCTTAAACATTTCCATCTGTTCAAATTTATCCTCCTGCTTGTGCCCAATGAAGAAAAATATCTTCCTGTACTTATGCTGTAATTTAGTCTGTCTTAATAGTGTTTATGGAGACGCCAGCGCCCACTAATCCAGCGGTCTATTGGCCACATTAAGACTAGGACTAAATTATGTGCTTTTGGTGTATTACATGACTGTAAAATTCAAATGTCGGAAACACGCGTGTATTTTTGAGGCTGTTGTAAAAAACTAAATGGCTGATAGGAGTGCAAGGTAGAAAATCATGACATGATGATGTTAAAATGGCCGCTCTCTCCTCCTCCATCCAGGTGAGGTGGTGAAGATTAACACCTGGCGTCTGCTCCTGTGCGAAGCCACCGCCGCCATCATGGCCAGAGGGTTTGACATCCTGGGGCTCACCCCGGTCCACAGGATGTGACCTCAAAAGCACATCTCCCTCGCCAAGCTTGCACCTGCAAAACTGGGGTGTCCATTCTTTCCTGAAAAGGGCTGGTGTGGGTTGCAGGCTGTCGTTGCCCAGAAATTACGCACCTGACTGCTGATCAAGCTCTTGATTTATGGATACTGTTCAGGTGAAGGAGGTACTGCAGTGTAACTTAAGACTTCAGCCACATCAGCCCTTTTTAGGATATGATTGGACGGCCCTGAACTGAAACAGTCGCTTCACTTTTCTTGCTTGTGATTTGCCATCACTTTGTATGTTACCTTACCCCAAATAAATAAAAATTGCTCCTTTTGAAAAGTGCTTGGCTTCACAATCTTTCTTCTCCAAATAAACAGCACCATTCTGGCTTGGGAATAGGGGAACAGTGTAAAAAGTAGTCTGTGTCCCAGTATTGACCAGCATCTGTATGTCTTGTGCCTTCACTTATACTGGGCATCGATGCACTAAGCTGTTTCCTGTCGGAGGGGTAAATCTGCAGATCTTTACTGGCAGGAGACTGGTCGGGCTTCTTAAGAAAAGAAAAATGATTGGCAGCATCTGTGCCTCATCAATGGCAGCAAATGGCAGAAATGGCAGCAAATCAGAACTGCATTCGATCAGTGGATACTGTAATGTGAATATAGGCCACTAGATGGCAGTATTTACCTTTTTTTGTTAAGCTCAGACTGGAGTCACGTTTAGACATGTCCTGGACATGTCTGGGGCAAGTCTCAGAAAATTAAAAAAAAGAGGTCTAAATGTGGGTGGGGTCTGCAAAAGAGTATATAAGGAAAAGAATTGATACAGTAAAGTAGTAGGAGAAATTGCAAGAAGATGACCAGACCTGCCATTCTGTTCAAGACCTGTGACGTTTCTTTTGTGGATTTCTTTGCCTGTGTTTGAGCATTTTCTTCATCCAGGACATCACCAAGCCACCCCACTAAAAAGGGACTGTAATTATTTCTGTTTTTTCTTATTTATCAATCTTGGTCTTTAGTTGTAGGTTGTTATTAGTCTTTGTCTTTGTTAAAAATTAAATGTGTTTTAGTTGTTAAAACTGTGTTTGTCATCCCTTGCTGTTGCTGTTGTGTTATAAATGTAATAACAAATTGGGGCCATAACAAATTGGGGGCTCAAGGTCCGGGATAGACCATTGTGTGAGTAATTTATTGAAAATCTAACATTCCAAATTGTGAAATTGTTTTTGTGAATTTTCCTAGATATATATTGACAACAGCAATGGATGATTTCTTGGCATCACCAACCGTAGGGGTTTTGAAGTCTTTTAAAAAGACAGAACTGCTAGAAATTTGCAGACAGTTGGAGCTGACAGAGGTAAAACCAGCCATGCGAAAAGCAAGACTGGCTAGAGAGATAGTTGAATATTACATTGATGAAAATGTGTTTGCACCAGGAGATCTGGAACAGTTTCCAGTGGAAAATCCAAATATAGAAATGGAACTTAAATTAAAAATGCTAGAGATTGAAAGGGAGGAAAGAGAAAAAGAAAGGGAGGAAAAAGAGAAAGAAAGGGAAGAAAGAGAAAAAGAAAGGGAGGAAAAAGAGAAACAAAGAGAATTTGAGAGGGAAGAAAAAGAAAAAGAAAGGCAGTTTGAGTTAGAAAAATTAGCAAGAGAAGAAAAACAAAGAGAATTTGAGAGAGAGAAAGAGGAAAGAGCAGAAAGAGAGAGACAGAGACAGAGAGATTTTGAATTAGAGAAATTCGATAGAGAAGAAAGACTCCAAATGGAGCAACTAAAAATTAAAATTGAAACTAAAAATAAATTTTGTGCCAGTCAGGAGGTAAAACTGGTGCCTCCATTTTCAGAAAAGGATGTTGACAACTATTTCCAGTGTTTTGAAAAGGTAGCAAAGAGTTGCCAGTGGCCAAAGGAACACTGGCCTCTGATGTTGCAAACTGTCCTCAAGGGTAAAGCTCAACAAGCCTATTCGGCTTTGTCTGCAGATGACTCCTCTGATTATGAGGTTGTCAAAAAGGTTATTTTGAGAGCTTATGAGTTGGTTCCAGAGGCTTACCGACAGAAATTCAGAGGTCTGAAGAAATCTGAAAATCAGACTTATGTTGAATTTGCTAATGAGAAGAAAGTTTGCTTTGAGCGCTGGTGTACTTCTATGGAGGTCAAGGATGATTTCAACTCACTAAAAGAGATGGTGTTAGTTGAAGAATTCAAGAACTGTGTTAAGGATGATATTAAGACCTACCTTAATGAGAAGCAAGCACTGAATTTGCAATCAGCTGCCAAATTTGCAGATGAATATGTTCTCACTCATAAGTCCAAATTTCAGTCTAGCAGTAACAATAAATGGTCCCAATTTCAGAAAAAGGGTTACGGTGATACCCAAGATTCCTCACCCAAAGACAAAGACAAATCTGGTGATGGTGCTCAGAAATCCAGTAACAGGTCTGATCAAAGTGTGAAAGCTGACAGTGACAAAAGTGGTCTAGTTTGCAGTTATTGCAAGAAATCTGGTCATGTTACAACTAACTGTTGGTTCCTTAAAGCTAAGAAAGAAAAAGAAAAGGATACCAAACCAAATGCCTTTGTGAAAACAAGGTTAGAAACCCCTGTAGTAGATAACCGATCTGCTAAATTGCCTGCTTCTTGTGGGGCTAAAAAGCCTAATACAGCTGACTTTGTGAGGGAGGAATTTCTTCCATTTGTGTCAGAGGGATTTGTGGCTCTGAATGAGCATACTACTCCTGTCCCCATATATATCCTAAGGGATACCGGAGCTTCTCAGTCACTTTTGTTGATGGACTCCTTGGAGTTACGTGATGAGACCGCTTCAGGGGATTTCATACTTGTACAAGGTATTGAAGGGAGGACTGTATCTGTACCCCTGCGCTCAATATTCTTGAAGTCAGATTTAGTTACAGGACAGGTAAAGGTGGGACTTATGTCAAGTCTACCTATAAAGGGTGTTTCTCTGTTGCTAGGCAATGACCTGGCTGGGGGCAAAGTAGTTCCCCCTGTACATCTTACTTCACAGCCGAGCACTGAAGATGGGGATGAGGACCCATCTCTGTATCCTTCTTGCGCAGTGACTCGTGCTATGGCCAAGAAGGCTAAAGAAGAAGATGATGTGGTGCCGTCCAGTACATTGAATAGTCAGGACTCAGGTGGTTCGCCTCATGACTCTGATTGGCCTACTATGGTTTCTCCGTTTGAGGACTTATCAGATACTTTTATCAGTTCTCTATTCAGCCAGCCGGATGGGTCTGGTGATTCTGATGTGTCTGGAGACTTGTCTCTGTCCAGAAAGCGGTTGATTGAGGAGCAAACTAATGATCCTGAAATTTGTGTACTAAAGAGGAGAGCCCTTCCTGAAAAAGAAATAGATGCAGTTCCAGTTGGGTATTATCTCAAGGATGGTGTGTTGATGCGGAAGTGGCGCCCTCCTGATATCCCTGCTAATGCAGATTGGGCAGTGGTCAGGCAAATTGTTGTTCCGAAGGTCTATAGGAATGAGATCTTAACAATGGCTCATAGTTTACCTTTAGGAGGTCATCTTGGTGTTAACAAGACTGTTGATAAGATCATGAAACACTTCTTTTGGCCTGGGCTTCGGAAAGACGTTTCCAACTTTTGCAAAACCTGTCACACTTGTCAGGTAGTTGGAAAACACCAGTTAGACCCACCTGTAGCTCCACTGCAGCCTATCCCAGCATTTGGGGAGCCATTCTCTAGGGTCATTGTTGATTGCGTTGGTCCATTACCCAAGACTAGATCTGGAAATCAGTACTTGTTGACAATCATGTGTGCATCTACCAGATTCCCCGAAGCCATACCTCTACGTAACATCAAGGCAACTGCAATCTCGAAGGCTTTGATAAAGTTCTTCACGTTGTTTGGTCTTCCCAGGGAAATTCAGTCAGACCAAGGTAGCAATTTCACTTCAGGATTGTTTCAGCAGGTTGTGTATGAACTAGGTGCAAAACAGATTCTTTCTAGTGCCTATCATCCAGAAAGTCAGGGTGCCTTAGAGCGGTTTCATTCCACTCTCAAGACAATGATGAGGACTTATTGTTATGACCATGAGAAAGACTGGGATGAAGGGGTTCATTTGCTGTTGTTTGCAGCTAGAGAAGCAGTGCAGGAGTCTACTGGATTCAGTCCATTTGAGCTAGTGTTTGGTCATGAAGTGAGAGGACCTTTGCTATTATTGAGTGAACAATGGCAAGAGGAAGAGCCGCAAATCAGTCTGTAAGACTATGTTAGCAAGTTCAAGGAAAGATTGTGTGCAGCTTGTGACCTTGCCAAAGAGAACTTGAAATCAAGTCAGGGAAAAATGAAAACTTGGTATGATCATAAGGCTAGAAGCCGTGAGTTTAAACCAGGAGACAAGGTCCTTGTGTTGTTTCCCTTGCAGTCCAATCCATTGCAGGCTAGATTTCATGGTCCTTATGAAATTCTGACAAAACTCAATGATCTCAATTACATTGTGAAGACTCCAGATAGGAGAAAACCAAAACAATTGTGTCATATTAACATGCTAAAGCCTTATCATGACAGAAATGCTAGGGTTGCAGCTGTCACTTCAGATTCTCCAATGGTCGAAACGTGTGAAGATGAGGGGGAGTTTCAAGATGATGAACCAAGAATTAAAGCTGAAGTTCTTTCATGTAAATTGTCAAACACTGAAGTGTTGCAAAATCTTGATGTAAAACTCCAGCACTTAGAACCCTCACAGAGAGATCAGTTTGAAAGGTTGATCAAGAAATATGAGGATTTGTTTCCTGATGTTCCAAAGAGAGTTACTATAGCCTCTCATGATGTAGATGTTGGTGATGCCAAACCAATAAAACAGCATCCATACCGGATGAATCCTGAAAAGAGAAAGATTGCTGAGAAAGAGGTTGAGTACATGTTAAAACATGATATTATCAGACCCTCCAACTCCGATTGGAGTTCACCCTGTGTGCTAGTTCCAAAACCTGATGGAAGTACTAGATTCTGTACAGATTATTGCAAAGTCAATGCTGTAACTAGAACGGATGTGTTTCCAATACCTAGGATTGATGATTGTATTGATAGTGTAGGGCAAGCAAAGTTTCTGACCAAGATTGATTTATTGAAGGGTTATTGGTGTGTGCCTTTAACTGAGAGGGCCAAGAGCATCTCTGCTTTTGCCACACCATCTGGATTGTACCAGTATGAAGTCCTACCCTTTGGCATGAAAAATGCCCCAGCCACGTTCCAAAGGATGATACAGTCTACAATCGCCGGATTGCCACACACGGGTGCATACATCGATGACCTGATCACATGGAGTGACTCCTGGGAAGAACATCTCAAAGATGTAGAGACGTTGTTCCAGCGCCTGACCCAGGCTAACCTGACTGTTAACCTGAACAAGAGTGACTTTGGTTGTGCTACTGTCACCTATCTTGGCTACGTCATAGGCCAGGGTAAGGTGGCACCCATAAATGCTAAAGTCCAAGCCATCAAGGACTTTCCAGTTCCTGACAACAAAAAAGCTTTGCGCCGCTTCCTTGGAATGATCGGGTACTACCGCAAGTTCTGCAAGAACTTTGCTGAGATTGCTCTCAGTCTAACTAACCAACTGAAGAAAGGCATAAAGTTCACCTGGGATGATGCATGCCAGAGAGCCTTCAATCACATGAAGTCTCTGCTGTGTCACTTCCCCGTGCTCAAATCTCCTGACTTCAACAAACCGTTCTCCATCGCGGTCGATGCTAGCGACCAAGCTTGTGGATCTGTGCTCCTACAGAGAAGTGACTCTGATGACATTGAGCATCCCGTGGCATACTTCTCCAGGAAGTTCAATCGCCACCAAAGGAACTATTCCACAATAGAGAAGGAACTGTTGGCTCTGGTCCTTTCTTTACAACACTTTGAGGTTTATGTTTGTACAGGACAAAAGGCAATGATTGTGTACACTGACCACAATCCGTTAATGTTTTTGAGTAAGATGAAAAACAAGAATCGGAGATTGTTGAATTGGATTTTGATTTTACAGGAGTTTGACTTGGAAATTAAGCATGTGAAGGGTACAGACAATGTAATTGCAGATTGCTTATCCCGTTTTTGAATGTGTATATATATATCATGTGTTTGAATATTGTATGATATGTATATATAGACAAGTGTTCACTTCACCATTTTGTATTGAAAAGAAAAATTTTGCCTTTATGAGTCAAAATTTTTCCCTTTTGGAATGGAGGTGTAATGTGAATATAGGCCACTAGATGGCAGTATTTACCTTTTTTTGTTAAGCTCAGACTGGAGTCACGTTTAGACATGTCCTGGACATGTCTGGGGCAAGTCTCAGAAAATTAAAAAAAAGAGGTCTAAATGTGGGTGGGGTCTGCAAAAGAGTATATAAGGAAAAGAATTGATACAGTAAAGTAGTAGGAGAAATTGCAAGAAGATGACCAGACCTGCCATTCTGTTCAAGACCTGTGACGTTTCTTTTGTGGATTTCTTTGCCTGTGTTTGAGCATTTTCTTCATCCAGGACATCACCAAGCCACCCCACTAAAAAGGGACTGTAATTATTTCTGTTTTTTCTTATTTATCAATCTTGGTCTTTAGTTGTAGGTTGTTATTAGTCTTTGTCTTTGTTAAAAATTAAATGTGTTTTAGTTGTTAAAACTGTGTTTGTCATCCCTTGCTGTTGCTGTTGTGTTATAAATGTAATAACAAATTGGGGCCATAACAATACATGGTGAGGTCTGTTAGCACTGCGGGGAAAAAAAGTATTGAACGCATTTTGGAACCAAAAGAAATAAGTCCATAAATTTTGTTAGGTGTAGTTAAGTGGAATGTTACAGGGGAAAAAAGAATTGAAGACGTTTACTGAAATTTATTTAATACTTAGTAGAAAAGACTGTTGGTAATGACAGCTTCCAGACGCCTCCTGTATGGAGAAACTAGCCGCATGCATTGCTCAGGTGTGATTTTGGCCCATTCTTCCACACAAACTGTCTTGCTGAAATGTCCACCCTCTTTTCATCTTCAGCATCCTGGTAGATGGCAACAGATTCTAATCAAGAATGTCTTAGAAGGAAGGATGAATGGAAGTCTGCCTGTACCAGTGGCGGAGCTATAACTGGGAATGTGGGGGGGGGGGGGGCATAGACACGTCCATTTATGACAACAATTAGTCCTGGCTAGTTCTCAATCATTTTCCTTTATTGATGCATTTTCCAATTATTGTAATTGGCAACCGAAGATATGATTTTCTCTCCATATGCGATCTAACAGCAATGAAATCATGGAATAAATTCAACACAGCGGCAGAGCCAGAACTGAGAATTGGGGTGCACAAAACTTCCGTTTAGAACAATTATTAGTCCTGACCTGTTCTTATTTTCATGATGAACAGAAGGTTCACTCCGACACTGAACAGGTGCTGCTTGTTCTCCCCGATTAGGTAAGACCACAATCATTCATCTGGACGTGTATTTGCTGTACATTTAAATCAACGTCATTCAAAATTGCAAATTTGTCAACTCTCACACAAATTGCTTGAGCTGCACGCTTTTTATAGCGTATTTTACTTCCAAGTGCCACTTTTTTTTATCAACCCACACAATACCTAGAGTGAAAGGCAATATTTCATCAGAAACGCGGACCAGTTCAATCAATGTGAAGCATTGGCCTATTGATAAGTTCATTATTTTTCTGTACTGAATTTAGCCCATGATTTCATTGCTGTTAGATCACATATGGAGATACAGCGCCATCTTACCTACAAACATGGTATGTGCTATGACATCCAAAGAGTCTCATCTGACCAGTCTATATTCTCCCAGTGTTTCATTAGCTTGTCCAAATGTTATGCAGCAAACTAAATGAGCTTTGCCATGCTTTTTCTTCAGCAGTGGAGTCTTGCGCGGTGAGTGTACACCGAGGCCATGGTGGCTGAGTGGATTACTTATTTTTTTCTTTGAAACCACTGTACCTGCTAATTCCAGGTCTTTCCAAATTTTTCGGCGAGTGGTCCTTAGCTCTTGGACAACTCTTCTGATTATTCTTTTGACTCCTTTGACAGAAATTTTGCTAGGAGCATTGGCCGTGGCCGGAGTATGGTGAAATGATGTTCTTTTCACTTCTGGATTAGGGCCCAACGGTGCTCGCTGGAACATTCAGAAGTTTAGAAATGTGTCTGTAACCAATTCTACAGTATGTTTTGCAACAATAAGGTTGGGAAGGTCTAGGAGTAGCTCTTTGCTTTTACCCATCACAAAATGCTTCTTATGTGACACCTTGGTAATGAGAAACCTTTTTATACGCCTTGAATTAGGACTAAACAGCTGATATTAATATGCATAGATGGGGGGGGGGATTAGTTTTTAAATACTGACAGTTTTCAGCTGGTTTCTTCTTGCCTTTTTGCACATCATTTTTCCACGTGTTCAGTACTTATTTCAAATTTTTCGTCCCAAGACTTCATCTTCTCGGAACTTTCGTCCATGGACTCTTCATCCTCGTGGACTTTTTGTGCTCATGAACTTTTCGTCCCCGGACTCTTTGTCCCTGGATTGTTTATCCCCATTAATGCTTTGCCCTCTTCAGGCATTATAACCCTATCACTATCCCTAACCCTGTCGACAATGGTGGCATGTTTCTTTATCATTAGGGGATGAAAATTCTTGGGAACAAGAGTCTGGGGGTGAGAAGTCCACGGGTACGAAAAGTCTGGGGACCAAAAATTCGGGGACAAAAAATCCAGGGACAAAGAGTCCTGTAACCAAATTAATTAATGGGCTTGTTTGTTTTGATTTCTTTGCATGTGTGGATTACTTCGATTTTTACCAACATTTGGGGAAAATTTTATGTCATTAGCCTCATTAGAAATATATTTACTGAGAAAAATGTTCACTCATTCAATACTTATTTTCCAAATAAAGCAAAACGGTTCTTTTTAAGTTCATTGATCCTAATGATTGGTTCTGAAACCTGTGACAGTGATTTGTTTCAGTTTAGACTGTCATCTTTTCTCTGTATTTGCATCCTCACTGTCTGAGCCTTGCAGGAAAAGCAGCACTGTCTTAATGCATCATTGCTCAAATACTATTGAACTCCTGGGTGTGTGGATAACTAGGGCATTTCATATTTCATATTTATCATCTATATTTAAAATTCTTCAAAGTGCCTTCTGGTTCCAACTCTAGTCTAGTCTAGACCAGATGTTCTACGCGTTTTTTCTTGTTTAACTGTGGGTCTAGAAATGACATGTTTTCACATTTCTGTTATCCAGCGGGACTTGTAGATGCCGTGGATATTTTCTAGGGTGCTAAGTTCAGAGCAATGTTGATGATTAATGTTGCCTCCTGCTAAACACTGGGATGATTAATTGAACTGATTAAAGTGGCTAAGTGCACCATTGCTTTTCTGTGTTTATTGCATAGTTAACATTGGACCCTGCAAAAAAAAAATATCAGGAGGGAGAACTTAATTACCGATTTAAGCTAAGAAAGAATGAATTTGACGTGTTTGCCGCACTGACTGAAGAAAAGAATTAGTCATCCTTTAAATTGCATGTTCTTCTGGTTTTGGGGTTGTTTTATATAATTGATACAGTGATTATGAGAAGAGCTTTTACTCCTTATGTGCTCTCAAATGTTTCCCAATTCAGTGGGTACTGAAGGATACACTGACGTTGGCAACTAGAAGATCCTCATCTGATGTGTTTGAAATTTTGACCCACTTAGCAACTGCCCTGGGGCCAAGTCATTACTCTCATGAATCCCCTTTGAAAAGGAATGCGCCTACCAGATGAGAAAAAACATTTTTTCTGTAAAAATTCTGTAACCATCAGACAGTTATCTGAACTTGGCAAAAAATGATTCTACGTATTAATTTAAAACTGGCACGCTCAATACATGCTCAAGGTTGCTTTAATATTTAATAGAAAACTAGGAATTGGAAGATTTTTCAGCAGTGAATCATCACTTAATTTTCACTTATGACTGCAATATCTATATAAAAAGCATATTATATAAAAGTGCCTTCTAAGATAATCACACCCATGTGAGCTATTTGGCCAGGTCTGTGGTGCAAGTTGACACAAAAATAAGTTTACAATTTTATAAAGACATTCACAGAAGGAGAAAACACCACTTGCACAGTCTTCACTTTGTATTTTAATAAACATTTAAAGCATTGTGATAAATAATTTTAGCTTTGTCTTCAGAATATAACTATAGAATTTAAATTCCTAAAGCCCAACATCGCCTCTAGTGGTAACGCCGGCGTTACAGGATATTCAAATGACGTGCCGTGAGCCTCTGACCCTTAAATGCATAATTGCTTTCAAGGCATTCCCGTTCAAAATCACATGATTAATAATCACACAGTTAAGTTACTGAATCATCAATACCAATATATAAGCCCGTGATTATTTAGAAATTACTAAGAAATGGCTGATCAATGAAGGGTTACATTGACAATATACTTAATAGTGATTTTGTATGGATGCAAAAAACCAAATAATGATAATAATAATAATAATAATAATAATAATAATAATAATAATAATAATAATAAATTAACCCAGTGCTTTCCCTGAATCACAACTCTTGTTCTAGGATTTTTTTCAGCAGTGCAACCTAATTTATTTTAAGATTGCACTTTATAATTGGGGTTTCAGTGTTCCAAAGAATAGGTTGCATTTTCAGGGAAGCATAGTTGTCCACTGGTTGCCACGCAAAGCAATAATAATTAATTTATCAAATTACAACGCTTCTTACAATTGAATATTTTAGTAAATTGGTTACTAGTGGAAAGTCTCATTTAATATGCATGACATGCATCATACTTTCAAGGTAGCAAAGTCATTCATGAGATCTTTACAGTTCAGCTCCTGGAACAGCAATTATGCAATTAAACAAAATCTAAACCTTATCTAAAAACCACCTTCAGCAGCATTTACCACATTCCATTCTAATTCAAGATGGATTTTTGAGAAATTTCAATTAATTGTCGTCCAGCAACCTCATATTGTTGCTTTCCTCATGGATGCAAAGCTGTATGTCTTCACTGTTAATGGCAACGCAGCTTATCGGAAGTCCATTTGCTCAGTAAATAATTTCAATCTATTACCCGATTCTTACTCAGAAATAGGTTGAGTGTTAACCTGCATTATGTCACTGGTTGCAGACAGTTTCATTTTTACATGAGTAACCTGAACATGTGGACCTGAGTCAGCAAAACTATATTTTAAATTTTTTTTCAGGTTTATCCAACCGATTGGATGCGAATGCAGAAACGAAAATACAGTTTTGTGAGCTGCAGGAATTCAGAAGCTTCGTAAGACAATGTTTTATGTTAGGTTTACCATTAATAAGGATAGGAAAATGCTTGATAATTATAGTGATGAACAATAATGCAAGCTGAGGGGAAATGGATAGGGATTGATCCTGACAACTGAACAAATTATCAATTAGTTCGTAATTTGGAAACGTGAATGGGAATGAGTTTGGAGATGTAATGGCTTTAAGGTGAGGGCAGTGTCATAATCCCTCCAATGACAACACAGGAGAGGAGGAGGTGAAATTTGTACATCCAGAAGCATCCCCTCCTACAAAAGAACTTAACTGTGCATAGTCCTTTGATGTTGGGGAACTTTTGTGGTTAAAAGAAAGCAAATGACGGCACAAAAATGCGTGTCAAATCACCTCAACGCACCCTCAAAGACTTACTGCGTGAAACACGATGTATTTTAGCAGTGGAAAGCAGACGTAAATATTGAAACTGGGGGCCGGAACGTTTTTTGGCCACAGCCCTTGTGGCCAGATGGGGTATTGTTATACCCTGTGGTGCCTGGGCTGGCCGGCAGGCAACGGCTGCATCATTTGTCCGGGCCATATTCCCAAAAGTATTGGCCACAGGAGCTTTAAATTTGGTAGGCAGGTTCTTTGTGGGGGATAGGTGAGCAATTTAAGGGTCATTAGAGGGTTTGACCTTTGACCTTTGCACAGTGACCTTGAACTGAAATTTTTTTCTGGCTCATTTTTCATAAAGTGTTAACCACAGCAGCTTCAAATGTGATATGCAGTTTCCATGTTATGGGTAGGTGTGCAACATAAGGGTCAAGAATGGATTTGCCTTTTGACCTCAGCACAGAGACTTCAAATTTTTATGCATGTATGCATAACAATTGCTGCTGCAGGAACACTAGGAATAGTAGTGAGCATACCTGCGCCTTGACATAGGTCTATGGAGCTATTTATTAACAATTAGTTAAGGGCTGTGGGGCTCTCTTGGCGCTCAGCATCGGCTTGTTTAGGTCTATATCAGCATGATGTATCTATTTTCATGTTGAAGCCACATCAAGCAGCCAAAGCAGCATGGAGGCACCATGAGGTCCGAATCCGATTTCTGCGAGGCTCACTGTACTGTATATAGATGGGTGAACTTTATCCCCTCCAAGGAAAAGTTTCATCTGGTAGCTTTCAATTTCTGGGGCACTTTAATCCATCATGGAGTGAACCGTGTTGGACTGACAGCTTTTTGAAATCGCTGTCTAAATACTAACAAATTGCAGGTCTGAATTTAAGCATACACATTGAATGTCACAGATGGCTTGCTTTTGGGATGGGAAATATATTGTAGGAACACTTGTACTACTGAAACGCACTGCCCTTAAATGTATTCAGTAAAATAAGATGAGACATTCCATTACAAAGACAGCCGTCGCTGTCGGTGGGCCTACTATTAATTTTTCACTATTGCAGGCCTACTATGGTCCCCAAAAAAACAGTTTCTCTCGATGTGTCGTTCATTACTGGCATCTTTCGCGTAGAGCTGGAGTCTCATTCGGCGTTTCCTGTAAATTCATTATCTGAAGGGCTGTGTCTTATTTTTTTTTTTTTTAAATTTGAGGAAGAGTCTGAAAGTGCCTGAGCTTTTTCATGGTCAGTGATCAGTGTTCCTCTCACTTCATCGCTCATATTTTCTTCTCTTTCCTATCCGGTTTGAAGGAGTCCCTGATTTTCCTCAGCTTCAACGACAGGAGATGTCCGGCCACTTTGTTGTACCATTCTTGTGATCGTCCCCTACAGGTGTGAGAGAGAATTACAGAGGGAGAAAAATTTTTGAGCAGTCATGCACATTCAGAACAAAGTGATGTCTTGACAAACTTTTTTATGAAAACTCTTTTGATTAGCAGATGTTTCTAGTCTGCCACAAATATTCCTCCAATCCCAAAAAAGCAAACCTAGTGTTCCTCAATTTAAAAAAAAAATCAAACAAATAAATACAAGCTCATAAGCTAAATGTTAAGACAATCTTTTTGTTTTTAAAGTCATTTATCATCACATCTGTGTTTGGCTCCTTTTTAAATCATAATAACTGAAATCAGGCAAAGTTTACATACCCTTCAATGTTTGACCTTATTATATAGACACACGGTTTAAATGGCTATTAATAGTTAATTTTCCTCACCTGTGGCTTTTTAAATTGTAATTGGTGTATACAGTCATTGAGTTAGTTTGCTCCCGAGTGGATGCACTAATCTGGCGAGACACTGAGCCATGGGGAGCGGAAAATAACTTTTTAAGGACCTTTCCCAGATGGCAAGCTCCTCCGCTCCGGATCTACCGCGGATCTGCCCCGGATCAGCTGGAGCCGGGGCAGATCCGCGGCAGATCCAGAGCGGAGGAGCTTGCTATCTGGGTTCTAACAAGTTAGTTCAACTTTTTAAATATGGGAAAGATTATGAAAATATGTCCAAAGACTTGAAAATGGCTTGCAGTCAGTGCTGTTCAGTCCATGATTAAGAGGTGGAATAGGGGATATGTTGACACTAAGCCAAGGTCAGGTAGGCCAAGAAAGATTTCACCACAAACTGCCAGGAGAATTGTTCAGAACAAAAAGAAAAATCCACCCGCTATGTCAAGAGAAATAGAGGATGCTCCGGGAAAAGATGGTGTGGTCATTTCAAGGAGCACAGTAAGGAGGTTCTTGCACAACAATGAGCTGCATGGTCAAGTTGCTGGAAGGAAGCCATTACTGCACCAATCCCACAGAAAAGCCCGCCAACAATATGCCAGACAACACCTTATCACACATCACAACTTCTGGAGCACTGTCATTTGGAATGACTGGACCAAATTAGAACAACCACAAGCGCAATGTTTGGAGAGCAGAAACAAGGCCCATGGTGAAAAATGTACCATTCCCACTGTAAAGCATGGTGGCTCTCTGAAAATACTGGCAGACAATTTGCATTTTTCAGCCGAAAAGCTGCGCATGGGATGCACTTGGATTTTCCAGCATGGCAGAGATCCGAAGCACAAGGCCAAGTTGACCCTTCAGTGGTCACTGAAGAGAAAGGTGAAGGTTCTGGAATGGCCATCACAGTCTCCTGACCTCAATATTATCAAGCAGCTTTGAAGAGATCTGAAACGTGCAGTTCATGCAAGACGACTAAACAATTTGCAGGAGCTGGAGGCAGTTTGCAAGAAAGAATGACCAGCTATATCGCCTGAGAGAATTAGGGGCCTTATTGACAACTATCACAAAAAACTGCACACTGTTATTGATACTGAAGGGGGCAATGCACAGTATTAAGAACTAAGGGTGGGCACACTTTTTAACAGGGCTCATTTAATTTTTTTTCCCTTATTGTCATGTTTTATTTGATGATTGCATCATTCTACGTGACCAACAGTTGGATATGAATCCAATAAGAAATGAAAGAAATGTGATTTTAATGTGTGCTATTAAAAGCCATTTCAAAATCTGTGACATCTCAGTGCAGAGAGCTCAATCAGAATAAGAAAGAACTGATGAACTGGTTGGCTGAAGTTGATCAGCCCCTCTTGCCTTGGGGTGGCCATTTCCCCACATGATGTCACAAAGGAACAGATTTGGAAATGGCTTGTAGTAGCTAATTGGCTGTCCACCTCTAGTGACATTATAGGGGACCTTTAATTCTAAATGGAAGGTTAAAAATATTTGTTGAGACTGACTCATTTTTTTAGTGTTTGTTCCAGACTCTCCAGGTGGCTGGTCTCCGTTACATCATTTTGTTTCATTAAATGCTCCAAAGCCACAGGAACAGCAGGCGCTTTTAGAGAGTTTCAGGGCCCCCTGTGGCGGGAAAATAGTAGGTCCAAACAGCCGGAGGTGTGCAGGAGCTGTGGCGATGGCTAAATCAGGAGGAGGGCTGGTACGTCTGGGCCAGGAACAGATCGAATGAAAGGAGTAGCCCTCTCCCTGAGGATCTTTCTCAGGTCTCTCCTTCCCTCCCTCCTTACCTCCCTTTTCCTCTGGTTTTTCTCTCAGTCTGCCATCCTCTCTGTTTTTCCCTCTCTTCTCCTCTCTCTGATCTCTCTCTCTCCCTCTCTCCCTCATTTTTGCCCTCTCCTCCTCTGTTTTGGATACAGTATTCAATCCCTCCTTTCTCTTTGGTCCTTCCACCCTCTCTCTCTCCCTCTCTCTCTCTCTCTCTCTCTCTCTCTCTCACCCCATATCGCAGCGGTATATGTGTGTGATCTTTGTTCTTCTCTCTCCTACAGGCTCCAGCAGGAACACACAGGAGAAAACTTGAACTTTGACCCCCCTGGGTGGGGCTTCTGGGTGCAGCGTCGACACAGCGGCCAGAACGGTCGTTCCGGAGGAGGTATCCTGCTGCCATGTCCTGGGACAGAGAGACAGATGGACAGAGAGACAGATGGAGCTCAGCCCCTCCAGTACCAGGGTGGTTTAAAATCAGCGTCACCACTGAAGGGAGGATTAATACTGACTGAACAGAGTGAGGTAAGTAGCTGAAGGTCCATCTTTAAGGGCAAATGTCACAAACCATAAATGCACCCCTCCCCATAAGAGACATAATAAACCGTCTGCCTGCCGCCTCCTGACTTCCATGTAAGCGCTGTGAAAATTAATTTCTGAATTATAATCCTCTATCATTTGCAATGTGAAATCGCAGAAAATCTTCATGTTCTTGTGTTAGAGGTAAAAAAAGCTCATGACACACAAAGCTCATAGCTTAGCTAAATTTTCATTTGTCTTGCTGTTTTGTGATTGAAGCTTTCCATAGTTTCATATCTAACTAATGAGTGATATTGTTCCATAATTTAATATCAGCTTAATAATAAATAATTCATAAAAAGCCTGAAATTTTATATCATCTTAATAATTATTAATTGATCATATAATTCTTGTCAGTACGCCCCCCATGTGAACCTCTACGGTAAGGCTCTTTACTGAAGGACAAATCTGGGTGTCCAGTTGACACCTGTTCAATCCTCCTGCCCTAGAAGTCGGTGGTTCGATGGCTCAAACGTCAGCTTCTGCAGGATCAGTGTGTTTCTATTTCTACCCAACTAAAAAGCGCAGGATTTTGGTCTGAGGTGGAGAATCGCAAAGTAAAATTCTGCGCCTGCAGTGTTTTTAATCTCCAGGATTTATTAATTAGCACAGTTCTTCAGCTGGGGGATGGAAGTAATCTGTTACATCAGCTGGGTGGGTTAAAATGAAGAGGAAATGTGTGGCGGGACTAGTTTCTGAGGTTCTGAACCTCTAGATTTAACGCCTCCTGCTCTCTCTTCGCATTATTAAACGGAACAGAATGAGACGCCCGAGGGGTTGAGCTGGTCTGTGGCTACGGACATTTTTAAACGTATCTGATGCTCAGCGCTGCTTTTACTTAATGCATCCTTATTCATTTTATTAACCCCCGCCCATATAATGTGGGGAGATGTAGTTATCAATTTGTTCGTCTGTCTGTGTGTGTGTCCGTCTGTAAACATTTTGTTTCTGGAGCAAAACTCGAATACCGTTCAAAATTTTTTAATAAAACTCGCTGTGTGTATTGATCAGGTCCTAGACTGGTGCCGATTGATATTTGGGGATTTCTGAGATTAGAAAACGGGTTGGGGGGATATCGTTTGCCTCTTAGCAAATATCGGTGGCCTGTTCTTTCGTGTTGGGGAAAAAAAATTGTTTTTTTTCTTTTCTCTCAAAACCTTAAAATAAAAAATAAAATCCATTCTCTTAAATAATAAATAAATAAACAAAGCTTTAAAAAACGAGCAAGGATTATGCTCTGAGGCTTATGATGTGTCATCTTCTGATGACTTTTGCTAAAATCATTTCAGTCCTTTTATTTATGCCTGATTTTATGAGCTTTTAACTTGGATTCTTTGCTTTGTACTGCTATTTAATCCACCATTTTGTCTTATTCTTGTATGCTTAATATATACATTTTTCTGTGGACCTCACTGTGTTGCAAATTTGAGGAAAGCTTGATTGACTGATTGTGATAAATTGATTGATTGATGCATTGACTGAGTGACTTGATTGATTTATTGACATCCTGACCGACCGTTTGATTGTTTGATTGAATGATTGACTGATTGACAGACTGATTGATCGGTTGTTTGGCAGATTGATTGATGGGTGGATGGATGGATCGGGGGAGGGTAGGCGGGGGCTCGATACCTCAGCAGCACGTATTCCTGTGGCGGTCGGGACCCCACGCCCTGTAGGGTGTAACGGTACACCTCTGTGTCCGGCTCCAGGCTCTCTATCACCCCATAGTGCAGGAGCTTCTCCTCCCACACCGGCTGTTCCCTGAGCAGGCGAAACAGCACCTCCTCTTCTGGGGCCTCCACCTCCACTACGGCCTTCCAGGAGCGCAGAGCGGGACCGGCCTCCTCCTGGTATACGTACATATATAATCACATACATATGCATATATACACGCACATATACACACACAGGCGACAGATACACACAGTAATGGTAAGTGTCACCTAATTAGTATACCCGCCTTTTCAGAAAGCAAGCAATTTGTTCAGTTTTTTTGTTGGCAGCTTTTCCGTTTATGTGCAAAATATCACTGTTCGCCTCTGGCTATTGGATCCACAGGTATATCTCCTTCACAACAGGAACATAGATTCTCCAGGTTTCTCATCTGAAACACGTCATAGTCTGTTTATTTAAAGTGAGCGGTTTACTCAAACTGAGAGCGTGGTGAAAACAGAATCCAAATTTACGTCTCTGCCCAAATGCTTATGGACGGTGTGTGTGAATGTGGGAGGTAACTGGAGTGATTAAGTAACCTTTCTGAACGCCAGCTCTGTGTTGTCGGAGCAGGAGAAACGAGTCCAACAGCGGAACTTCTCTCTGGCCTCGCTCAACACGTCCTGAATGCAGAGGTCCAGCAGCGCTCGGCCCCCCCGCTTCTCGTTCACGCTCACGTTCGAGGGGTCGTGCATCTCGTCTCCTGGCTGGAAAGCCTCGTCTCCCAGGGCACCCTGTGTCTGCAGCTGCCAGCCCCTCGGCACCTGAGAGTGAACAGCAGAGAGAGACATGAATGGTGCAATAACACACAAACACACTGATGACTGAGTGTAGTAAACACCATCAAACCCACTGCGAGTGGAATAAACAGACTGACAGAAAAAAGGACAGAGCGCGGGTGGAAGGACAGATAGACAGACTGTCGGGGGACACATTGGTTTGTAAGTGACAGAGGCAGACTAATGTTGAAGAAACAGACTGACAGAAACAAGGATGGGTGGATTGACAGACGGACAAATAAATACAGATGGACAGTAATATTGAGTTGCGAACAGAGAAACAAGTAGCCAGGGACCGGTTTCACAAAGACCTCAGCGATGGGAGGGTTTAGTGAAGCGATTGCAACCAAGAAACTTTATCGAAGTGAGAGATTCACAAAAACCCTTGCCAACTATCGCAAGAGCGTTGGTTTTAGCAAAGTCGCAATTTTTGAGTGGCCTAGTCTTCCCACAGTTTTTGAGCCCAATCTCATCCTGACGCATCATATATTGATGCTACCAGACCAGGTGTCGATACACAATGCAAAAGGACGTTTTTCGTATCCTTATTTGACACCAGTATAAAGTGAACCCTAACCCCTAACCCCTAACCCGAACACTAAGCATCAAATAAAGACACAATAAGGTTCCTTTTGCGTTTTATATTGACGCTTGGTCAGGTAGCATCACTTTATGACAAGTTGGGATGAGAATGTGTTGTCACATCACGCTCATTTAATGTGTTATTTTAAGTGAGGTAGATCGTGTACCCGCAGCAGGCCGACACAACACAAATGGGGTCTCGGTCACTTGGGTTACCGGACACTTTGTACCCGGATTTTTCGTACCCAAGTTTTAATCCTCGGACTTTTCATCTCGAGACAATTCGTTCCTGAGGACTTTTCGCCCTTGGACTCTTCGTCCCCTAATGATAAACAAATATGCCACCATTGTTGACAGATAGATGGACGGACAGATGACAGACAGATCACCATGATATAAGGGTTACGGTTAGGGTTAGAGTTATAATTCAGGAAGAGGGCCAAGCATTATTGTGGACGAACAATCCAGGGACGAGAGGTCCGGGGACAAAAAGTCCTCGAGCTGGTCACTTGTATAATGGTGAAACGTTTGGGGACAAAACTGATGAATTTGAGCTCATGATCGCTCATCCCTTGTCCATTAATCGCATGGTACGTCTTGCGACAAATTAAAATGTCTTCATTATGGGACAGTCTCTTTCGAGCAGTAAGGCTGCCATCAATACAACTAATGAGGCTTGCTATTGCCGTTGCCGTTCATCAAAATACCCCTCCTTTATTTCTTTTTGGCTATCATGTTTGTTCAGGAACTTGGAAAAAAAGATGTGCCATCCCCGTTGATGCAGCAAACACACGTAGTATTACACACGATACTGAGGCCTGGCTACGGCCCATTATATCCCCGCATGTGTACAGGAAATGCCCTGTAAAATAAAACCGAAGTACACACAACACCAGCAAATGCACCGGAATCGCACTGGACCTTTATAATAGCACGTCATGGTTACCGAAATCGTTTTAGAAGCTTTTTGTATGTTTTGTTTGTATTTCTTGTTCTCCTTATTTATTTATTTGTTGTTGTAGCTATTTTTGCTGCTGGCTGTGAAACAAGTTGCCCTTCGGAGATAATAAAGTTACTCTTGATCCTTGATCATTCAGAGACTATATCAGGTTTATCCTTTCTGGTATAACCCTTTCTCGGCTTAAAATACGAGTTTCCTCTTCCAGCTTGAGCAACGATGCCACTCTGTAAACCTCTCTACACTTTGCCAGCAGTCAGGAGCTCCCGCTAAAAGTGACCAGTTCATGATGGGATAGCATTCTGATTGCAATTGCCCAAATTTAGTGAGGGCTTTCTGGAATCATGCCAAAATCTAGTGCAGGTTTGGTGATGCAATTGCGATTTATCCATTTCTGCGAGCTTGTTGCAACCTGTGAGCCATGCATGGGGTTTGTGAATTACAAAATTACCGATGAGAGGACTTTGCGTGTTTTGCAAGGGCTCTGTGAAACCGGCCCCAGATTGGTGGAGAGATAGGAATGCTTGGCGGAATAGTACAAAAAAACATGGCTACCCAAAGAGGAATGCGTATGTGGTCATTGTAAGACAGGAGAGCGAGAAACAGAGATGCACTTCGTTCTCCATTCTGAAAAATATTCAAAGATCAGAGAAACACGCAAAATAAAATATTAAAATCCTGAATAGATTTTCAAAGCTCCATAATGAAAAAAAGCTGTGAGCCCTTCTTGGAGAAGGCCCAATAGCCTAACTCGCAGCTCAATATGCTTTGGCCTGTCATGGCCTGAGGGACAGTGAGTAACATCTAATGTCTGTACAAAGACTTCATGTAATTTAATTGCCAATTGACAAAATGTTATGGTGTTATGCATGGGCAAGGGAAGATGTTTCAGTTAAGGAGGTTGCAAATGAATGTATAAGTCAGGCTATTATTCGCCCACTCGTGAGATTGAAAATACGACCACAGGAGCAGTTACTGAACTGAGTGCATTCTCTCAAGTGTAATGGTGTGTTTGGTGACCGCTAATGTGCTTACATTTCGATCTCACAAGTGGATGGAAGATAGTCCAATTCATACATGCCGCTTGTTAAATTGGAGTGGCTCCACCAACTCGAAAAATGGCGCGGCGAGAAGCAGAAAGGTGAATTGGCAAGTATCACATAAATTATAAGAAAACTGATCATTATTTGATTCTACATCAAAACAGTCAGATCAAAACCACCCTGCTCCTTCTCTTGCTGTATTATTTGATACTGGTGTGGGTGGAATTCAGGTGATTTTATTCTTGTTGGGCGGTAGTGCATATCTGATAATGAGAACTTCTGGCAGTCTGTAGTGGTCTGGTGCACCGAATGGCCATCCCGGTAATCACGATCTCTCGCCTCAACGCCACTGGTACTTGTGAGTGCGCCAAACTTAAGATGGCACAGTACTTGTCGTGATGACTGCACCCTCTGTGCGGTATTCCTTTGCAGCCCAGTAATTCAATGGATCTGAATAACACTGGCCAAACAGTATATTGATTCCTAGCTGCTAACTCCAACAGCGCAGATTGGAGTTACTTAAAGGCAGTTCCTACGGGTACAGCAGTTTTTCAATGCATTTCAATGTGGTGAGGTACGGCAGTCCCCATTTCAAGCCCTGCCCTAACCTAACCCTAAACCTAACCCTTCCCCTAACCATAATTCCAAATCCTTATCCTAATCCCTTCAAGTCGACTGCCGTACCAATAAAAACCGCCGTGTCTCTTGACACTGCATTACTAAAAAGCATTGCAAATCCATGAAATGAATTAGAGTGCAGGTTGAAAACTCATGTTGACCAAACTTTTCTCTTGCCTACTCCTGGCTGCTAAATCTCGACCTCAGCAAACAAACTTAAACTGTAGTCGCACAGTAATCCCTTTGTCACTGCTTGGTTGCAGATAAAGCTAAGTGGTTCCTTAACATAATGCAACCATCGCCATTTTTTAAACAAACCTTGTTGGAACAATCTGTCACATCACTCTGTGCCGATTTTTCTTCCAGGAAATATGATGTTTGGTTGGAAGGACTCCTCGTGCATATCAGTGTTAAAGTTCGTGACCTGTTGCTTAACCCTGCTGCTGATGCTCTATACTTGAGCATCAAGCTCAGCTGAGCTGGTGCAGGTGCTGGTGCTAGCTCTGGCTGTGATAGTACTGTTGCGTCCATTATCTGCATTCCTATTTTTATCATTGTTCTCGCATCCACGAATAGTGTTTGTATCATTGCGATAGTTTTCTTCAAAATAATTGTTTGGGGGGAAAAAAAGAGATATCTCTTTCTGCTTGCTGGCATTTGTCATTTTTGCTTCTCAAAACGTTTGTGTTGGCGCCTTCTGCTTCTCTAACGAAGCATTTCCTCAATAAATATTTAATAATTTAAAATAATTTCAAGTCAATTTTTTTAATGCAGGATTAAGCCATAGACTTTATAAAACAGGATTAACCCAATTCATATATTTATTTTTCCATTTTAATTTTTCTGTCTCAAAGGGGACCTATTATGCTGATCCTTCTTTTAATACATATTAGTAATGTCATAATGTTGGTTGCCCATACTCAACCTCTGTAAAGTTTCTAAACATAAGATACAGAGGTTTTGCCGTAATTTAAGAAGTGATTTCCTCTCTGAATAGCTCGTCCCCTGATCTTTGCGAAATCTGGGCAAAACCTGACGTCGGGTTGTGCCGTCCAATTAGTGCAGACCTAGCCAAAGCTAATCACGGCACTGCACCTGCCCACACCGGAAACTATTGTAGCAGATATGAATAACCGTGGATCATACTATGCCTTAGTAGCATCTACACTTCCAGAAATACAAAAGAAGAACCGCAGATCATTTGAGGTGCAGTTTTGTCAATATCTCTCCCAAAGGTGCTCGACCGTGGGGAAATTCAACACAAGGTGTGTGAACATAAACCTCATTTGAAGCAAATTTTTCATACTTGTTTGTAATTTGGATGCTTAGTACAACTGCAACGATTCACGCAAACGGAACGTACGGTCTGTCAAACCTGCATTATGCTCATAACATAATCGAAGCTCTATCTAGCTCTCACGCACTATTCATAATGCGTCCATTTTCCGCAAGGAAACACTGGTCATTCCGATGCAATAAGTAAACCATTACCACAGCCAATTTCTGAAAAGGCCGTTTAGCCTGGAGCTTTCGCCCCTCCGTCATGTACCAGCGCAGAAGCTGTTCGTTACTCCACGCTAATGACACACTACAGTTATGCACACGAACCAGCAGGTGCTTATAATCCACACCTAAGCAATCCATAAGCTGTTGGTCCACTTTTAGCTGCTCCTCACTGTCCATGTTTTCCTCTAAACTCAGACCCACCGGATTTCTGCGGTCTCTGGTCTACACTTGTGTATGTCAACCCGTTCTACAAATGTGTCTATATGGGGTGGATTCTAGCTTCCCCTGCATCCTAGCTAGGAGTAGTAAACTCGCAGTACTCACTACTGTTGCCGTAGCAAACTGTAGCCGATAGCAAATTCAAGCTTGAGCTGCCAAACTTTCACACTGCGTCCTCCACTTTTGCTACTGCGTTTATTAGAACAAATTCATTTCATTAGATCTATATGCAATTATAGCGTTAGATTGCAGAATTTCCTCGCCGAATCCTTCTCAGATGGCAGATGCGTCTCACTTTTCACTCTGGGGAGGCGGACCCGGAAAACTGCGTTCTGCAGCCTCGTCCCGCCTAACTCCGCCCTCCACAGAGCTGGCCAGTCAGAAGAAAGTGAGCACACGGAGAGTGGGGGCCATAGCGGAAGAGCCACCCCAACGAGGCATTTCAGGCAGAGACTACAATGGACTACAAATGGGGTTTTTTGAGGATGGCAGTATATGCTAAATAAGGACCCTGTTTTGGACTTTGAACGATTGGGAGTACTATAGGGGAGTCCAAGATCAAAAATAACCTTGGAAATATAGCAAAATGGGTCCCCTTTAAGTTAAAGCTACATTCAAGATGCTAAAGCCTGCAGGCGCCACCAGGAGGGGCTGCAGCCCCAGTCGCCCCACTTCCCGCACCCTTCTTGTCTTGTTCACAATACTTACTTAAATTCCTACTATTACTTAAGGAATAATACTAATCCTAATAAACTTTTAAATACTACTTTATTCTAAGTATATGCCATGATTTTGTTACTCTGTTCTTGTTGTTCCATTACACTTTGCCAATACAGTATGTGTTTTAGAAATTTGGCAGTATGTATTTTTGAAATGTGTCATGCCAGTAAAGCATCTGAATTGAATTGAATTGAATTGATAGCATGCCATGAGTCTGTCAGCCATGTCTGGAGAGTCTCTTGCGTATGTGAATGATGTGGACTGACTGGACTTGGGCTTGTTGCTCCTCGTGTGAGGGTGAGGGTGAGGGTCCAGCCAGTGCAGCTCTGGGAGGACTGATACCTGGAAGAGGCGTGAGGACTCTGCCACCATGTGTGCCAGACCCTGTGTGGCAGCCAGATTCTCACTCAGGTCCCTTTGATCTGGCCTGCCCAAACTGTGCTTCCTGTGGCTCGACCTGCTGGAGAAAAATATGTCATCATCATCATTATTATCACCATCATACTTCTTGTCAAAATGACAATTAAAATCTTAACATTACAATGATAATACGAATACACATTAATATGGATCATGTAGTAATCAGCATTGTCATAAAGATGACAAAGAATTATACAATTAATACTCATAAAAGGTGTAATGAATAACAACAACAACAATAGCAATAATAATAATAATAATAAAATTATCAATAATAGAGTATTGTATTTTATTATGCAAATGTTATGGCATTGCTGTTTTCCAAATGAAATGTGCTACGACATATTCGCTCATCTCCATGATATTTCATAGTTTTTGCATTTTTTCTTTTCATCTCCACAATTTATAGTTCTTTTCAAAATATGAAACACTTCTCCAACACTCATGCAGATATTAGAAAGACCACAGAGAGAAGTTGTTTCGGCTGCCCGTAGCAGCTTGGCGGGTAATCTCACGGTTTGACGCCATTTGAACAGCACGCACACATTGAGGTGGCAGGGTGAGATTTCCTTCAAAACACTCACTCAAGTAATTGGCCCCAACTTCATTCGTAGGCCCCTTAACATCCCATTTCCCAAAATTGGGTATCTGTGGCGTTCTCTGTTCCACAGCTTCCACGGACATCTTCATATGCTCACAGGAAGCTACAAAATTTCAAATATTTTCTTGGCTCCCCATTTATCTTGCTCTTTCCCAAGCGCTCCCTCTGTGTAGCACATTTATCTGTTACCACATGAAACGAATTACAGAAATATTGTGGCCCATATCTGTGTAAAACTGAAGCCAGATGCTTCGTCGTGCAGAGTTGCACATGCCCCAGGTTCCTTCTTGCTGAACGTGCCCGAAAGCCATTTGCTAAAGCACATTTTAAGCCTCCCGCCCCTCAGTGAGCTTAATTTTGTTGTGAAACAAAACACCTCAAAGATTTATTTAATGGAATGAAAATGGGTAACATATGAGTTGGAACCCAAAAAAGGCACATGCAGCAGTTTCCAGAATAATCTTTACCAGATCAGATATTATGCAACCTGATGGGTTGTGTAACTTTCTTTTGTATATATATATATATATATATATATATATATTTATTTTGGCTCGTGTTTTTTCTGTCAGCTGATGCAGTGGTAGTTTGTCAGTTTAGGGCATTAAAGTAGAATAGTGTAAGGTATAAAAGTTACCTGGCGTCTCTTTTTGGTGTTCTTGCCTGGTGCTGGTGTGGCCTCTATTGTGTTCTGGTGTAATGGCCGGTACACAATGTACGATTTTGGGCCATCCCAGATGAAAGATGACCATCGTAGGAGAAACGTGGAGAAATCTTTGGTCGTGGCTCTAAAACAGTGGTCTTACGTCGCACTGTGAGACAGGTTCAAGGATGGCCATTGTCCACGTCTTGTGACCAAAGATTACCTAAGATTAAATTCTGATGGTGTCAGAAATTTAGGATGCCTATCTCACAGTGTGACAGCTGCTACGACCTACTAATCAGCCAATACAAATGGTAGCGCAGATGGACGTCGTACGCTGATGACGTTGCATATTGACGTACGTCTTAACCTGCGATTTAGTAAACTGTCATCGTACAGTCTGCACACATCAAACTTGATGTCGTACCAAAGTTCCTTAGATCCAAGTCGCATAGTGTGTCATGCAATGGTCTTATAAGATTGCTAAAATCGTACAGCGTGTACCGGCCATAAGAGTGTTCTGCCTCTGTTGTAGGAGTTACCCGGTGGTAGTGCTGTCTGTCTTTAGTGTGTTGAGGTGTAAGAGTTAACTGATGGTGGTGCTGTCTGTCTTTAGTGTGTTGAGGTGTAAGAGTGAACTGGTGGTGGTGCTGTCTCTCTCTAGCGTGTTCAGGTGTAAGAGTTAACCGGTGGTAGTGCAGTCTCTCTCTAGCGTGTTCAGGTGTAAGAGTTAACAGGTGGTGGTGCAGTCTCTCTCTAGTGTGTTCAGGTGTAAGAGTTAACTGGAGGTGGTGCTGTCTCTCTCTAGTGTGTTCAGGTGTAAGAGTTAACTGGTGGTGGTGCTGTCTCTCTTTAGTGTGTTAATGTAAGTGTTAACTGGTGGTGGTACTGTCTCTCTTTAGTGTGATCAGGTGTAAGAGTTAACTGGTGGTGGTACTGTCTCTCTTTAGTGTGTTCTGGTGTAAGAGTTAACTGGTGGTGGTACTGTCTCTCTCTAGTGTGTTCAGGTGTAAGAGTTACCTGATGGTGGTGCTGTCTCTCTTTAGTGTGTTCAGGTGGAAAAGTGATGGCGCCAGACACACTGCCACATTTGTCGGGGTCATCTGATTCTCTGCAGCGCATGACACCACGTCATTGAGGAAGAGGAGGAGTGTGTGCAAAGCCTCCCGGTTCTCGTCCGGCAAGAGGAATATGGCGGCCTGAACGGCAGCAAACTGCTCCTCCTTTGGAAAATCTGTGGGTAGAAATGACGCCCAGTTGTCAGCCTGGTAAGATGGGGTAATGCCCCATGTTTTTCGCTCTTGCCCATCTCTTTAGTAGTGATGTTCCTAAGTTCACGGTGGTAATATTTGAAAAGGCATTTTTGAAAGGCAGTAAATTTTGCAGATTTGGCTTCATACCTCGCTGTATTCAACCGTTCTATGTCCCTGTGCTGTTTATAAAGAGTTTTGTGTTGTTGCAGAGAGGGATGCATCATTTACCAATATGTGGTTTGTACTACCTGTGTTTTTCACATGCAGTGAGCTCCATAATCTTTGGGTAAAGTAATTATTTCCCCTCATTTGGCTCCTGAGTTCTGCATTTTTAAAATTCTTGGCTAGAAATGCTGATGTCCATAAAGTAAAATTTCTCTGCTTATATTATGTGGTATGTTTGTTAGTTTTGGTTTTGCATGCAGAAATGACAATACTATATCCATTGTCTGCCCTTTTTGAAGGGGCTTTTACGATGGGGAACCATATATTTTAACTACCCGTGGAAAGGACTGACATTAGTTGGTTCTGGAGAGGGTGCGACACCTGTAGATAGGAGTGCTGAGAGGATTGAAATTCCTCCATTGGAAAGACTACATCTGTTTCAGTGGACCATTTTGAGTAGAGACAACATCTGGTACATTGTTAGATGTAAAACACCACAAGTTTTACACTGTCTGCTGTCAAAAAAGACGACGTCTCTACCTGTGCATTGGCAGATGGGGGGGTTAAGACCTCTGCAGGGGTTTCCAGTCTTATTTGGAAATGGCTGCTGTGGTTTCAGCCTGTCTCCAGGGCACCTGTCCTGATCTAACTCTGCACGTTGTTATCTGAAGACCTCTATGACTAAATTAGTGTTTTAGGTCCTGGGCTACACAGACAAAAACCTGCTCCCACACTGGCCCTTTCAAAATAAGATTGGGAACCCCTGGCTTGGAGACTCTTACATTGGTATATTTGCAGGAAGGACTCGCAGAGTTTGCTGGAGAAGATGGGTTCGGGAAGGTCCCTGAAGTATTGCTTCACCATGTCGGCCACATCAAACGCCGACTGACCCTGGAAACTCACACCCGTTGGGTCGGCCTCCACCATCTCTCGCAGGCTCTGTATCCGAGACTTTACTCCAGACTTCCGGAACAGTCCAACCTAAACGGGGCAGTGTGAGGGGAGAGACCCTAATTTTTTTGTGTGTAAGGGTGTGTGCGCAATACTGCATTGTGTGCCTGGTGTCCTTGCTCTGTATTGCCTTTCTATCGCGTTTGTGTGTGTCTGTGTGTGTATGTGCGCGTGCGTTCGTGCGTATATGTTTTCATTACCATGCCAGCATAATGATTTTACCTGTATTATGAGGCTAGTTCACTTGAAAACACACTGTCATTATGAGTAATTGGGATTACAGGACAGGAACCCTGTCCTCATAATTTGCCTTATATAATTATTAAAATTGTTGTCACTTTTTGACAATGTCCCTATAACGTGTAAAATGTGTGACATACAGAACAAATTCGGATGATTCCATGAACAATCAATTATTACCCCCCTTGACCCCCTCAGAATCAGCTGATTTTTAGTAGAATAACTTAATTGTTTATTTAATGAAGCCATGCAAAATTTCGTACATACATACTATGAATATTTTCCAATTTACAGATCGTGGTACAACATGGTTGGTTGAAATTTCAGGCTTTTTAACCCGCTTTATTTTTTTCAGCATTTTTGAGCCCTCATAACTTTGTTGAAAATTACAACCAAATCAATTTTACACACTCCGGGTTTCACAATCTGAAGCCAAAATCTCCATTTTGTTTAGTATGATTTTTTTCTACCACCAACTTTGCACATTAATATCATAGGATGCATCATGCACCATTTTAATATATATGACATAATAGAAATAAGCATTGCTACCCAGGTTAAGTGATCTATTTACTGAAAATTTGAGTAAACTTTAAAACCATGTGGGATAGGTGGTTGGTCAAAAGAAGTTATAGCAAATGAAAGGTCTCTTTTTTGAGCTATATTTTGATACCAGGCTTATCTTCTTACCCTCCTGTGTCAAAATAATTTTCTAATCTAGGCATATTTTGACATATAAGAACTATAAATTTGAAATTCTGTTTACTCAAGGAATTAATATGATAATAGCATGATAATTCTGAATGAGAGAGCACTGTACATGTAAACAACACATACAAAAGTGTGGTTTGCAAGTTTAACTTCCACATTATGCTGATGTCATGCCCAAGATATCCAGTCTTAACCCAATTTTCATGACGTCATGAGTTTCCCAACTGGTCATCATGACAATGTGAAGCTTAGCTGGTGCCATAAAGTCAGCCTGGGAATATAATTTGAAGAGTTGGTACCCAGCAGACTTCATGACTAAAACATCATGGATCTAAATACCTGTACAAATGGTGTTTTCAGAATGTGTTTATGCTATTAGGCAACCAATTACAGAAATCAAAAACATCTCAAAATTAGGGACATTTTGGACGATGAAAAAAGTTGGTTTTTCTTTGTTTTGGGATAGATTTGCCATTGGATGCACAGGCGTACATTTGCTCTACGCAGACTACGCAGTTGCGTAGAGCCCCGAGGCAGAGGGGGGCCCCCTGCTGGGCTGCTTAATAATTACGTTTCAGTCTGCTGCTGGTTCGTTTTTTCCCCCACTGTCCTGACAACATGAAGCAGTATCAATTACTACTACTATTTCCGGTACATTTTCAAAATAAAACGTGTGGTGAATGATCGATAGTATAATAGAAAGTTAAATATGCTCTTGTTTTGAAACGCGCACCGGCACCTTTGAGAGGAAAGAGGAACGCCAGGCAGCGCGCGGGGGAAGTGAGCGAACGTCGCGTCGGCAAAAAGTCGCTCTCATCCATCGTCCTCCTCAGTTAGCTAGTGAGTGGTAAATAGTAATAATAAAAATACATTTAAATGCTGCTGCTGCTGTTGCTAGTTGGCAAAGTTGCACTGCACAGTTTGCAATGTTTAGTCCCCCCAGGAATCTGCAGAGAAAAAGTGTTGATTCCGCGGAGAATTTGAAAGTTGATTTTCCGCGGGCATTAAAAAAAAACCTAAAATGACCAGTTATAAAGCAAATTTATGTAATAATGAAGCAAAAATTCTCTTTTGAAATTATTTGCAATAGCAAAACACTGCGAAACATTGTGGTTATAAAATAAGCAGCATCAACATTCTTTTTGTCCCTCTTGAGCAGATTTATTTGCATAACTTATAAAGTACAAAACATTTCACCAAACTATGGGTGAACGAGGCTTAGTAACTGAACAAGTGCAAAAGATCAAAGTAAAGATTTAAACAAAGTGTACACTCTTCACTGAATCCTCAGGATATTGTGAACGTTACTGCATACCATAGACTGTATAAAAAGATGGATGAAGCTACCGTGATGTCACCCACTGGTTCGAAGATGAAGAAGTGAATCGAAGATCCGGAGAGGAACGTGGCTCTGGATCTGACCGTATCGGACGAGGACCAGAGGATAGCGACGCCCCAGAAGCATATTCTGGCTTTATACTTTATTCTAGTTTATATGGGACCATAATTCACGAAAATGAATGTCATGATATATCAAAGGAGACCTGAAACTTGCTATAGCTAACATAAAATGATGTGAAAAATCATTATTTAAATTAAAAATCAGGTCGGAAAGTATAGGATCATTTTCTCATAGACTTCTATTGCATTGAACTTCTTTCTGCAACCGCTGACGTCGCCATCTGCTGGCCATTAAATAGAATGCCATTCTACGGTACTTCCACATGGGCTTCTTTTTTCAAATCAGGGTGCTGCGTCCATCTTTTTATATAGTTTATGCTGCATACAGCAGAAAAAAATCAGTTTCCGTAACCGGCAGCACCAGCTGTGAGTCTTAGATCCCGTTTATCTGACCGCAAAATCTAGCGGCCGGGATGAAAAATACATGTAAAATATAAAATTCTGCACCTCGCCCTATACTCCGGGGACTGCTTTGATTTCCGCGGAGGGCTTTGAAATCTGCGGTAAATTCCGTGATCGCGGAATCGCGGATTCCTGGGGGGACTAACTGTTGCTATGTGGGCTGTGGCGTTGCATGGCTCTTTTTTGTCTTTTGTTGTGTTGTTTGTGCAAACATGTTTAGGGTCTTTATGGCAAAATGTAGGTGATATTTTATTTCATAATTTATCCCATCATGATAAATCAGTGATTTGTCATGATGGCACAAAATATGAAATAACATAATGACCTATTTGGTTTTCAAACAGTGGTCCAGGGTTTCCAGGTGGACTGGTCCTCAGCTAATATGGAGAGTTGGTAACCAAATGAACCCTTACCCTAATTTAGCTCCTAGCATTAGCAATTTACATGTATATGCACATTCAATTTGCATTTATGCTCTCAGTATTTGAGTTATTATTATTTACAGATTATTGTTAAACTTCGTCAAATTCAAATGGTGATCTGTGGCTCAAATGAAAAAGGTTGAAAAGCTCATACCTTGATAATGAGTTTGTAGATATGCATTTTTCATGAAAATGGCTGACATGAGAGACATCTTATCTGGCTAATAGGTCTTTCTTCCTCTCCACTTGAACACAATGAACAGTTCTCCTCCTTGTTACAAGTTACTGAAAGTATAGTTGCTAGTTCTGCTGTAGGTAGGTGTGTGTGTGCAAGTGTGTTGTCTGCGACTATTAGTGATATAAATAACACACAGGCTATTTCTGTTAAAACAAACTCTCATAACTAACTGAGCTGTTTTTGATTACAGTTGAGCCAAGTGAGCAGACAGGACAGGACGTGTATGATTAAATTTAAATTCAACTGCTCTTCTTCATTGTCTTGTCAAGTTCTTCTTAAATCATCGCTATTTCAGAATATGTATTGAGCTGGGGGATGGCATTTTTAATTAAGACACCTGACCCAACACAAAAAACACACAATTTGAAAGCATGAGAAAACAGCATAAAATACCGTAAAAACATCATTAAAAATCATTAAAAAATTTTTCCACGCGGGGGGGGGCCCCTTCCCGACCTTTGTGGGGAGCCCCCTGAATATAATGTCCGCCCCTGATTGGATGACAGTGCTGTGACAAGTTGCTTGCATTATAAGTAGTCTTATTTGGACAAATACCAGTTTTACAGAAGACAAGTTGTGATCCCTTCTCCATACATGACAAGCCAGTAAAAGTAGTTTGAGCACCTTGAATTGATCAAAAACTTGTTTGATCAATGGAATTTATCCAAACTATTATATAAAATGTGAGCACCAATATCGTTTCTCCATTTCACTGCCATGACCTATATTTGCAAGTGTTAAAATATGACTAGATAAAAAAATTATTTTGACTAATCAAGGCGAGAAGATGAGCTTGGTATCAAAATGTAGATATAAATGAGATCTTTTATATGCCAAAACCTGTCTTAAACAAACACCTATTCCATATGGCGATATGAAAATGTCGCAAAAACATACCGTTTAATGCTTTCTTAGGCAAATTATCAGGAGATAGATAATATTTCCTAGGTTCAAATGCTTGCCTATTTTTCTATGCCAGAAATGTAAATTGGAGCAGTTTTGCCATTGACACTGTGATACTGTATGTCCCATGATACTGACGCTCAAAGAAGGAACAAGACAAAAATCGTACTGAACAGAAATTTGATTTTGGTTTTAGATTGTGACATCTGGAGTGGATGTAAAATTGATTTGGCTGCGGATTTTAGCAGAGCTCAGTTGTATATTTTATTCCTGAAGATTTAAAGTGGCTGTCGCCTGAACTAATGAAGTTATGAGAGTTCAAAAATTCTGGAAAAAAAAAAAAAAAAAAATTTAAAGGCACAAAATTTCAATCCACCCCTATATACTTTGAGGGCCTGTAACTCAGAAAATATTCATAGTATTTTGCATGGCTTCATTAAATATACTTAAGTTCTAATAAAAAGAAAATCAGTTGATTCTGAGGGGGTCAGGTGGGAACTTTTTTCAGAACTCGTTTATTTTAATTGGAACGACCCATATGTGACCTTGTGAATGTGTTTGTGTTTGTATTTGTGTGATCTCCCAGCAAGTATTCTATAGCTCCATTTATTTCGTTCATGCTACTTTTGGCCATGGGAATATCAGGTGAGCTCACTAACTGAAACTCCACAGGGCGGAACCACCCCAACTGTGTACAGTAATAACAGTCAGGCCTAATTACCATAGGGATAAATCTTTATGTTGTTCCCTATGGCATGTTTATGAGCAGGTCTTATAACTTAATGATCCTTTCTATCTTCGCTGGACTAATGAGTTGACCCAATTTTTACGCCTTGCTTAAGACCCACCTGGTCAAAGCCCTCTGTTCTCAGGTAGAGCATGGCTTTGAGGATTCCCAGAGGGAGGGGGTACCCTGTCTGCTGTGCACTTTGGAGCAAGGGAACCCCGAAAACTCTTCTGTCCTTGTAGTCCTGGGCCTTTGTCCTCCTCATAGTTTTTGGGACGGTCCTACAGCCAGAGGGGAGGTGATAAAGTCACTCGCACCGCTCTAAAGTAGTTTCAACGCCATTATGAAGCAGTTCAGGCGTTAAGGAATTTATCTTGCTTTCGTAATTTCTCCTTACAAAAGATCTCTTGGATTCAACTGTCTGAGAACGGCAGAATTTTAAAGTAGCAAATGTCTTGAAATGGATTGTCAGCAGCTAAGTGCATCTGGTTCTGAAATTACAGTCATTTGCCTTGAAATGCATTAATAGATGTCTTGACTTTTGGCAACACAGTGAAGATACAAGGTTAAACTGACAGGGATGGATTATTTAAAATACATATTGGCTTTCCGTGCAGATAATCTATGATTACCTTTTACAGCAGTCTAGCATTTTATTTCATGTTCTTGTCCACTTTTTATTCACATCACTCACAAAAGGCAGTCCAAATACTTATTTATGTTTTGCGCTTTTCAGATTCTCCAATAAATAGATTAAATGCCTGGAGAATTTGAGGGAACTGTGAAAACCAAGACGAACAAAAGTCACTTTGATTGCCGAACTAGGTCTACATGCAAGGACACTCACGCACACAAATTTACTCGCCCATGCGGCACAGGACCTGTATTGAAGGGTTAATTTCAGTTAGGATTTAATTTACAGTCTGTCCCCTCGGCTCTAGCACTGTGTCAGGCTGTTTAATTAGACTGAGTCACCACCTCACCCCATTAGCTTAATAAAGTACCGCTGCTGATTAAATATGATCACTTATCTGGGGAGACCAAGTTCTTTTCTTCTTCTCCCTTTTTAATTTACGTCCTCCTCTTGGTAATAAGAAGACCAATGGGGATGTCAGATGTGAGTCATCTGAGAAGTGGGCCCAGAAGAGCCCATTGGTTGCGACAAATGAGGCACAAATCCCATCAGTGATCACACGTCTACCATTCCACATTGTATACTCAAGCGTCGGATCAATTGCAACGGACGGGATTGGCTGAAGGCGGCCATTTCTTCGTGCTTTGCTCAATGGTTGCTAAAACAAATAGCCCAATTACTCTCCACTGAAAAAGTCAATTACTCTCCTTTTTTTGCTTTAAGCCATCCATTTGATGCAGGTTCACTACACAATTGCATAATGTCAAGCGCTTTATAAATTGCACCACGGGGAGCTGCGCTTTTGAGTTTTGGTTTTCTTCAGGCGAACCAAAAAAAAAAAACAAGGCAATCAGAGCACGCAATGTAAACAATAGCTCTCAAAGGATTATAACTAATCATCTGATATTACCCCCGTGATGCCATTTGACAGCTAGCTGCCATTAACTGAAATTCCCCAAATGAAATGCCCCACATGTATTCAGAACAGAATCAGCATTCTACATTTACAAAACTTTCATTTTACATCAACAGAACCTGTATTTTACATCTTCAGAACCTGCATTCTTTGTCTTTGTCCATTATGTAGATGCTACATTATGCATCTACATAATCTACATATACATCTACAGAATCTGCATTCAATGTCCACAGAATCTAGACTGTACATCTACGGAACATACATCCTAAATCTACAGGATCTCATTCTTCCTCTACTGAACCTACATTCTACGTAAGGGATAATGTAGAGCAAGCCGGTCACTATAGAGGAATACACCTCAACAGGGTGATGTGGGACCCCAACGCAAAGCAAAGGGGTGCTACTATTTCTCTATAGTGACCGGCTCGCTCTACATTATCCCGCTTAATACATGGCTACTCACTAAAGAAATCAAAAGTGTGACATAAAATGTTGATCCAAATATAATTTTATTGATTTACAAAAGTTTTCATTGCTTCCGGTTGAAAAAATAGTCCGCTGCTTGAAAAAATAGTCAGTTCGTTTCTACGCTTGGAACTGTAACTGTAAGCAACGGTGACTCCGAAGCGAAGATCAGCTTCGATCAGAAGCGTCCATAGCAATGGTCTGCTGTACAGAAATAACAGACCTAAGAATGTTGTTATTGACCAATCAGAATCGAGGATTTGACAATGCCGTGTAATAAATATAGCTTACAGTGCAAGTGTTTGTAGCGGATTGGAATTTTGGAACGAGTTGAGCCACGGAGGGATTTGCGGTAAACATCCCTCTGCGGCCCAACGAGTTCCGAAATTCCCCAGACGCTACAAACACAAGCACGGTAAACTATGTATTATATGCACCATTTTTTGTATTCATTTGTGAGACAAAATAAGATCTAATTTAACATTTAATATAGATCTATTTGGTTCGCTAAAAAAAAAGGGAACTATTTGATGTAGTATGAGTGTAGTGGTACTGTCAGTGAAACGCGCATATAATACTGAGGATTACAGCGATCACAACAGTCATTTTACATTCGCATGTATGATTAAAAATGGCCAGATTTGCAATACCTGTCTAACAAGAATTGTCTACATAGGTAGCAAGAACAATGCAAAACAGATGTGGGACACAAAATCCATAATATCAGCATTTAATAATCTGTCACATTTGGCAATGGTCTTATGCATAGCCACTGACTCTGCATTGCTCGCTATCAGCGCGACCGCACTCATACTGCGTACTCACTTTAAAATGAAGTTATATTAGCACTTGCCGCTGAAATGATATTTGGATCTTCCGAAATTGTTGAGAAGTCAATGGTCCTTTTTGAACAGCGAGAATCCAAGTCATCTCAAATACAACGGAGGCCATATCTGATGGAAATGTTGATTGATAATCCGTTATAGCTCCTTCAAAAAAGCAACCGATCTGGAAAGAACTCTAAATGGGAAAACTAATCATCCATATTATTTTGAAAATATCACTTGTTTCTACCGCGTGAGGTGCCACGGAAACGTCCGTCTTGAAAGTAGTTCCGACCATTTCAGCCTGGTGCTGTCAGCGAGACGCGCATATAATACATGCATAGAATCTACAGTAGATTACACCTCGAAATAACATAAAAACATACATCCTAAATCTAGGGAATCTACATTCTTCATCTACTGACCCTATATTCTGGATCTATAGAATCTAGATTCTTCTTCTAAAGAGAATCCATTCTAAATCGACGGAATTTACATTTTACAAAGACATAACCTACAGTTTACATCTTCAAAACCTAGATTCGACACCTTCTGAAACTGCCCATGCTATATCTACAGAACCTGGATTCTACATCTGCAGACTGCACAATCTACATCTACAGAATCTACATTCTACATCTTATAACATCTACATTTTACATCTTACAGCATCTATGGTATACTAACTCTGACATGACCTGACGATGACATGGCAGATCTGAAGTTCTTGACTGAGTGACGATAGGAGTCATGTAGTTCTTTTTTTTTTGTACATTTAAGTTTTTTAACTAAATCCATTAAAACTTTCATATAATTTTCAAAAAAAATTTTTCCACATGACTCCTCCAGCCTTGCCTGATGGCACATGAGACTCACTAGAGACTGGTTGACTGATGTGGTCCTAACTGGCCTGACATGGCAGAACCATGGATTAAACCTCCCTACACGTCTCCCACCGGCCTGTCGCTCTCCTTACCAGCTCCAGCCTTGCTTGCTGGAGGGAGAGAACTGGTCCATCAGGGCTGTGAGCTTGAGAAGTGAGAGCTTCTGCAGCATGTTGATGTGGGTCGCCGGCTGCCACTCGATCCCAACAGCAACTGCTCCCGCCAGGGCTTCTGAGCTCAGCTCCTGCTCGCTGGACCAACACAGCGGACCCAGCCTAAGGGACAGAACAGCTTTTGTCGTAACTTATCACTAACTTTAAACAAAAAAAAAAACACATACAAATCTTAACAAGTATTATAGGCCTATGTTTATATCTAGAGGGATAAATTGGAAGACGCAGTAAAGGCATAGACTTAATTGAATATTTTATGGAGAATTGAGAATGTAAACTAATCAAGGTCCAGATTTAATCTCACTATAAGACTGCAACAATCGTTTTGACAAATCTTCATCCAGTGTAATTCCTACTGAGACCCATTCCCTGGTCTGAAGAGGCGGTAATACAACAGCATGGCAAAAGACACCTGTTTTAACAAGTGTCCCAGTGTGGGGGTGTGTCCTTCCCGCAGCGACCTGGGTTCGATTCCGACTCGGGTCATTTGTTGCATGTCTTCCCCCATTCTTCTCCCCAACTCTCCTGTCTCTCTACACTGTATAACTATCAAATAAAGGAAAAATTCCTTAAAAAAAACAAAAAAAAACCAGTGTTCTGATGGTATTTATCTCATTGTTCTTCGAAGTAGAAAATTCTGTTTGAGTGGTAATTTCTTTCCCCTTAAGAAACCCTTTAAGTTGAATGACTTGATAGAACTTTCTCAGGTCACAGACAATATTTCACTTATTAAGCAAAAAAAAAAAAAGATTTTATGTCATTATAGAGGACTAATGTAGAGATTGAGATCATTGTAGAGACTGGCACACTTTGGCACATCCAAATTGCTTATCTAAGTATGTCTTTCCTGATATTCTCCGTTCAAATCATTAAAATTTTAGAATTTCAAGATTTATGACAACAAACATAATTTTTGTCAGTTTTTCAGGCCAGTTATATATTGTGGAGTAAGGGGCAGTGGTGGGGCTAGAACTGTAAAATGGGGGGCACAGATACATCCCTTTATAACAACAGTTAATTCTACTACTTCTCAATCATTTTCTTTTTTTAACACCTTTTCTAAATATCGTAATAATCATTTGGCAACTGAAGACATGGCTTTTCTCCCCCATATGATCTGACAGCGACAAAATAATGGGCTAAATTCAGTGCAGAAAAATAATTTACTTATAAACAGGCCTGTGCTTCACAAAAATTCTCTGGAACTTCCATGCTACCTTTTTGGCACATCAGGCGATCAAACCTGTGCTACATGATTGTTTATATCATGAAAATGAAATAAAAGACCATTTGAAATGCATCTTAATGCAGATTCACAGCGTCCAACTCTTGAGAAAAGAAAAGTGTGAGAGATCTGGAGTCAGAATCGGTTTCCATGTCTCTAGTGGTGAAATCTACTGAAACGCACATGAAACTGTGAAACTTCCACGCAAAAGGGCTTCAATTCTGCATGAGAATTTCTACAATATGCATAGATTGAATAATGACTGGTCTGCGTTCTAATTAAATCTCGCTGTTCATTTATGGTATAGCATGGGATGATGAGAAATTAGGACATGGCAATTAAATATAATTTTGGTGCCCAATCACAATTTTCAATCATTACTTAAAATATAAAGTGTAAGACTGCTGACATTGGTGTGAGAACATGATATGCCACTAAAAAGTCCCATATGCATGAGAGTTCACAGGTATGCAATTTTGAATAACGCTGATTTAAAATTACACGTCAAATTACGTGTAAATGATTGAGAACAAGTCAAGACTAATAATTGATTTCCAGTTCTGGCAGCGCCACTGGTTAGGGGGAAGTGTAATTTGTGAATTCAGAGTCTTATATTCATTTATTTTCCATGATTATGACCATAACAATAATAAAAAAAAAACTTTTACAGATGAAGATTATTCCTCCTTTGAATCCTCAAAAGGCAAGAACCTCAGGCTGAACCTAAATTCCCCTGCCAGACAAACCGTCAAACAGTAGCAAGGAAACGAGCGCTCAGAGAGCACAACAACCGCTGCCAGAGTCGCAACTGCGATATACTGTATCAATCTGCCGCATATGTGCAAAGCTTCAGGGATGTCCAATGAAAACTGTAGAAGGAGTTGATTTCACCAGCTAAGTACATTCTGATACGGACAGGCAGATGGACAGATGGACAGCACCACAAATAATTCCCCCCTTTTGGGGGAGGGATAAAAATCTCAGAGGGAACCCAGGTTTCGAGGGGGAAGACATCCTTCACTGGGCAACAAAGTACAAATAGGATGGATGTAACAGAAGTTTGATAAGAAAACTATCACTGCAGGAAAATTGTTATTGGGCTACACATGCATATCAATGCTCGCAGGGGAAGAACAGACACTACAGTACAGGCATTGTGACATATCATAAGCCCTTCACAAAGTCAGAACAAACACGAATAAAGAGCACTTTGTGACATCACAAACTCTCCATGAGGGCTTGTTTTACCTTTCGTGTTGTAGCGATGGCTGCTCTCTGGCATAGCAGACATAGACAGACTCAGACTCCCCCGATGTCTTGCTGCGGTTCATATCATCCTCTGAGAGGGTGGGGGAAGTCCCCAGGTGCTTTTTAATTTCTAGGTGGATGTCTTTGGGAGAGGGCGGGCAGTGGGAGGAACCCGAATTTGGGGCGGAGTCGGAATCCGCGTCATCGGAGGAGAGTGAATCGGCCCAAGAGCAAACCAGCTGTTGAAGGCTGCTGATTCGGTCCATGACGCTGTCAAGCGCCGAGAACACGTCATCGTCATCGTCCTCAGTTCCTGTGGCCTGAACCCGCCCTATCTGTTCATTTGGAACGTTTTCGTAGAAGCTAACCCGGTTGTTACTGGGTGTGGCCAGCGGACTCCGGGCGAGAGGGCTGCGTTGTGTCGACCCACTTCCACTCCTTACGCACTGCCTCCCTCTGTAACCATGGAAACTACCTGTCCGCCAGTTGACTGAGGTGTTGTCGATGGGTGAGAGGACGTTTAATGATAGGGGCAGAGTTGGGGGGAATGTTGTGGGCTTGTGGCCCCGATCCGGGACCCGGATCATCAGGTCACCCACCTGGTGGTGGTTTTGGTTACACCCCATTGGGCTCTGGCTTGGGGCTGGACCTCTTTGGCGATGGTTCCGGACCCGGGTCACTGGGCTGGGAGTGCTAACGGCACTGCTGGGGTCCGAGGGACTGGCACTACCAGAGGGGGGGAAGGATGAGGAGAGGGGGCTCCCAAGTGTGTCCCGAAATTCAGACAGATCCACACAATTAAGCCGCTGAAGCTTGTCTTCATCAAACCCCCTCTGTAGCTGCGGCCCGCTGATCAGAATCTGATGATAATAATGATGATAACCTTAATGATGTAACCTTCTTGATCAATGTCCAAGTGTATTAAGCATAAATTTAACTTTTAATAAGTCAGTGGCTTTCAAACACCTACCCAATACATTAGGTACATACCTAAATACTGGATAGACAATTAATGGGTTAATCACTGACATACTTTTGAGCAGCATTTTCATTCGTGTAGGAGTGGGAGTCAAGTGATGATGCTTTTGACAGGAATTAATAATGAACAAATTATTAAATCAAGCCGTACAGATTAACCTCTCTGTCCTTCATACTTAACAAATACTGGAATTAATTCCTATTCATTAGACCTTCTTGTGAAGTGTTTCCAATATATTAATATGCAAATAATATGCAAATATGCATTTCAGCTTTGATGGCTCATTCATTGAATATGAATAGGTGAGACTTTATTTTACCAGCTGTTAATAATTGTATTTACCGGGGAAATATGAATCACTTGTCATATTCAGTAAGTTTTGATATCTCAGCCAAGTATGATGAAACAAACTTGTTAACATATTTTACAACCCTCTCATGATGCATCTCCCTGTAATCAAAAAAATTTGCCTGATAATCAAAATATTTACCCAGTAAATACTGCAATTAACGGTGTATATAATAAAACATTACACATAGAAGGAAACGGTAAAAATGCACACAGAACCTTGGCCACCTTGCCATGTGACTGAGGTTGCGTTTTATGTGTGGCACCACGGAAACACAGCTTCTCCATCTTCTGCATGAGGCCCCGTCCCTTCTTCCTGGGCGGCCTATCAGCTGGAGGGGGTGTGTCCCCGGAGGAGGGGGAGGGAGGACAACTGAAAGATCTGGAACTGTCCAGGGATGTGGAGCAGCAGGTGGAGGAGTTCTGGCTCATTTCAGGGTCCCCGCTCTCCTCGTCTGTTTTTTGGGGGGTGATGCCTCTGCCGGGGCTCTCGCTCCCGCTGGAGCTGTGCTGGGATCTCGTCTCGTAGGGGAATTCCTCTTCCTGCTGCGCCGACGTGTCGTCCGGAGATGGCAGGAAGTCCACCCCCTCCTGCCTGGACCAGCGTCGGTTCCGCCGCTCGAATGACCACTTTCCACTGATCGCGCATGGGTCCTCATCATCTGACTCTTCACTCTGTATCGGGGAGGATTTTTTTACTCAAATTCAGTCTTTAAACTTCCAAAATCAAGCCTCTGTATCAGCATAGATGGAAAACTCTGGTCCCAATAGTGGTCCTCAAAAGCATCCTCCACCCCTGGAGAAATACTGTCTCGTAGGTTTACACTCCAACCCTGACAAAAAAAACCTCATTTAACAGCCAGAGCAGGGCTGCCCAACCCTGTTTCTGTAGATCTACCATCCTGTAGGTTGTCACTCCAACCCCAACAAGGCACATCTCATTCAACAGGTAGAGCAGGGCTGTCCAACCCTGTTCCTGAACATCTGCCATTGTGTGGGTTTTCATGTCAAACTTCATTTGGCACCAAATAGCAACTTATGTGACCCCTGGCTGTTGAATGTGAAGGATTTTGAGAGGGTTAGAATGAAAGCATGCTTGGCAGAATATCTGGAGGAACAGGGTTGGGCAGCTCTGCTCTCAGTTATTCTCTTCTCTTGACACGGTCAGCTTAACAGACCTGATTAGTGTCCAATGCCACCACTTACTCTTCTCCATGACCGGTGTGTCTCTAGTTTCACTTCCACACACTTGTTTAGGGTGTTTAATCTCCTGCAGAAGATAAGCAGAAGATGCAAGAGACTTCAGCTAACACTTGACTTGACCCTCTCGACACATGACTGACATTATGTCACAAGACGGCACTGCAAATAAAGTCAGTTCGCATTAAATGCTATTAAACTTCCATCACATTTTCTGTCAAACACCTGTCATAATATTTACTGATAAAACTATGACAGCAGCACTAAGTATTTTGAAATGGAAACATCTGCCATACTGTGACAGTTCTTTCGTTTTGTAAGCTGTAAAGGATTACATGCCATTAGAATAGCAAGGGAAGAGCTAACATCTCTCATCATTGTTCAAACTCACACTCCTGTGGCTATGAAAAAATGAAAACGTCTATAGTGTCCCACAATAGCAAGATGCGAATACCTGCAGAGTGAATCAATAGCATCCTTATCCAAAAACTCATGGTCCCTTTTCACCCAGTCTATATCAACGGGAAACTGACAATCTAAGAGAGAGTAGTGAAGTACAAAAAGTAATGAGTAGATGAAATGACAGTTTCTCATTAATTACAGTCGATTATCAAATGTGGTAATTATAGCCTCATAGCCTTGCTGTAATCAGTGATAAAAAATTTGCTATTCTGAATGGATTCTTACCTCGGAACAGCTGCACATACTGGGGGAATCCTGCTGCCTTCAGCCAATCACAGGCTTCCTTTGCTTCTATTTCTAAAATTAAAGCATGTATTAAAAATGAATAAGACAGAAACAAGACTGCTATTTTATTCGGATTTGGACTAACTTCAAATTTATTATTCTCTCAGTGCACAGTTGCCAGTGCGTGTTTTTAGGTTTGTGTGTGTGTGTGTATGTGTGAGGCTATTATAGAGAGTATATGTGTGCTTGTGTGTGTACGTTTTGTATGTCTGTGTATGCGCTCACAAAAGGCTACGATTGAGGGGGTGTGTGTGTATATGTCTGGGTTATAAGCTGCAAATTTTCCTTCAGTTTCTATTATTTGTGAACATGTAATGCTCTAGAGGTGTTGTCTGTGCGCGCATATGCCCACATCCTAAGCTAGTATGCACTATAGAGGGATAGTGTGGATGCCTGTGTGTTTATGTATTTCTGTGCATATGTGTGCTGTCATGGGGCTACCGTCAAGGGGGGAATTAGTGCAAGTCTGTAAGTGCATGAGCACATGTTTAGTTAGTGTGTATTATAGAAAGGTAGGGTGTATGCCTGTGTGTTTTGTATATCTGTGTGCGTTTGTATGTGTGCACTCATAAGGGTATCTTTGAGGGGGGAGTTTTGTACACGTGTGAGTGTAAATGCATGCAAAGCATCCATCTTCCTTTCTTCTTCCTGTCTTTTTTTCACAGCATGTTATTGCCCCCCCCCCCCCCAAAAAAAAAGCCCCTAAAACAGACCACTGCCTCAAGCAGATGGTGGGTGTAAAAACCTGGTTCTTTCTTATTAAAATGATGTTTTAATGCTCTGGCGGTCCGTGAAGCGCCCCACGCGGAGGAGTAGCAATGGTCCCCAAGGCGACGAGGTCACCGGGAGACAGACGGAGGCCGGCTGCGCAGGGCAGATGGCTCAGAAATAATAACAGGGATGTGTTAGTGAACATGGTGTCAGTCCGGGGCATCGCTGCCGTGAGAGGGACCAGGTAAAGGTTCGTACAGGATGATCAAATTTACATTATTACTGTCTGGACCTGGCATGCGTGATGCGCCAATGCACTATTCCTCTTAGTGAATAAGTACTGATCTAGGACCAGCTTTACCAGATGCATAACCCCTGTCTAATTCAATATCAACAGAAGGCAGAACTGATCCCAGACCTGTGCACTAATTCTACTGTTTTATGCATACAAGCTTTAGGTGTTTACATGAAGGTATATTTCCTCTTTAGCTCCTATACGGATATAGTTGTATAACAAACGTTGATCTTATAAAGCAATCTGTCATAAACTTTGCTTGTTTATTTAATTATTTAAATTCTTCTTGATTTGACATTGGTACAAGTGGCAGCTACAGCCACAGATGTATGTTTTTCAAGATTTTCCTGTGTCCTGGACCCAAGATGAACTAATGAAGTTTTTAGAGCTTTCAGAATACAAAAGCTTTGACACCTGACTGGATCAAAAATAGCAGATGAGCTGTCAAGGGTCTAGACCTGCGCTCTGTGGTATAGTTTTTTAAATTAACAAACAATGGCTGTTGATTGAGAGATACATGACTCTACAGTTGGCCTTGTGTCTCAAATAAGGAATTAAGATATCTGATTGGAAGACCCACACAGTTTATTGTCTTTGAAGGCTAGTTAAGTTTTTGGGAATGTTAGCTTCTTTCATCCAACTGCTGAATCTATCTATCCATTATATAATATTCTTATTCCTGGGTCGCAGGAGGACTGGAGCCTGTCCCAGCATGCAGTCAGTGAGAGAGGAACACAACCTGGACTGGCTACTGATCCACCACAGGGTATTATTTCTGTATTGGGATATGTTGTTCAATAGCTCATGCAGTTTTGTGCGCATCGACACTGCCGTTAAGTCACCTTCAAACAGCTATTCAGTGTCACTGTAAGTAGCAGACAGTACTAGAATACAGACCCAGGGAGTCTGTGGTTTGAAGTGAAAATGTAAGCTAAATGTGTCTCCAAACCAGTCAGAAAAGTAGCATTATGCAACCAGAGGAGATTTGGGTGTATATTTTACCTGATTATGTACATAAAGATACTATAATCACATTGTAACTACTACTAACATAGCCAATGGAATTTGACACCATGTTTCTGACACAGGAGTGCCTTGCTTTACTTAAGTGGTTTATTTTATGCTGTTGTTTTTTTTTTTTTTTTGCATAATTTCAAAAATTGCCCTGAGCGCTATGGTTTTAAGAGCTGTATATTCATTAAATTATTGGTTTTATAATGAGAAAAGTTGCCTGCACAAATAAACAGTAATGAATTGAAATTATTCTGTTCATATGTGCTCCCTCAAGGAAAGAGACAGTACAGTACAGCTTTGGAGATATGGTTTGTGTAGCTCCTTTCCCATAAGTTCTGAAGACCCCTTGGTCTGCAGTCGAGAATCGGGCCATTTAAGCAAAAAATGTATTGAAAATAGCCCGCAATACACATACAAATTGGTATTCCTATCAAAAACATGCACTATTCCTGGAATAATGATAAAAACTTTAAATTGCACTAGAAGCCATTGTATAGATCATGGGGGTTTCAACCTCATCCAGAAATAGCCAGTCATGCCTGACTTCTTCTCATGAAGTTATTGACTTGACTCAACTTAACAACCTCTTGAGTCTTTGCTAAAGACATTGACTCATAAAATCAGCTGTGTGACAGAATGATTGGAAAGAAAGCCTGCACCCACACTGGGCCATTTCTGGATAAGATGGAGGACCCCTGACATTGATGGGTTTCGGTAAATGATTTTTAGAAGACTGTGATTTTCAGACGGCTGTGATGTTGAGAAGAGGACAATGGTTGCTATGCCAACAGACAGTGCAGTGCCACTACAAAAGCATTGTCAGCGGGTCCAAATTCTAATTGGACGAGCGGCTCAGCGGTACATTCTGGCCTGCAATAGAGGAAGCCAGGCCTCTCGCCCTGCGCTCTGATAGCAGATCTCTCTGTGATTATAGCAGCTCCACCTCTGGTATCAGAGGAAGTTTGATCACGGCTAAGAGCCTGGGAGAGGGGGACTGTTGACTGAGCTACGTGCTGAGAGGGCTGTGCAGATCCACAGATAACACTGGCGGATTCATTAAAGCCGCGATGGCACGGCCCCTGTCCCGAAAAAACCCAGGGCGTATCACCAAGTGCTTCCTGTGCGTAAATTACTTCCAATAATGGCGGAGCCCACCAACCGCAGACAGGAGCTGACAATGTCAAGGAATATGTAATAAACGGACACCTCTTTGTACTTCTTTTGAGATCATCGAGGTTTGCTCTCGCCCTGTTTGCTGGGCATCCTTAGACATCAGAATTATCCAAACCTTGAAGCTAACTCAACTGTCCCAGTGCACCCCACGCTCAGTAGAGTTCTCCAGGTTTACAAAGCAAGCTGTGTCGCTAGGCTCTGGTGCAATGCTCAGATCAGATACTCTCCATCACCTCACGTTTGGAAGTCCTGCACTGATCAATTATCAGTAATTCAGGCCTCAGGCAAATGCTAAAACAAGAAGCAAAATCCTATTTACTGTTTGTATATTACCAGGAGCACAAAGTTTGATATGTTTTAGTTTTGCATTATGATACTTTAATCATGTTTATTCTTATTTGAATTCAGCAAAACAAATTCTTTTTTTCCCCTTCAAAGTGAGAGTTCCACCTAAATGACACAGCATCCGCTAGTTTTATCGATGGCAGAGGATAGTTTTTGAGGTTAGTCAATGACTCACTAATGACAGTCAGTGGAAAGCGAAGCATGACTTCATACACATAATTGTTCTAAAACAGAATGTGAGCGATGACACGAAAATAGTGTTTTTACAAATCATTTATATTTCAAACTCTCTTAAAAAATTAAAATTAATCACTATTTTAGAATTTGTTGTCAGAAAGAGTAGTGGAGGACTGAATGCAGAAGTATTGCACAGGCATCTGCAACTGTTCACAGTAAATTTTTATTTCCTTTTTTTTTTTAACCCTTTGAGTGCCGAATACTTTTTCAAGGAATGAAAAATGTAGTGATCCTGAGCTGTTGAAAACCTATCATGTGGCAATTTGTTTAAAAGAGCTCCCCTGCGAGAGCTCCTTAAACAAGTTGCCACATGATAGGTTTTCAACAGCATCTGACTTTAGTATCTTCTATCACTGGGCAAACTGTAGTTGCCCACGACGCTGAAAGGGTTAAAGAAAACAAAACTAATTATTTTCGGTCCAGGCTATTTTGATGACCCCACAGTGCACGAGATTTTAATTTGCACCCTTATGCAAAGTTATTTACATTGATAATTTTGCCTTTTGTCAAGAACAATTTGTATGCAGCTATGAGAGCAAAAACTCCATGAACCCAGAGGTGAGTTCTACTCAGCTCACAAACTCATTATACACAAATCGCCAGTGCAGTACTCTGGACTTCACAATTAAACCTTCTCAATGTTTGATGACAGCCTCTGCTCATTAACTTTCATGTTTTTAAAAGATCCATGTCTTTTTATGCCAATTTACGAAAATGATAGACTCTCGGTGCAAAACAGTTGCACCATCATTACAGGCTACCTTTGTATTTGCTGTCATATATAATTGTTACAACCTGTTTGCACCATCGTCATCCAGCCGTAGGCATGATATCAGCTTTGATTAAATAAAAATATCTGCAACAATGTTTTACTTATCTTAAACAAGTGCCACTACACTCTTGAAATTGTTCATTAAGCAATCCTGAAAAAAAGTAAACCTTCACTTACTTGGTAAAATCATTATTTTGAAGTTGCACCTCTGGAGAAATACAAATTTAAATAGACTTAGCAAAAATGAGTAAATTATAATGTAATCAAAAATAAAAGCAAAAGACATGAACTGAAAAGATAAATTGAAAAAGACTTAAACTATAATTGAATAAGCAAAAACGCCCAAACTGGTCTTATCAGACGTGATGGCATCATAATGGAATTGATGCCAAAGAATTCCCTTTTCCCTCTGGTGGACCAGTCCAACTGCCCTCAATGCTGAGAGGGGCAACAGTTAAGAATACAAACTAAAATAAAAGAAGAATTAAACATCTGGAGACATTAAATACCAGAAAAAAGTCTTTGCAGAAGCATTTAAATAACGAAATAGGGTGACAAAACACCATAATAAGCTGAGTAGTAATTTAGTAAAGGTACTGTCTAAACAGTTCAACAAAAACTTTCCCTGCTTTTGGAAAGAATGAACTCTTCCATGATAGTGTCTAGTTCATAGAACTACCCCAAACATCTATGCCACAGACATATGGATTTGAAGGCTTTGTCTCTGGAGAGATAATACAGCTTCGTTACCTGGCAACAACACGTCATCCCTATACCCTAACCGCACATCAGACAAATTTCAGATTTTTCCTAAGTGCTTACCACGATGGTGCAGTATGTCAAACTTTATGTGCAATTTTTATTTGGTGAAACAAAATGACATAAAATGCCCTGTCATTCAAGTTGCAAAAGTGAACTTTGATCAACAACTGATTGATTATGAAGTAAAAACTATAGTGTGTAAGCCAAGTAAATAAGAAGAAAGCTTTTCACCTACAAATGATAGGGCTTGCTGCATAGATTATCAAAGAATGCCCTCCTGCTGTTTCTGTCACAAGTATAAAGAAGGTTCTTAATTGCCACCCATTTCAAAATGGTCGCCATCCCGGACAGTGACCTGAGAGCTGGACGGTTGGCATTCCCAGTGGGAATCCTCTGAAGAGGCAGCTGCTTCGCAGAGCAGATTTTTCCCATGACCACAGATGGGAATGGCCTTCTGGTCTGGCCTGGTTCCCACAACACAAGGACTAGTGTGTGAGGGACATAAATGACATAATTTGACTTAAAAAGGCAGAAAGACACACGACACGGGCTGGAAATTTTGTGCTCCTGTGTGTTGGTCACAGGTGTTTAAGCGCTCGCATTCATAAAGTATTTTGGATGGTGACAACGTAATTTCTTTTGGAGACTGCACCCCTAGATCTGAAAGCTGGGATCGTGAAATCTGATTTATCAGCTTTTATGTTCATGTCACACGGACCTCGGAATTTCAGCCATTTTTTCAATGTAGCCTTACTGTCCAATTACTCATGAACTCTACTGAATATAATATAGAGTCGGAGACTCCACAAATGTAAGAGAGAACACAAACTGTCTTTACTTTAGTTTCTGTTTGTATTTTTTTTAGAATTACAGGCACCCAAATCCAAATAATAAGTCTTGCTATCATGTTGATTAAAAAACAAGAGCAATCCGAGATTTCTGATCTCCGCCAAAGGATGAAATTGATACAAATGCAAATGCGGATCCGGATCATCACCAAAATTTAATGGAGTCGTCCCTGGACCAAGATCTATCTCTGGTAAAAATTTCATAAAGATCTATCTAGTAGTTTCTGAGAAATCTTGTCCACAGACAGACAAACAAACAGACAAATAAATAAATAAAATAACGGACCCGATCGCATTATCTCCTTGGCGGAGATAATTAAGGATTTTTAAGAAATAAACCATATGGTCCTGATCAATTTTAACTACAATTTGTCCTTCAGTTAGAATGGTGAATTTAAGTTTATTTTTTACAGTTTACATCGTATAGTTTGGTATTTTTATTAATTCCTTTTAGCCCGCTTGGCCTTCAGCCCAATCGAACTTAAGCTGTGGTTAGATGCCTTCATGTCGTGCTTCTGAAAACCTTTTGCCTTGTCAGTGCTTTAGCGCCTTCAGTTTTTGACAGGTCCTTTTCATAATTTATATGGGTGTATATGTGATGAAAATCTAGGCCAAAATCGATTCTGGCGATGTTACGATAGGCCAAGCGGGTGCAGTGGCTTTGCCACTACTTTTATCTATATTGTGTAAAAAAAAAAAAATAGAAATGCTCGAATAGTACAATTTCAGTGAGTTCAGTACAAAGCATTTTCAGATGTATTTTTGGCGTGTATATTTGTGTCAGTAGATCCTTGCCTTACAAGCAGGGCACATTTAATACAGGCTGTGAGAGGAAGGGAAATGGTTGGCCCTAGACCAGGTTATTGATGGGGCCTATCACTCCTAATAGTTTTCTGACTTCGAGGCTTCATCAAGATTCATTCCTGGGGTTCCCATTAATGTTAATGCGTTGTATTTAAACCCGTGGATGTTTTATTATGGGCCCTTAAATTAAAAAACCCTGTAAGGCTTTGCTACATTATTTCACAAGTTCTGCAGAAAGAAACTGAAAATGCCTTCCTATTAGGTGTGTTTTACAGGTACCACCTAATTATAGGCCGAGATCTCTGAGAATCGCTAAATTTCCACCCACCCTGTATCTGTGGGTCAGGTGAGAAGACTGTGGCAAATCTATTGCACTAATTGTTTTATGGTGGATAAAAAAGATAACCAGGTCGGGTTTTTGAACTGAGAGTGGGATGTTTCTTATCTGTTGTTATGCCTGTAATTTTATATGTTGCCAGACCTTGTATCTTGTTTGGTGTAGTTAACTTGTATTAGCGCTTTAGCATTGTGGTATCTCGACTCACTGGTCTGTTAGCGGTGCCACTTTTACACTGCAGGTCCATCCAGATTACAGCCACAGTGAGAAGAGTTTAAGGTAAGGTGGAGACACCTTGTTCATGCTTTTAATCACTTGCGATTTCCAGCTTTCCAGTCAGGGTGTTGACTCTTAACCTTATGCTGATGGATCTTACATCGTGAATGCCCCAACCAGTTATTTTATGTGTGAATTGACTCAATGGCAATGCACAGAGTGACCCAACTGCAAATAGAGTTGCCCTCCACAAGCACTGTACCATCCATCTCCTTGTAAACTCCTCCATCCCCCTGATGCACCCTGGAACAAGTATGAGTCTGCTTCAGAGAGGTCAAACCGGCCTCACTTTGTTAGTTGAGCCTCCGAGGCACGACAGTGATACTATCACAATTGCAAAGGGGTCAAATGGATGGAGCCCTAAATTCCATGAGCTTCAGTTACAAAATTGGCATGATTATTGAAGGTGGCAAAGTTAAAGCTCTCCAACAAAGATCAAATCGATCCATATCTGAGAAAGGCTCAACATAAACCGTGTGCTGACCCGTTAGCTCCACAAAACTAATATGAATGCCAGTGTCTCCGATGAAGGGCCCAGCCCTTGCAGGTCCCACACTGCATTGCCTGCAAAATATGCTCTATAAAGACTAGGCTGTGTACGCCTGATGTGGGAAAAACATGATTCTGGTGGAGGTCGTGGACAACACTGTGATAAAACTTTAGGAGCTTGGGGTTTCTCTCAGGGATCAAATGATTATATTTGACATTTGATCTGCAATGCTGTTTTAAATAATTCTACTCTCCACTTCTGTTAAAAATGAAGAAGTCCAACAGGAGGTCTTCATAGTGAATTTGTTACTGGATGCACAACACTGGAGTGAAATCTGATTTTGTATCTGTCAACAAGATGGATTTTTGTTTTTAATTTCATGAAATGCTATGTGGTCACTGAGCAATTTGTGCCTCAGTTTGTTCCTGCCAAGTTCATTCTTCCTTCATTATTTTCCGACAATTTATAAATGGCCGCTTCGAGAAATAAAATAAACAGCTTTTCATTTACTGTATTTGAATCAATACATTATTTTTCAGTTGTTATTTGATTAAATCAGCTTTCATCCTTCCTAAGGGATATGTTGTTATTATAGATCAAACTACACACTTGCATTGTGTGATTTTTTTTCCTTCCATTTGGGATGAAAGAAGCCCCTTCTGCATTGCGTAGCCAGCTTTCTGAAATGGTTGCAGTAATTTTAATGCCATATTACCCATGGACCTGTATATGGGTTTATCAAATGCAGCTGCATTATTGAAACCTAAGAAACTTTATGCCTATTTTAAATCGTAGTACACTCTCAGAAATAGGGGTAAAGCAGGAGTCCATTTCTGTTCCCCAAGGTATTATGTACCCTTTGGTGCTAATTATAGGACCTCAAGGTACTCGTGTGAACCTTTTAAGGGTCTAAAACGTACTTTTATGTTCCAAAACAAATAAAAACCCACTTCTAAGGTACAACGGCAGGCTTGTCACTGGGGCAGTACCCTGAAAGGTACTGCTGTTGTACCTTAGAAGTGGGTTTTTATTTGTTTTGGAACATAAAAGTACCTTTTAGATGCTAAAAAGGTTCACACAGGTACCTTGGGGTCCTTTAATTAGCCCTAAAGGGTACATAAGTGCTCAATGTACCTTGGGGAACAGAAATGGACTCCTGCTGTACCCCTATTTCTGAGAGTGTACAAATCCAGGTTTCCAAAGATCATTCCAAATGTATCATTTTGAATTACAGGGAAATTAGTATAAACCTACTTCTAAATATAGATATTTTCCATCAGATGTAATCCGGCCGTCATAAAGACATGGCATCCTGGGTTTAAATATTTCACTCAATATAAGTGATATGCTGCTTCACTGAACCGCTTCAACCAGCAGATACAAAATGCATATGTGACATTGTCCTACAATTTTTGTAACTTGAGGGGCGATTCAAGCAAAATTAGAGTTTAAATGGTTATAATGAATTATGGTTTTGTAGAGGGCCTCAGCAAAATGTGTCCAATGTTTCCCTATGATCTATCATTCTTTTGAGGATCAAGGGGACCCGTCACACCAACCGTAGAGGGTTCTCTAAAGAGCTCTTGGGTTCCTTTATGGAAGCATTATGCAGAACCCTTTCAGAACTGTTTATTCTATCCATGTACCATTGAGACCTGCTGAATTACCTGACTTTTTTCTCCACGCAGTTACTTTTCCGTGACAAGATCTGTTCAATTTCCTGAAAATGGTTTTGATACCATGGGAAAATTGGGGCTCCAAGATTAATGTTTTCCACCCCTGTCATTAAAAGAAAAAAGGTGATTGGACAGTTTATTATGTCTAACACCAACTGGGTATGACCTTATTTTTTAAACTTGGGGCACCAAAACTGCACTTTTTAAATGGCGCACGAACAGCATGAAGAAAGGGAAATAATTTGAATAAGTTTGCACTCATTTCTTTCCTGAAAGGACAAAGGGAGTGTTGTTATCAATTGCAGAAACTCCTGTGACTGCATCACCAGTCTGCGAGTGCTAAATCCTCCTATTCTTACCGTTTTAACTGGCAGCAGCAACAGAGCTGGCCTCTGTTTACCGCTGAAGAGGAATTATCCTCATTCTGAGTGAGGAAAATACTTTTACAGATGAAGGTTACAGGACCCTGCCAAAAGGGTGTGAGTGTGTGTGTGTGTAGTACTGCAGTACTGTGCCACCCTGTATTCAGCCTGAACTGCAAATGCGTCAAATATCTCCCTACCACTCCAAAACCCAAACAATAGTCTGTGGACCAATGCCTGTCCCTACCAACATGGCTGCCAGCCCCTACCAGCATGGCCGCCACTCCACAGCAGTTTCCATGAGACATAAGGAAAGGCATAGAGACAACCGGCAAATCCGGGTACTTTGCCAAACATCAAGGCCGCGCCCCTTTTTGGGGGATAGAAAACCTCAGACCCCATTGACCCTAATGTAACTTGATGTGTTTTCAGGTGTAAAATTTATCCGATTCATTTAACTGAATTTCCTGTTTATATCAATTTATTGATGTAAAGCGATTATTTTGCTACTTTGCCCGGACCTGAGCATTTGCGTTATTTTAATAAATTAAGGTTGATCAGTCCACCCTCTTGCCCTTTCACTACCGCAAATTTCGAAGTCTGTTTCAGTTTAGGATTTAGAATAATTGACAAATGCACATAACGTTCGATCGCAAAACTGACTCGGTTGGCTGACGCTACTTTACGTTAGCTAGTTAAGCAATTAAAGAATAAATAATGACACGAGACAAAGATCAAAGCGAATAAACCTATGAAAGTATAGTACCAAGTCTTACATATTAAAGGTTACTGACGTTACTTTCTTAGTTTTAAAAAAAGAGCGGTATGGCCTGTTATGAAACGTTTCCCACTCATATAAACATGGGAAGACACTGGATAAATAGCTTTTACTCTTCATCTTCTCTTCACTCTCCTTTTTGGATTCTTCCCTTTTCCAGGGTGGGGAACCTGAGGTCCGGACTGGTCATTTTATTGGAGGTGCAACCCGGCACACAACAACTTTTGGGCATTTTACTGCTCAATTATCGCGCTTATTTCGCATTGATTTCAATGCATAAGAGCGTTTGTTTTCCCCCAAAAAGGGGTGCAGCCTTTTGCGCTGGGCTCTTGATGACGTTGAACCGGTCCTCTCTGTGAAAATGCGTGCTGCCATCTGACACTTTAAGACTCTTGAAAATCCACAGGCTGAGATTCTTTGGGAACCACAGCTCTAATGTATTACCTTCTCTGAGGTTTATATATGATTATAATTTATCAGTGTACAGGCAACCCGTGCACATGGAGGGCAGATTCTGAGTGCCTCAGTTCGCCTGGCAGGATTTCATTCTGGCGCGAGAGGACTGTTTATTTACCATTTTCATTTGTTAATTATCCAATTAAAGTTTATGGTATTGATATGACAGCAATTTTAGAGGCCATTTCCGCTGGTGCCAAGGCGTGAATCCTCTGGCTGTTATGTGCTGTTTGTATTACTGCTCTGTTCAGAGATTCATAGAAGTGGGTTTTCTTCTGGCTAACTGTCTTGGATTTGATGAGCTTCTCAGCTCAGTTTCAATGCTGCACAGAAAACTGCCCCTTCGGGAAGCTGGACCTACAGCAAACTGCTCCTACGATGGGAGCTTCACACGGATGGCTCTGAAAAGCAGGTAAAATGGACATATTTAGATTTTTTTTTTTTACTGCTTTTATTAACGCACGTTAAAGCCACTTTTAGAACCCATCAATGGATGAAGATAATTTGTTTTCAAAGTTCAAGTGTGCTTTTTAATGTGCACTATTCAGGCTTGTTTCTCACAGATTTGAAAAACTCAAGAAAGACAACATTTTTAAAACAAAATTTCTTGGACCATGTGAAAAACACACAAACCACAGACGCGCGCACACACACACACATTTATTTATTGAGAATAAACTTTAAATGGGCCCCACTTACATTGCTATTCACTCTTATTGATGGCTATTAACAAAAAGTTTTGTGATAAAGCCATACTGCGCTTTAGCTGAGCAGATGTGATATTATTTCCATGAAAATTTGTGTCTTTTGTGAAGTTTTCTGTTTGATCCCCCTGTTATTTCAGCTGCACGCGTCGTGGTTGCAGTGAACAATCCACAGCCAGGTGTGTCTGCATAAATCCGCTCTCCTGAGCATATTTAAACAAGAAAAAAAAAAGCACTGAATATGTCGTTGCTCATAAATCGCACATTAGGCTTTAGAATAATGAGAATGAAGAAGCAACATTGGGGAAGTGTCACTGACAGAGGGAAGGTCTCGCCTCAACAATGTGGCCCATAAAAAGCAGAAAAGAGAGAGGGGAGTTGGACTATTTGTCTTTTTTAGTCTGTTTTAGACCATCTGCTTGGCACATCCCACAAGCACACAGACTGAGTGCTCAGTATGCTGATATTCAAGCACACAGATTGAGCACTCAGTATGCAAACAATCGAACACACATATTGAACACTCAGTATGCAAACAGTCAAGCTCATAGATTGAGCGCTTCAGATGCAAACACTCAAGTGCACAGAGTGAGCACTTAGCATGCAAATGCTCAGGCACACAGAATGAACAATCTGTATGCTTACACTCGAGTACACAGATTGAGTACTCAGTATGCAAACATTGAAAAATTGAAATTGCTTTATGATTTCTTCTCCTCGACAGCAGAATTGCACTTACGCACACTCACAGACAACATAGCCTGAAACATAGCTGTCTGCTTGCAGGCAAACACACACACACACACACACACACACACACACACGCACACACAGAAAGATGTGTGCATGTGCATGTAAAGAAACACATTTATAGATGTGAAAATGCATTTGCACATCCACCCGCTGACACGGGAACTTGTGTTTATGTGCGAGCATGTGCAGACACACGCGTGTTTGCAGGAACACATGCGAACATGCTTGTGCCGCAGGATGCACAAACCTCCACATGCATGCATGAACACACACGCACACACGTTCTTATACCAAACATATTCACATGAGTCTGAATGATGCCTCATTCCTGACCACAGCAGACAGAGCATTTTATGACCTGTGTATAAGAAGTACCTACGTCACATAATAACACTTTTGAGTCTATTGCACTTACACAGCAAGATACCAAGGTGCTATTGACTGAAAATGATAGTATTGTTGTGTGTAAACACATAGTAAAGCATTCTAGTTTGGTATATGTCTGGGGTATTATTTTAGTCCCATTCCCATTTTCAATTTTTATTGTTATTTCTCAAATAATTCTGGCTCGACACCGTAGTAACCCAGCTATGCGCTATTGTGGTGCTAAAGTCTAACTGGACTTGAATTGTCACAGGTCATGATAAAAGTAGAACATATTTGGTACTGAGTACCATAAGTCATGATCGTTGATGTAAAATGTGGTGTCAACTGCAAAACTGAACCACTTCAGAGGATTCCAGATGCTATTGGCAGGCGCAGTGAATACGGACATAAAATCCGGCTTTTTCTCTGAGACACTCATATCTACCTATATACCAACTTTCATTCAATTGCAGGGGGGTCAACTGTGCACCGAAAGTCAATCTCTCGTGGAAATGGCTCTAAAGTACTTTTTACCACTAAATGGCAGGACTTGAGTACATTTAACTGATGAAGCCAACTGTCCAGCCCCCATGGTCGCCATTTCACAGCTAGTCATGTGACACATACTAGCATTTTGATTGGACAGTCATGAACTTAGGTTCCTCTTACACTAAAGTTAAGTGAATTTGATAATGGCAACATACCAATACACAGGACTTGTGTACTTCTTCTGAGAAGTCTTTGGCATCAGATGATGCTCTGGCCATTGTGGCTTTTAATCCTGGGGACAGCTTAGTTTTTTGCAAAATGTTACTTAAGTCCTTCTTGCTTGCAGGTCTTCATTTGCTTAAATGACACCACACATTTGCTGAATTTTATGAATATAATCACAAGCACGTAAACGTGCAACCTCATGTATGCTGTGGCACATAATACTCACTCACATATAGGCACACATACACACACATACACACACAAAGAGAGAGAAGAAAATCCGCACACTGTTGCTGCTCACCGATTTATTAAACACAACGTTTCGACCTCACACGGTCTTCGTCAGGTTTATATGTCTGTGTCTGTGTCTGAGTGACAGTTCTTTTACAGAACAGGAAGGGGCGGGCTTAGTATCAGGTGAAAAACATCAATGTTCCACAACCCCAACAAGTCAGAAAACAAACACTTAATAATATACAATGACATAAATATCCCAAAAAAGTATTGAAAGACAAGACTAAAGACAAGTATAAAAGCCACGTAGTGAAAAAAATATATACACATATCACCAGTACCAGTGTAGTTTCACCGGATAAAAACAAAAATATACAAAAGTAATGGAAAATATTACTACCCAAATTCAGAGTCATCTTATAAAAAGGGTTTGATGTCGAACTCCTCATTCAGTCCGTATGGGGACATAGTATTGAGATAGTAGATGTAATATGTCTCTCGTTGTAAGGGGTCTATGATGCACTCTGTGCGAGGCTTAAGTGTAGGGGCCCTTCCATTCAGAAAAAACTGCATAGCCTCTATGCCGCCATCGTGTGGGATGTTTGTATAGAGGCTAGAGACGTCAAACGTCACAAGTAAAATGTCAGTGTCAGGTAAAGTAGTCTTTTGCAGTTTGTTTATAAAATCAATAGAGTCCCTGAGGTAGGAGGGTAAGGAACAAACAAAAGGTTTTATACAATGGTCAACAAACCTAGAAACATTAGATGTCAGAGACCCAATGCCACTCACTTAAGCCGCGCACAGAGTGCATCATAGACCTTGCGCACTTGGTCCTCACCACCAATTATTTTCTTTTTAAAGAGGAATATTTTGTACAAGTCAAAGGGACAGGATTGGGTAGCACCATGGCTCCAAATGATGCAAACCTCTATATGGGCTTTTTTGAGAACCTGTTTGTGTTGAATTCGGAGGCAAATCCACATTTTAATAACCTTTTACTATACCAACACTTCATAGATGATGTGTTCATATTGTGGAAAGGCGATGAAGAGTCTGTCAAACAATTTCATCAATACTTAAACTCTGTGTTCGATCATTTAAATGTTACCCTGGACTTCCATTCAACACGAATCAGCTTTCTGGATGTTTTAATCACCCGAGATGGCACAAGGATGCGCACAGACTTATTCCGCAAACCTACAGATAGGAATACTTTGCTTCGGGGTGACAGCTACCATCCTAGCCACCTTATTAGAAGTCTCCCAATAAGCCAATTCCATCGTGCAAAAAGAATTTGCAGCACCGATGAGACATATGCCACACAAGCCTCTGATCTTGCGCAACGATTCCACGAGAGGGGTTATAAAAAAGAGTGGATAGACGCAGCAAGCGCGCGTTTTGCGAATATTACGCAAGAACAATGTTTAGCCCCAAGCCCGCAGGTCAAAAACGTACGCGCAACTCCACATTGTGCATTACCAGATACTCTCCACTTGGTTCAGAATTCGGGAAAATCATACGCAAACATTGGCACGTAGTCGAAACTGACCCTAAACTTAAAAATGTATTTACAGATCCTCCGTCCATGGTTTTTAGACGAGCCCCGAATTTAAGGGACATGCTAGTTAGATCACACACCCCTGTTAGAAAACAGAAATCTTTTAGCATACCTGACGGCAACTATAAATGTGGCAAATGCGCTCAATGTGGCTACACGCAGAGGAGCAAAACATACACACATCCACACAGCGGTAAAACTTTGGATATTCGTGGTGTCATCACATGTAATACACAGCATGTTGTGTATTTGATTAAATGCCCCTGTGGACTGTCCTACGTTGGCAAGACCAATAGAGCCTTACGCACCCGCATATCTGAACACTGCAGCAATATAAGATGCGGTGACATTCGGAATCCCGTCGCGGCGCACTTCATTACTGCAGGGCATAGTGTGTGCACCATGAGATACATGGGGATTGAAAAGGTTGAGAGGCCTCTAAGAGGTAGCAACCATGAGCGCCTACTCTTACAACGAGAGACATATTTCATCTACTATCTCAATACTACGTCCCCATACGGGCTGAATGAGGAGTTCGACATCAAACCCTTTTTATAAGATGACTCTGAATTTGGGTAGTAATATTTTCCATTACTTTTGTATATTTTTGTTTTTATCCGGTGAAACTACACTGGTACTGGTGATATGTGTATATATTTTTTTCACTACGTGGCTTTTATACTTGTCTTTAGTCTTGTCTTTCAATACTTTTTTGGGACATTTATGTCATTGTATATTATTAAGTGTTTGTTTTCTGACTTGTTGGGGTTGTGGAACATTGATGTTTTTCACCTGATACTAAGCCCGCCCCTTCCTGTTCTATAAAAGAACTGTCACTCAGACACAGACACAGACACATAAACCTGACGAAGACCGTGTGAGGTCGAAACGTTGTGTTTAATAAATCGGTGAGCAGCAACAGTGTGCGGATTTTCTTCTCTCTCTGTACGTCTTTAATTGATCCAGCACCTGTTTATTGGATGTGCGCACATCCACACACTACTTTTACAGATACACACACACACATACTCGCGCACACTCACATACATGTACTTGCAGACATGAAAACATACTGATTCATTCAGACACACAGATGGTTGTGTTTTCATGTTTTGTGCGGTCATCCAATAGGCTTACTGTACATTCATTCCCTAACCTCTTTCCCTGACCTTAACCGTAACCAGTACACACTTAACCCTTACCCTAACTCTTACCCTAACCTTAAACTAACCCTCACCTTAACCCCGTACCCTGACCTTAAACTAACCCTCACCTTAACCCCGTACCCTAAACTTAAACTAACCCACACCTTATCAACGTACCCTAACCTTAAACTAACCCTAACTTTAACTTCATACCCTAGTCTTAAACCAAGTCTATCCTTAACCCCATACCCTAGCCTTAAACTAACCCTCACCTTAACCCTGTACCCTAACCTTAAACTAACCCTAACCCCATACCCTAAAATAGCTCAAATTCCATACGGGGACCTCAAAAATGTCCCCATATTGGTAAAGAAATCTGGTATTGCATCTCTTCTTGTCCTCACAAGGGTAGGTATTAACTGACCACACACACAAACATATGCGCACACACACACACGCTCTCTGTGAGCAGCACAGTGTCCGCTTGCTATAACCACCACCCCCCTGCCTCCCATTCAGCTGTGAATGATCCTGTAACATCTGTGATGTTCCCCTGCTGGATGTTTACGGAGCTGCAATCAGCTTTTGCAGAGCCGCGAGCAGCAGGAGAGACGCCTCCCTCACTATGGTGTCAAATAACATCCTGTCTGGAAATGACCACACAACAATGCATACCGGGTACGGATATATAAACACAGCTTAGGGTCATCTGCACAATTTTACCCTGTAGGATTGCCCTAGATAAAAATTCAAACGATTTACTCATTTTTAATGTTGATTTGGTTTAATCAACATCAGCCCAATGCCACTGATTTACCAATTCCAGGGGGCTGAGGGGGGTAGGAATTAATTTTGTTTCTTCAACTGCTCAGAAGTTTGTGAAAAAAATCAACATCTCGGTAATTGCTTTCATTCACTGGACTTCCTATCTTGTTGATTGTATCAAACACTCCAGACCACAGTGAAGACGCAGGACTTCTTAAAAATTCCTGTTCTCGAACTCCATTGAATTTAATTACTAGTGTCGACTACTGCATCAGCATTCATTACATTTATGTATACGCGCTGTTACTTCTTGAAGGGTCAAAGATGTATTCAAATGAGACAAGATGAGCTTTGACATTGATGAGCTTGTAACACTGTGTCAGGAAACAGGAAAAGGGGTGTGGTGTCAAACAGGCTCTCACTACCTAAACATGGGAGCTCTTCGAGACGGAAAATAAGTTTCAGTCTTCACTTCTCGTGTCACACAAGTGCGCACTTTTAGGAAGATCGCATGGATCAGAACAAAGTCTAACTGTTTGAAGCTCATAATCAATTCTCTTCTATGCGTGTATCACTTTTTACTGAGAAATTGTCATAAAGACACTGTCCAGCAGATGGGCAGATTCTTGGCTAGAATTGCAACACACACATTCACGAATGAGCAGTTTGAATGCTCTCAGCTGAATATTGTACGACTGGGAGAGAATATTCTCTATTGTGGAGACTAGGTTCCACCAAGTGATGGGGACAAATGAGCCATATCATAAAATTTTAATCAATTGATGCCAGTGCTGTTTAAAATTGTCAAAATAGTGATATGGCTCATCAGCCCACACCGCTCAACAGACCCCAGTCTCACTCGTACTGATTATTGAAAGCAACACAGTTCTTGAATATTTACCAGAAAAATCACACAAAAAAATTTCTAGCAGACGCCTAATCCTCAAAGAGGTGAACATACATGTATATACTATAGCAAAGTATATTTTTCTTGCATGCACAGTCATGGGGACAGTGCCAGTACACTGTAGTTTACTCCATGAGAATAACATTTTCCATCAGGTGAATATGGCTCATTATTACTGCAGTGGCCTCATGTCTCTCTTTTGAGAGTCCAAAATTCAGTGACTGGCTAGCAGTACATTTTATAAAAAACCACAATTATAAAAATATAGCCGCAAGCGGCAATTCCGGGGTTCAAGCCAAGAAAGACCATTAGTAGTTGAATGCTTTAACATCTTAATTAATGAGTGTTGCCACTAAACGTGGCCATGTCCCCTGCCAGGTGAGAGAAATCGACTGGGGTCAGCGTACCACAAAATTACACATTGAAGCCAAAGATGAATAAAATCGGTCAAACCGTTCTTGAGATATCGCGTTCACAGCAAACGGGATGGGACGGATGGAGCTGAATACTATATCCCCCGCCCCAATACACCTTGACACCGGAGATGAATGGAATCGGTCGAACCATTCTTGAGATATCGCCTTCGGAACAAACGGGACATGACGGATAGACGGCCAGACGGAGCTGAATACTATGTCCCCCGCTCCGCTCATTATTGTGGCGGCGGGGGACAAAAACTACTTTAAGAGTGTGTTGCAGGTACTTATGTGGACCTATTTTGCGGGTGTAATGATTGAACCAACAACTTATGACCAACTTACCACATTGCTTTGTTTTGCATTTATAGCACCCCCCTATCAAACAATTTTAATGAAATTTCCAGGGTATGTTTCAAGTACTTATATGAATATATCCTGTGAGTTTTATAGCTATAGGACAAAAAATAGCTGATATATAGTCTGATTTGTGTCATGACATGCCCATTTTTTGCATTTATAGCGCCTCCTACGGGTCGATTTGCATGAAACTGTCAAGGTTTGTTCCTTGTACTTATATGGACATAGCAAGCTCTGTGATGACTGGCCCAATGGTTCTTGAATCTTGTCCATTTATGTGCTAAGCCACGCCCCTGCTGAAGTTCATTGGTCAATATCTTGAAAACAAAATGAGATTTCAACAGGTTTTAAGCAGTGTTTGATAAGCTTCGTCTATTGATATTCCAAAGCAAATTTCGAAGGAATCAGACCTACGGCCTATTAGGAAAAGTCAAAATGTTTTTTTCAAAAGATTCAAAATTCCGGACAATCAAATATGGCGGACCTTAGAGGTGTTTAAAAGTTGTAGAGTTTAGACCGAGGAATGTCTGTACCAAGTTTTGTGTAAATCGGACTTAAAGCATAGAAGTTATGATCTTTAAAGTGAAAAACTGTTTTTCTTGAATTATAGCACCACCATTAGGCTGATTGAGTTAAAAATGCCTTGGGCAGCATTTACACACAACTTCCAACCAATTTGTAAAATTTCAAGTCTCTACCATTTACCATCTCGTGGGAATTTGCAAAATCATTTCTGAAGAAATAATAATAATAATAATAATAACGATAATAAACCCCCTTGAACCCCTAATAATAGCAATATAAAACCCTATGGTCTTGTCAATGTCCAAAATCTTATTGGTTCATTGGAGTCAGATGATGACTCCATCATCTGCTTCGGATTGGTTTCCTATTTAGCAGAGGAGAGAGAGAGACAGTGAGTTGAGAATGTTCATACTTTAAAAAACTGTGACGGTATTTGCAGTAAATGTGTGTGTTTCCCAAGTGCAGTTTTCTTATAAAAACCTACAGTATGTCATTTATTGCCTTTTTATGGGACATTTTCACAAAATGCTCCTCTGTTTAGGTCCCCTTTCGCCCTTCCCCAGCCCGCAAAACCATCTCTTCTGTGTTTTGTTGAGTTAGAAAACAGTTTTGAAGCGTTAGTGTCGAGCCTTGTCAGTACTTACACAGGCTAGTACCCATTTCCTCAACGCATTAAATCTTCCTTTATTTCTGTGTTATGTTTGGACCATCATGTGCCATTGATCACAATTTACTGTTGGTGCACTAAATGTCTCCTAATGCCACATGCACATGTGTGTATAATGGATATATATTTATTCCATTTAATGAGGACAGTATAGGACAGGTTATCATGGGTCATGTATTGTCGGACAAACTCATCAAAGTGATATAACCTAACCTTTAACAAACATGCTTCATCTCACTCAGATCGATAAACAAAAACCACTGTCCTGCTATGTCCCATTTTGTCGCCAGGAGCGAAATGTCAAAGCAAAAAAAAAAAAAAAAGGAAAAGTAGATTGAATTACAGAGCTGAAATGTCATGTGATAACATGAAGGGTCAGAGGTGAGAGGTTAAGGCTGGGTCTGAATGGTTTTGATCCTCTCGCATTTAAATAGAAAGTCAGATATGTCTAAAATTCTGGTGAAAAGACCATACACTAACCATGGCACAGCTAATATGACACAGCCATGCCACTGTCAGAGGTAGTATCTGCAAATTCTCCAGAATGCCCTCATTTCTTTACTCTCTAAAAAACATTTAAAAAGTATTGAAAAAGATACAGACTCGAGGCCAGTTCCTTGTTGGTACATAAAATTGTACCCTTTGTCAGGGATGGGTAGTGAATTTGAACTTTTTTGCTTGTGAAAGGTTCCTATTTGTAGTCACATAAAACTTTATTGTTCATTTATGGTGAAACAGTCTTGGAACCGTTTTCTTGTAAAATGCAATTTGTGAATAAAATTGGAACTGAATCAAATTTGAGAAATTTGTTCCTGAAAGAAAACAAAACTACACCACCACTCTCCCTCCCGTCCTTGTGTTAGTCTGCTATTGTTGCCTCTGTAACAGCCTCTAACACACATGTATTTATTGTCAGCGTTTGAGAGGAATTGTGGGCACCCTGGAGGATAGCGCTGGGCCTCTATTCTGGAATCCCACTGGAATTATTGAGGGGCTTCTCTAGGTGCAGGTGAAACCAAGCAGTGGGTCTCAGGCGTCTGGGATCATCACCATCTTTTGCCCATCTAGAATTGGCCTTACACAGGTTACTAGCAAACAGAGCATTAAAATGCATGTGAAGGATCGCGCTGATCTTTCAGTCTTGTCACAGAGGTGATTTAGAGTGTTTTTATGCCATCTTTAGGTGAGAATAATCCAGTACAGAGCAGGATGTGTAATCTGACAGTGGGGGAATTAGCTGCTCATCCGCAAAGCTGTTGTTGTTTTGGAATCATGGTTTTTCTCACAATTACCCAGCAAGGTAAACACAAGAAGAGCCAGTTCTGCAGGCTGCATTGATGATCATTAAGCTTCTTGATGTGTTGACAGGAGAAAATTGGACGATATGGAGCCAAAACGCCGAAAGCCGTTTTCACTTTCTCATAGGAAATTATCTGGGGCGGAGGGGTCTGTGGTGGCTTTTATGAAAAATATCACAGCTACTCATTGAAAATCTTTTCATGTTAAACCCTGTGACATTAAAGACCGCCTCGCAGGCTTTAGTAGTAGAGGAGCTGTGAGGTAATTGGAGTTTCTCCTGAGGCCACTGGGCCTCGAACATCAACACGAGTAGCTATTTCTGCCTGAAAATGCCAATGATCAGGGAAACCATTCATCAGCGTCCATCCACCCATCCATGACTTAACTCCCTTATTACTGGTCAGAGTCACTGGAGCCTATCGCAGCACGCAGTGGGTGTAAGGCAGGAACACACCCTGGACAGTATGCCAGTCCATCACAGGGCACACACACAAACAAATTAATACCAGTCATTTACACAATCCAAGCATTGGACCATTTAGAATCATCATTTAGCCTGACATGCATATATATATATATATATATATATATATATATATATATATATATATATTTTTTTTTTTTTTTTTTTTACCACGGGAGGAAATTGGAGCACCCAGAGAAGACCCTCATGAACATGGGGAGAACATGCAAACTCCACACAGATGGTCCCCAGGACTGTCCTGCTATGAGGTGACAGGAAGGCACGCCGACCCACCCAGGAGCACTGAGGCAGCTCATCCCTGTAATGAACATCAGTCTGTCATGCGATAAAATGGCAATGGTCACGGAAGCAAAGTGAAATGGCAATGATCACAATCTGCTGGGAAAGTACGACGAGTTAAGCATGTCACGCTCCAGTTTGTTCATCATAATCTTCTCGATCCTGTTTGCTTGAGAGCATGGTTATTGGCTGAGAAACAAATGAAGACCTTTGCCTGTCGCATAGTTCGTGTAAAGACCTGGAACCCAAAAGCAGCCTTAGGACTGATACTAGCTCTGTGCTCACTTGCCATTTAAGCAGGAAGTTTTTCTTTCAGATCTGTCTGTGGTTGTGTACTGCCAGACCACAAGATGGTAGTGCGATTTGGAAGGTTGCCTCAGGGCATAAATTAATACTTCTGCACTTTCCATGTTCAAAGGTTTTTATGTGGTGCTGACATTAAGCTCCTTTAGTGGAAACACAGTGAACTGCACCACGTGTCTGCAATGTATTGCAAATTTTGGGGTGCGCGTTTGCAGCTGGAGGTACACGGAACGCCCCTCACGTTGTTCCCCTTGTCTGTTAGCTGATTCATTGTTCAGAGAAAGTAACTGGCTTCAATTGGCAGTCGTCCCATAATGTGGGCTGAGCTATGCTTTGCTCATCCTGCCATTGGGATAATTCAGTGACGATGCAACTAGATCTAAATGAATTCATACCTTCAAACTGTATTCTCATGGTGAAGTCACAGTGATAAAAATTAAAGGAGCAGTATGTAAAAAATGTATGTTGATTAATCATGACATGGGCCTGATATATCACCAGACATTAAGGAATGATGTTAATTTCAAATACTTATATCACTGACAACAGCAGTCCAGCCAGAATACTTTTTCATTACAAAAGCAAGGTTGCAGCCCACAACTAATGTTTATGTTTTCATTTTGTGTTTTAGCCTGTTGCTCCGGCCTCCAACTATCTCCCAATCACAAAGTCAGTAGTATTTCGGCATCCAGGTTACCAGTTACCACTGAGCTGCAGCTACCAGCGTTTCGGAGTACAAATGTCTGACGTTACTAAACCGATATGAAATGTAATTGAGACAGTACATCGGTCAAATGAGTCCTCATTCATTTTTTACGCATATTACAGTATGGACTTTAGTGGGCTATCCACACAGAAGAGTGATGAGCAAGTTGACCAATATGACCATTGCTAAAGTTAGTAAGCCATTAGTCTCGATCTTTGCTGAACTTAACTGAACACAACCCTGTCAGAGCAAATCAATGGTGATATTGAAACGTAGCCATGGTAGCTCTGTGTAGGAGATGTTCTTGCAGGATCCGGCAACCTAGCTGGCAACCTCTGGCCTGGGGGAGAGGAGGAGTGGATACTGCGCTCTGCACTATTTTGAATGTGATTGCAGTACCCATTTTGGCCACAAACTTCCATACGGCTCCTTTAAATTCAAAGCTTTACTCACAAGCTTGATGAACTTGAACTGCCTTTATAACCAACCTTCAATTAATTTTCTTTTTGTTTGTTTTTTGCCTTTTTATAAAAGACACTGTTGCCACCGCTTTACAGAACAGAAGGGCAAACAATCGTCCTTGACTGGCAAATAGAAAACCTAAAACTTACCCAAACCTAAAAACCTGAACCTCCATTAAAAGATCAAGGAAAATATGACCCCTAGTGGATAAAAACGTCCTGTAATATTTCAGGAGCAAGCGCTAAATAAACGTCTGCGAACATTTCTTTGTGGAAGGCTTCAAACAACGAGGAGCTGTGATTAAAATTTACAGTTATTGTGCTGTCAGTGCATGACCTGCAATAAAGTAATTAAAACGCAAGCATATGAACCAAGGAAATAACGAGGAGAGGCCTGCTGCAGAAATCGCCAGGTCATGCCTGATAAACTAAACTGCGCTGAGTCTTTTATTTTTATTTGCAAACGAAAGAAACATGGCTCAATATGTCACTGAGGGAGGGAGGCGAAGGGGGCCTTGTTTTCCTGAAGACAAGCAAATTATTAGCATGCTTTGACCTCATAACTGTACTTTTAATTGCAAATGTTTATTTAATCCCAGGTGGGTATTAAGCTGTCAAACAGTTTTCTGGCAAGCCCCTATAGCTCCACTGTGAAGTTATCTTTTCTGTTCGGTTCACTCCGCTGGCCCTGGCATGGGAAATGAGAGTCATTCACTTGGATCGGTGTGTGAGTATGTGTGAGTATGTGTGTGTGTATGTGTGTGCGTGCGTGCGTGTGTGTGCGTGTGTGTGCGTGTGTGTGTGTGTGTGCAGTGTCTGTGCCTTGAAGATCAATCTACACTCAGATTCACTGCTAACTAATTGTGTGTAGCGTGTGTGTGTGTGTGTGTGTGTGTGTGTGTTTGCGTGAGTGCAGTGTCTGTGCCTTGAAGGTCAGGCTACACTCAGGTTCACTGCAGATTGATTATTATACAGTACAGGCAGGATGGGTATTCTACAAAATTAACTGTGGTAAATCCATTGTAAAATGAATTATATATATTTTTCCAAACAGAAATGCTCCATTGACATGACTTGCAAATCAAATTCTGCCTGAAGTAACAAGTTACACCAAACATCATCAATTTTTCATTCTGAAAAAAAAAAAACCTGAGCTACAAAGATTTTCTATAAAGGTGTTGCACTAGAGTAATCATTTTCATGAAGTAATTAAAACCTATTAATTTTCTCTCTCAGGCACGTGCGCCAGAGGTTCCTGTGACAGGGAGGGTTATGTATTTTCTCTGCAGTAAATAAGTAGATTGATTTGGAAAAACAAGTCTAAGGCTCAGAAAATCCACATCCCTTCTACCCAATGTTACTACTGAACGTTTTAAGCTTAGCTTTTTTAATTGATTGTATTTTCAGTATAATGTAGTTTTGTAAATATGTACATAACGATTTTTCTTGTCAAGTGACAAGCATGTTTTTTGCTAGTTTTTTCATAAAGACAAGAAACAGCCCTGGCTGCACATATCTTGGGATATTCAGGTATACTTGTGTCAGCTAGTGTCAGTTCTGCTGGCCTCTGCTCTTAAAGCCAGTATGTTTTCAATGTCTTCATTAATTTAATTAAGTCCATCTCTCATTTTAAGCTCGTTTTCTGCCAAGATGGGCTTTACCATGTTTCCAGCATCGTTATTACTTGAGTTTGCTGCGTGTTTTAACTAAATTGTTTTTTTTTTTTTCATGAAATTTCTTAGTGTTATAATGTCATTTATTGTGCATGTTACTGCAGCCAGGTATGGTAACATTCAGGTGTAATTCAGGTTCAGGACTCAGTTCACGCGTACCTCAATAAAAAAAATGCTCTGTGATTTCTTCGCAATATTATTTTGAAAGTATCTTATTTTGCGAAAATAAAAAGTTCTGTTTGCCATTTCAGTTCCCTCACATCGAATCAACTCAAATCTCAATTTATTCCTGAAGTTCCACCTGTGATGTGCTTATTCAAAGTGCTTCAAATAGTACAGATAAAACAGATCCAATAAAGAGCTACAGAACAATACTGAGAAGGCAATAAAACAACAATAAAAGTTAGACACAATCAGAAATAATATGAAACCAAGTAATACATTTATTTATTAGTACATTATATATTTTCCAACTACTGTATTTCACAGACGTTCTGATGTGATGTTTTCATCCTCTATGGAGAAACATACTTTTTGTTGAAGAACCAAGATCTGATGTAGATTAAGAGAAAACTTGAAATGAAAACCAGAAATTTCTTTAGTGTCCTGTCTCAAAGAGATGCAAAACAGTAAGTGAATATTTTTCATAACTTTTGTCAGATACTGCAGAAATATATTCACTTGATTGGGTAAAATCATCTCTCATTTTTTAAGAAGCAATAACATTTTTATTGTGCCGTCAATGTTGAAGATGTGCTTGTTTTCTGCGAGTGGTGATACTGTGTTGTCCTTGACCTTGTTCAGTGGTCAGGTCATTAATTCAAAGCAAATTGAAGTTATTTGTGAAAGTCTGAAAAGCAGGCATTCTGACTTTCTCTAATCTTGTTGTGCACTCTTCCTGTAATTTACTCATCCCGATCTCTACTTTCTCTCTCACTCTCTCCTGCACCCTCTCAGCTTCCCATCTTTTGACTCTCTCTCTCTGTCAAACTGCTTTTATATTGATTTTGCTGAAATTCAGACAATCTGAGGATCAGATCCACTTGAACACCAGACGGGGACTCTGAGAAGACCTTCACCTCGCAAAACCCCATAAATCCCTTAATGGTGTCGGGCCTTTTCCAGAGTTCCTCCTGAGAGGATCAGTTCTGCCGCGGAGTTGCCAGAACACGGCCCGTTAACTGCTTGTCCTCATTATCAAATTTACACGCAGCCTTTGATGTCGACCATGTCCCATTTTATACGAGCAGCAGCAGTCTGATAGCTTATCTGAGTAAGAATCGAGCTCCAATTGTTGTGTTTTGTTATCGACGCCTCTAGACCGGCTGTCCCCCACCCTGGGCTTACGGATGCGTCTCTCTGCGTCCTGATAATAGGCACCTGCTTTACCGATGGATGGAGTGATGGATTCAGCTCAGCTCAAAACACTACAGTCTGCGGCTCGGGTGATTCGGATACTCTGGACAGGATGTCTGAACTGTCTTGAGGCCAAGAAAGTTCACTGAAAAGCAATAAATGATGGGCAAACAAGAAATAACCGTTTTTTGGTTTGGGGATTGAGGCAGAGAGTCACTGTGGAATCAAAATGAATTTCAAGGAAGGCCTAAAGCAGTGATTTAATACAGGATGGGATATTAGTGTGGGATACCGTAAAGTATTATTTCTTTTGTCCTGACCTCACTTTACATACACAGTGAGGTTATTCCTCCCAGCATTTCTAATAGTATAACCGAACGTAAACTTAGAAACAAAATGAACAAAAGAAAAACAAAAAACAAAACTGCAAGCCATTGTTAGATGCAAGTCATTGTGAATTGCAAAAGAGCTAGCGGCTATTGGAGGAAAGGAAGGATATCATCGGAGATAACTTCAGAAACATGATTTATTTCCTGTTTATGGACGTTTGAGTGTATCATGTAGATGTGATGTAAATGCTGTGTGTGCTGCTGTTGTCTAGGCTACAGCCACTGCTTGAAATTCCCATAAGAAATGGGCCTGTTTGTTGCATAATGATTTAAGCACTTCAGCTGGAGTCTAGGTTTATGATGTATCAGTTAAATCAGTGTTTCCTAAACCTCTCCTGGAGGACCACTTGTCCTGCATGTTGTACATTTCTCCCTGCTCCAGTACAGGTGATTCAAATGATTCACATATTATCAAGCAGCTTCACAGGTTAATATTGACCGGATTACTTGAATCACCTGCGCGGGAGCAGGGACAGATCAGAAGCATACAGGACAGGGGTACTCTAGGAGATTTGGGACACGCTCCTTGGCTTTGCGCTAACGTCTCGAGATCAACCACTTACCGTCGTCTGCGCAAACTCGGCTTCAAATTTCGCATTCCAGCAGTAAAACCGATGCTGAACAAGAAACAAATGGAGAAACGGCTGAAGTGGGCCAAAGAACACGGCGAGTGGACTGCTGAAGACTGGCAGAATGTGGTCTTCAGTGAGGAATCACGCTTTTGCATCTCCTTCGGTGACTAAGGTCCTCGTGTCTAGCGTTGTGGTGGCGAAACCTACCATCTCGAGTGCGTAAAAAGATCCGTCAAGTTTCCCCAGTGCGTTATGGTCTGGGGATGCATGTCCGCTCGGAATGTAGGGAAACTCTGCTTCCTCAAGAAGACTGTCAATGCTGCCGTATACCAAGATGTTCTGGAAACGTTCCTGATTCCGACTGTTGAGGGACAGTTTGGTGAAGAAGACCTCATATTTCAACAGGATCTTGCACCGGTTCATGGGGCAAAGTCGACCAAAGATTGGTTCGCCGAAAAACAGCTTGAAGTTTTGGCATGGCCGGCCAACTCGTCTGACCTCAATGTTATTGAAAACCTTTGGGCCATCGTCAAGCGGAAAATTCGCGAAAGAAAGCCGACTACGCTGGACCAACTGAAGCAGAACATCGCCACTGCCTGGGAAGCTGTGAGTGCGGAAACTTGTGACAAGCTGGTCAAATCGATGTCGCGGAGACTTCAGCCAGTCATACAAGCTAAGGGGGCAGCCACAGAATACTGAGAAAGTGATGATTCTAATTATAATAAAAATTATTCTAATTCAGTGAAACGGTTTCTCAATTATTCTAATTCAATAAAACGACATTGTCACAATTAAAGTGCCAGTAAATACCTTGCATGTCTTCAATGATATCTCAATTGTGACAACATATAAAAATGGTATCAGTAGGTAGGGAAATCATTCATCTTCACATCGATATGTTATACAAATTTTTACAACATTGAAAAATATGGATTTTGATGTTAAAAACTCACTCAACCCTCAAACTGTCGCGCGAGCGAAAATGTGATGTCATTAGAGTAAGTTCCCTTTCTTGTGTACCACGTGACATGTGACGTAGCACACACAACAGCAATGGTGGAAAGAATCAAGTTGACAGCCTCGGAGAGAAAACGCCGGAAAATTGCCCTTGATGCCAAAAGAAGACGATCCCTAGTATATATTGGGAGTGCCATTGATCGGTGGACGAGTCTGAGAGAGCGACTGGGCATTGACAATGATGAGTTGACCCTAACTTTGATGGATTAGTAAGTTGAAATACCGTGTTGGTTTTTCTTAGCAATATTTCTTGCGCTAGTCGAGTTCATAAAAGTATACAACGCAAATGGTAGTGTGCCTCGAATGGGGGAATTATGTCTTGCTTATCGTGTTTGCCTCCACATTCTCCAAAAACGTTCCTGTCTGTCTTCTTTTTCGTCCGCGCGACGCCTTCTTTGTTTACAGTGCGCGATTTCGACCCACAATGCTTTGCGCAGTAAATAATCTAGCCGATCTATTTTTAGACCGGGAAACCCTTTTTTGAAAAATTGCATTTCCTAAGGTTATTTTTGGTCAAATATTTTTCATAATTTTTTTGGGGCCATATTACAGATAGCTTGACTTTTGGAATAAAAAAAAAAACACATGCAAGGTATTTACTGGCACTTTAAATGGCCTAAATGGGCTTTTAGGAAAGCTCAGCTGAGCAAATTTTTTACAGGTAGCGAGTTCTGTGAATACTCTAACAAGTAGGACAGGCGCGGTGAACACCTGATTTGCTTTCTGCACAAAAAATGCATCGAGAAAATTTAACGATTGCGCTATTTCAAATTATTCTAATTCGTTGACCAGCACCTGTACTGACGACAGATAAGTAATTCATTCAACCTCATTTAAAAATCAGTACCAGCCTTTTAAGGTGCTTGCTATCCAAAATAAATACCAGCTAGTTTCTGTATAGCAGACGCCTCGTTGGGCGTGGGTATACAGTTTAGCACCGTCTGTCTGTGTGTGTGTGTGTGTGGGTCCGTCCGCGTGACAGCTCGGCCACAAGAGGCGTGGGTTAGCATCTCTATAGAGTGCGCATCATCTAGTTATTTATTTATTTTTTTAAGAAAAATGGTGGACAATTATCGGGACAGACCATGGAAGTGTCTTAATCACAGCTTATTATGAGAGTTGTGAGTTGGTGTCTTTGAGCTGTCTCTGATGCTTAGTGACAGATAAATGGTCAAATGCACTCTTGGGACGACCTATATCATTCTGATACCTGTATCAATCTTAGCTAGCTATATCGTACCATCTACTGTCAGTTAGAGGAAATGCATTTATTCAATTTAGCTAAATCAAAGGCAAAGATATAACATATCCCTCCCGCCGATCAAAATTAATGACAAGAGTGGGGTCTTGCATCACAAATAAACAATAACAATGTTGGTTTCCATCCTTCACAACAAACTTTAATTGCTGAAATTTAAGTTCTTTCTGGATTAGCACTAGGAAACCTGAAACCAGGGAATCTTGTGGCCTTTCTCCTATCTGTTGCTGCACCCGCAGCCCCAGCAACACGTTATGTTAACAAATTTTGAATGTATATCTTCAAAATTATGAACACACTCATGGATGAACTCATTCACATTGAACCAGTGCCACAATGGAAACAAAATGGCTGCGAGGCCAGATTTTCTGGAACCCTCATGGCGCAACCCTCTTCATCCAGAGACTCAAGTCCCACCTAAACAATGTCAAGACTTATTTGTGCTGAGCCACTCTGATGCTCATGATGCATTTTGATTCTTGCATCAAATTATGATTCTGAGAAATTACAAAAGCTCATTCATATTAAAGTGTGGCATTAATAAAAGGTTCGTTTGGTGACCAGTTGCCCCTAGCCCAATTAATACTGAGAGTTTACTGGACTGTTGGATAGCACATTAAAATTGCTTAATAACGCAGGGATTAGGCACTGCCTTTACAGCTGTTCTGTAAAAGGGCATATCCTGGCTGATTTAAAACGTAAAATGCACCCAACTTTGTGGTAGTATATAGGATTTTTAGTCACTTTACGTATTTTAACCAATGTACAGTTTTTAGGTTGCCGGCCTTACGCCAGTAACCTATTGTCTTCACTTTGCGTCCGGCGTCGGCGTCGTCCGTTTAAAGCCGTATCTCAAAAACGGTCTGATGAATTTTTTTTTTATTTGAGGATGTGATCAAATCGGTCATCAAGTTAATGCCCAAGCAAAAATTTTCTTGATGGAATCGTTCGTTTAGACTTGGCGTCTATTTTAATGTCTCAAATCGCCATTTTTGGCACTTCGGTGCAATTTTCTCCAAAACTGTCTGATGAATTTTTTTTAATCACAGCAATGGAATCAGTATCATGACCTGCTTCAACAGTGTAAACGGCGTTTATATTGAATTGCTCCTTCATAGCGCCACCTAGGCAACGTGTCTGGACTTCATCATTTTTCGGGGTGTTTTGTGCTATAACTCTCTTAATATACCACATAGAGCTTAGGTATATATGAAGTGTCAATAGGGAATCAGGTATGCCAAACATTGTGAATCAGTCACATTTGACCTTGGGCCTCAAGGTCAAATGGAGAAAATGTGCTATATCTTTCTTAATATAGCAAGAGCTTCGATATGTAAGAGGGTCCTACAGGGAATCAGTATGCTGAACATTTTTAGTCAGTCACTTTTGACCTTCGGCCTCCAGGTCAAGGTCAAATGGTAAAAATGTGCTATGACTCTCTTAATATGACATTTAGAGCTTAGATATGTATGAGGCACCTGAAGGGAATCATGTATGACAAACAGTCTTGGTTGTTCGAATTTCACCTTGAGCCTCAAGGTGAAGGTCAAATGGCAAAAATGTGTTATAACAGCTTAATATGACACTTAGAGCTTAGGTATATGTGTGGCACCTATAGGGATCATGTAAGCCAAACATTCTCGGCAAGTTGAATATGACATTGGGCTTCAAGATCAAATGGCAAAAATTGCTATAACTTGCTGAATATGGCAGTTAGAGCTCAAGTATGTTTGGGGCATCTATAGGAAACCATGTATGCTGAACATTCTTAGGCAGTCAGTCAAATTTGATGTTGGGCCTCAAGATCAAGGTTATATGACAAAAATGGCCCATATTTGTTTAATATTGTTTGTAGAGCTTAGGTTTGTATTGGGCACTAATAGCAAAGCATGTTTGCTGGTCGTTTTCGACATATTGGATTTGACCAGGGCAACAAGGTCCAGGTAATGACAAAACGGCCTAAAAGTCCTTTAATGTTGGCTTTAGATCTTTGGTATGTATTGGATACATGTATTGGTCTTCAAGGTCAAGGTCATGCGACAAAATCAATCTATTTTTTCCCTCGTTTAATGTCCTTAGAAATAAGTATGTATTAGGCACTAACCTACAAATAATTACAATTTTTACGGGCATTGTAGCTGCATGGTCAACCTTTTTTCACGATCAATTGCGACAATAAAAACTGGTCAAAACCCATTTTTGGATGTTTGTTCCTATTAGCATCATGGAATAGAAAGAATAATACTAATTAGACCCACTTGGTGGCAGTGTTGTGTAAAAAAAAAAATCATTGTCTGAAAGCAGCGCAAGAACCAGAAGTGAATTAAGAAGATGGTGCTCTTAAGAAATTGACAGCAGATGACAGTGAAAGTTCAGGTTAGAAAAACAGAAGATGTAGACTTCTTAAAGATTATATTTTTGCTAAATGGCCTAAATGTTTCTGTCTGTCACTCATGAAAGACTGCTCAGTCGAGTTGCCCGATAATGGCAACTAAAACCTCCTTCTCACTGAGCTGCGTTGGCCCATGGAAGAGTGTGGATGAAACATTTCTCTTCTTTTGCAGAGAAGAAGAACCGTGAATTGATTCGCAGTGGTACGGGACGATTCGCCATCACCGCCTAAATTTGCGAAAACATTAAACAGGTTTAATTTTTTTGCGGATGTCCGAGCTGGAGCTTTTTGGCACCAATATCATGTAGACAATGTGCTGCTTTCGCAAATATTCGTGTTGGCTTGCTGTTGAATCCCTGAACTGATGTTAGTTACTTTGGTTACTTTTACTGTTGGAGCTGTAACTGCTGGCAACCTTCAGGGCCCTTGGCGCTCTAGTTTTCAATTGCTTAAGCACAATTTTGAAAACAGGGCCCGGTTATTCAAAACACACAATTAGCTCAACCACGCACCCAAGAAGCATAACACCTCAGATCCTTTGCAAAATGAAACACTCTTGTAAAAACTATACACTAATTTATAAAAAACAGATTTTGTTTCCATATGAAACACTCAAATATCACATAACTAGACTCTGTTTGAAACAGTTCCACACTGCCGTGCTTAACCTAAAACACTTATAGCAATTCTACTTCCCAGTGATTAGTGTACTGTAAGTGTACACAGACGGTGAATTCACCAAAAACTATACAAGACCAATGCTGCAGACTGATGAAAATGCAATGTATTTCTCTCCATACACCTGAATCGGTCAACATGACGGAGAATCACAACAAATCATGTCTCAGTTTTCATGCTGCTACGGTAGTGTACATAACACTGTTAGCTCAGCAAATATCAGACAAACATACAATACTGTAATACTGTATCCAGAACAGTAGACACTATGCATCTCTTTGCCTAGCAGGATCTGGCCGGAGAATTTCACCAACATCACAGGCGATATCCTCTTTGGCAAGACAACGTGGGAAGAACCGTCTTGAATGTCAAATACATCCCTGCCCAGCTGCAGCATCGATTTGGTCACAGGCCTCCTTCATGGCCTGAATGAGGGGTACCTGAGCCTGGGGCCACAGATCGTAAACTTTCCACTGTTATGCTGAGAAAAACTCTTTGATTGGGTTTAGAAAAGGAGGGTACGGTGGAAGGAATAGTACTGCAAACTGTGGATGGTGTTGAAACCAGTTCTGAACCAGAGCAGAGCAGTTGAAAGACACATTGTCCCAGGTGGCAATGTATTGCATCTAGTCGATTTGTTTTACTGCTGTGATGATGTTGTGCAATCGGTCCAAAAATGTGAGAATGTGAGGTGTGTTGTAAGGGCCCATATTGGCATAATGGAGGAGGACCCCATTCTGTGTAATGGCAACGCAAACTGTGATGTTACTCCTATGTTGCCCTGGGACATTGATTATAGCCCTATGGCTGATGATATTTCTGCCCCTCCTTCTTGCGTTTGTGAGGTTAAACCCTGCCTCATCAATGTAAATGAATTCATGCAGGATTTCTCTGAAGACAAGATTGTGCAGTTCAGCACTGGTCAAGTACACACTAGTCAATTTACATGTATATCTGCTAAAATTTGGCTGAACTCCTAGTCCAGCCTTCCTCAGCGCCAATCCGTGGTTCACGACATGATCAACTAGTGTGGCACGAATTTTATTACATGAATTTGATTCACTTTTTCTTTGAGCACATTCTCCTCCTGCTTCAGGTCTTCCTGTTTCCTGTTTTCTTGCCTCCGCCTCTTCCTCTACTTCCTCCTCCTCCTCCTCTTCGTTGGATTCCCCCTCACACCTCTTTATTCCCTCCATTTTGGCAGAAGACAGGTAGACTCACCTGCTGCATGTCTGTAGTGTTTAAACCTGATTGGTGTGTCTACAATTAAGCAGTCATGTGTTTCCGCACCTGATGGCTGTGTTTAACCAATTGGCTCATAGGTTTGGTTATTTGATAGTCAGTACTTTGGAATTGCAAGTAAGGCATCATGATATACCTCTGTGTCTGATGTATGCAAGTGTATGTCATGTTTTGCAAATCACAGTGTGTATTGTTTTGCAAAAAGTGTGAGGCTGACATTGTGCTTATAGTTGTGCAAATCTGGGCCGATGTTTTGCTCCTTGTGTATAAGGTTTTGATAATTGTGTAATACTTTTGATTTTAGTGTTTATGCAATTGGAAAAAAACTGTAACACATCAGTCAGAGTCAGATATACCTGGATTAATAGCAGTAATTTAGGCAGAATTCGTCCGGCGCAAAAAAAGCTTCCAATCTGAATCTCCTGGCAGAGAAAATGACTTTCTCTGACGTCACGCGTGGTTCCTGCCGCCCATAGGCAGAGCTGGTCATTCTGTTGATGGTGGGTATACTCGGAGGTTGCATTATTGTTTATAGTGTTTATTTTTGCGATTTTGGACATTATTTGAAGTATTTGGCCCGAATGGTCAACAGGTATGTTGTGGGAGTGTACAGATGGTGATTCCATATCAGATATCACTGTTGTTCAGCTGCCTTCGGTAAATGCCGGTGACCGCATCCTGATCCATGCAGGCACTGGGTCTCTCAGTACCCTGGATATGGGGAACTGCAGGTAATGTTACGAATCTGGATCAATATGGGATTTTCCCAGATGCTTCGGGTCATTTTCAAAAATTGTTCTACGCACGAACCACCCTTGGCAAAATAACCCTGAGGATTTGGTGTATAAAGGTACAATCTTTTAGATAAAAAAAAGATATGCCCTTTAATAAATGGATCTGTCGGGCATATACAGATAATCAGGATCACTCCCCTCCATATGCAAAAGTGCAGGAAGGATTCATGTGCATGTTTAGCTTTCAGAGAGATTCCATACTTTCCATTCTGGTGTAGCTCAGCCACAACATGACTGCAAAATATCACGGGAGGAGCTGTTCACCAGCCCACAGTGTCCCCAGACTGTGGGGTGACCGTGTCATCTGCATGGTAATGGCTCACATGCACTCTGCCTGTAATCTTCCTCTCTCTATGGTCACAAACCTGTCTCTGCAGAGCTGAGAAAAAACGCACGTACTGTCCTCAGTGGCACCGCCTACGCATGTGCCAAAACAAAATTAGATAAAATGAAAAAAAGTTGTTTTGCCACACGAGAATTTCAGCAGACTTTGAAAAAAGAAAATTGTTGCATTTATTGACCCACATGTCCAATTGGTTGACTTTCTACCTGCCTTCTGTTTGGGCTTCTTACAGTAATTGTGTGTGTGTGTGTGTGTGTGTGTGTGTATGTGTGTGTTTGCGTGTGTGTGTGTGTGTGTGTGTGTGTAGATGGGATTTCAGATGTCATTCTGGAGACCTAAAAGAAAAAATCACCCTATAAGAGTGGCTAAAAAAAATAGAGCACTTTTTAATAATTTTAATCACCCCAGCACTTGGGTGAACTTTATCATTCCAAATGTTACAAACTGTTAGAATGAATGAATGACATAAAACAATATATATATATATATATATATATATATATATATATATATATATATATATATTACTGCAGTTTGTTTTTGTCTGGCTTGCGAGCAGAACACTTACTGTCTGTACCTCCCCCAGACATTTTATTACTGCAGTGACAAACACAAAAGCAGAGAGACACACAACCAGCTGCAGTCTCCCGGCACACCACTGAGCCTCACATGAAGATCAAGAGCGTGTCTCTGGAGTAATACCATTCTCAAACTTTTAATTTTTTTGTCGTGATTTTTATTTAATTTCGCTGATTGCATCAACTGTGATCACAAAAAATGGGATATAATGATGATAAATAACCACAGCCCCTTTTCTTATGAAAATGTGAAATATATATACCAAACCTGCAGTAATGGCAATGGATATTGCTCTCATAAATCCATTATTATAACACTGGAGGGACTCCAAACCTTTGCTGTGCTTTCCCTGGCATCATGCATTTGAGCCATCGAAGGCTCCATATAATATATTATATCAATAAGTGTAATTCAGCAGCTCTCAGAGGGAATATAAAGAGCTACAAACCAGACATATCTTCCATTTTATATTTATTTTTTTTATTAAGTAATACTATATAATATCAATAAGTGTTATCCAGCAAATTCTTGAAGAATTATGTAGTTTAGAAATCCCAACATTTATTTCTGCAAATTTGCATTTTGTTCTGGAGCAGCATTATATTATATCAATAAGTTTAGTCCAGCAACTCCTGGAGGGAATATGGAGAGCAGCAAAACAGGCATTTCTCTTTTACTTTGTATTTTCTTCTTAAGTAATGCTCCATTATATCAAGAAGTGTAATCCCGAAACTCCTTGGAGAGTGACAAACTGGACATTTCTTTCCTTTTAATGAGTTCTTTTGAAGTAACATCTGATTTTTTATAACCTAAGTACTCTTGTTAACAGGAACTGAATAGCAGGAGAGCGAATGATGTAATCGTTTCGCGTCGAGAGGGAGTCTGCTTTGAGTCCGCCCCTTACGTTGACGACACCAGCGAAATCGGAGCTCCAACAGTTTCTTAAGAGCCCTCCTCAGTTTACCCGTGGCTCCCACTTATTTCAGTCTAAGAGACCTCATCCTGCTTATTGAAAATGCCATCCGCACCCAGCTGTTGAGTCGCTCACGGATGTGACAAATGCGTCCAAATGTTAGGCAGTATCGCGACGGGAGAAGGCCACGCTTGGCTGTGATATCGCACACAGATTGTCCATAAACATCTTCTTGGTCCTGTGGGGACACAAAGCAGATGCAGTTTGCGCAAACACAAGCCGTGTTGCTTAGCTATTCTGGAGCCTACTGGAGTATGCAGCAAGGGGAGTTCAGTTTTTTTGTGAGTTCAGGCCGGAGTTTTTCCTCAGTGAAAGTATCCTGTCTGGTTTCTGTAACAAGTGCTAGACAAATAGAATTGAAATTGAGAGGGGAAGCTCTATGCATGAGATCAGGGTATATTTGGTCATAATGAACCCTTCTAAGCACTGAACCAATCGTGTATCGCCATGATTGCTCAGATACAAAACCTGAAAATTCCTGGGGTCTGGAATAATCCTGGATAATGCTCAGAGAAGCAGGCCTGCTGGTCCATCAGAAGAGAGAAATTCATCCTCCATAATTTGAAAGTCCTCCCCAGCGTTTTGTTCCAACCGCCAGGATTTGCTAGTTGCTACAATTCTTTAACCTGGAGGTAGTACCCATTAGTTCATTCTGCTGGATGAATTATGCATAAGGGCTTTAGTTCTTAATCCCTGGAGATTGCACCTCTGCCACACAACTGCAAAAACAGCACCTTAACAAGGTAAACTAGCCAGCAACCTTTACTCTCTCGCTTATTAATCTAGTATTCTAGTCGGGTGGAACCATTTCATTGTGAAACAGTGGCCCTTGTTATCTGATTGCTGCTCCGTCTGTAAAGCTAAATATATGTGGGGCTTGCTATGAGCGGAACCTGACTTTTTACCTTGCTCTGGACGGAGTCTGGAGGGCGAGGTATTGCTTTTGGTGGGGTCTTTGTTTGTTTGTTTTTTTGTTTGTTTGTCAGCAACATTACGGCAAAACGGCTGAACCAATCTTCATGAAACTTTCAGGACAGGTGGGAAATATTCCATAATAGATGCCTATAAATTTTCAAGGGCATCGGGTTTAGGTCAAGGCCAAGCTTACCAGAAAGGTCAAAGTTGTTTTCCAGCAGTAACTTTTGGTACTTCAAACTAAATCCAGAATGTGCATCTTTCCATCCTGCTTCCACTCATGTGCAACATGATAGGGTATCACTCATGGTTTTCTCAGTGGTTTGGGGTTAAATGTCAGGCAAGTCAAGGCCACTGATTAAATTAGCTTATTTAAGCGATAAGCGATACAGCGATACAGAGGTGTTTATGGAAATACAAGAGATCACATATGGGCTTTCATTTGCCACTATAATCTTTGGCCTTGAGTGATCTTGAAAGGTAAAAATGACGGTCACAATTTTCAGAGAGCTATAACTTGAAAATAGTTGCAGATAGAGAGATATTTACTATAATCGACAAATAGAAAGTGACATATGGGCTTTCATTGGGTAACATGAACTTTGACCTTGAGTGACCTTTCAGAGGTCTATCAAGTCAGAAGCTAAGCCCTAAAATAAGTGCTATCGACCCAGGTTTGTTTTGCTTGGCAACAATTGATATTATGGAGGTTAGGAGGCCTGTTTGTTTGCCATTGTGCTCATTAGAGATGAGCTTAAATGCCCCTGAAAATGTGTCCTTTTAGGAAAGAAAAAGAGGTTAAGGATTCATCCTTTACTGATGCTCAGTGGGCCAATAGCTAAGTGGTTTGAGCATTTGTCTGTGACATTGATGGTTGTCGTTATAAGCCCTACTGTGGCTGTAATGAGATTATTGCGGCTGTTGGGTCTTTAACCAGAGGCTGGGCAAAATATTGACATTGTGATATGATGTACTGTAAGTGTTATAAATTCTGGTGTTAAATGCTGCATAACAGCAAAAAACTCAGATCAAACTTGTCAATGTCTCTTTATCAAAAAGCACATCGTGTCAATATTTTGTGAGAGCACCAATAGGTATCCCAACAATATCTCGACAATATCGAAGTATTCGGTCAAAAACATTGTGATATCTGATCGCCCAGCCCCACAGTGACACCACATCGTTCCACAGGGTATAAGCCCTTGCTTTGCCAAATCAACTTCTAATAACTTTGAGAGAAAACACTCATTAAACAACCATGTTAGCTTGAATACTGTTGCTGTTATTATTTTCATAGATTTTTGGGTGCACTTATAAAATTATTGTGTTACAAAAAAACAGAGTACCATTGAATTTGACAGTTCCAAATAAACAAAACATTGCCTTATTGACATTTATCTGTCAGGGAAATGTAATCGCCCTTGTCTATAGAACACTACTTCTTCCTCCAGATGCCAGGATCAATGCTGAGCTCCTTTTAGGAGAAAAAGACTTGTGAAAATGCATCAGACTGCGTACAGATTTATGGCACTTCAAACAGGCTTGACACCGGACTGCTTCATGAGCCAAACATTTGCTGTGTACGTGCTGAAGTGGAAAGGGTTTCTCACAAAGCGCTGATTAAGAAATTGATTTAGTAAGTGTCGGAACGGGCAGCAGCCAGAGATTTTTTTTTTTCAACGTGGTCAGAGGTTATAAAAGTGGGAAACTCTCCTTCCGGGCAGCAGCGGAGATAAAGCCATAACATTAGGCATAATCCTTTTAGGCCCTGACTAACGTGAGTAAACTCAAGGAAAATTGCTTTTGTTATGATAATTTCCTCAGAATTAAAAGATTACGGCTCCTAATGGTCAAGTTCAAAATGCCAAAGCCACAAAGAGTAGTTTGACAATAAAATTATGTGTTGCATTGTTACCGGGATCACATGCCGAAGCATTCAGTAGCAGATAAGTTAGATTTACAAGCGCACATGTGTTTTTTTTGAGTGATAACAGGCTGCAGGAATGGGCTTAAGTTAGCTGTCCTGAGACCTGCACAAAGATTAATTCCCTCTGCTCTCCAAACAGGGATTACGGTTGGAAGAGAAGCTTCATGTAATTCTTGTTCTTTGCCTTTAGTGACTAATTACCTCCCAGAACTCCAGTTTAATTCCATGTCAGCCTAAGTATGGTTTCACTTGAACAGTGTGTGAGTGCAGAGGTGTGGACAGGTATTCCTCGCTCTGGAGGGAAAGGTCACTTCAATGCATGGGCTTGCTGGGGCTTTGACCTCAGGACCTATGAAGATCAGGGGCCTATTCCAAGCCAGTATATCTATTCTTCAAAATCACATTGTTGTGTAACTTGATTTATTTTCTGCCCATCATTTGAAATTCATGTTTGTGGCTGATGATTGGCCCGATCGACAAGTGACCCATGCAGCCACCGCATGTCGAGCAGACCCAACAGCCAATCAAAATGTAGAATATTAGTTTTCATATGCAACATTAGCACCTGTGAAGACCTGCTTGTGACAAGAGGAGAATCAGAGATTTGGTGTGGGCAACCTTTTAGTCATATCTCAGTGTGCTATACAATAGTCAACATGCCGTTTTCCTTGTTTAAATGTCAGACTACTATATCTGTGATATAGCATATTGCATACTCAGCTCCATTACTAATTATAAACTATTAACTAAATTTTATGGAAACAAATAAGGGTCATAAATATTTTGAATTGTAAATACATTTTGTTGCTGTAGAAATATTTTCCACGTGTGAAAAGGTTTTGGGCCCAATTTGAGTCCAATAGTAATGGATCATCAGATTTCTTTGTCCTTATAGGGATATTTTTGGTTCCCACAAGGTAACTGAGCTACTTTAAGGTTAGGGATTGATGTAAGGGTTACATTAAGGTTAGGGTTGGGTGTGTAGTGTTTAAGATTTTAAGATTAAAGTCCAGGTTAGGGCTGAGGGAATAAATGTGAGTCTATGGGATGTTACCACAAAACATAAAAAAAACATATTTTTGTGTTTGTTTGTGTGTGTGTGCATGTGTGTGTGCGCGCGCGCGCATATGTGCATGCGTCCATATGTGTGTGTGTGTGCGTGTGTGTTTGATTGCATGTATTGGTATTTATGTTGGTGCATGTGTCTGCGTGTGCACGTGTGTGAGTGTGTGTGGACTCAAGCCTGAGTCCCTCTGCTGTCAAGTTTGCATGTTATCGCCATGTTTGTGTGGGTTTCCTCTGCGTCCTTTGGTTTCCCCCCACAGTTCAAAATCATGCATTTCAGCTTAAGTGCAGACTCTGAATTGCTCCTAGTTGTCAGTGCACTATGGATTGGTGAACTGTGAGTGTATTCAGCTCTCTTCTCCGAAGCATTCTGGGCTGCCTAGGATCTCCCACAACCCTGATAAAGAACAAATGGGTTTGATAAAACATTTTTAAAACATAAATTGTTTTATGGGACCCAGCATCTGCCTTTAGGAGTTCAAACTGTGCCAAGTTGGGGTAGAACTAGATGATCCATAAAATAGATTTCCCGTAAAGTTAGGTTAATGGGCCTTGGCAGTGAATGAAGGAGAAGATCTGTTCACGCTCATTTATGGCAACCTAAGTAAGAACCTTCATCATGAGACACTGACCTTTACAGCTTTCTTTTAAAATAAAATATTATGTTAAGATAATTTACTATATATCTTATAACATGTAATCACAATGGGCCATTTGCTTTGCTTGTAGCCTTTTTACGGGCTCAGCTGAGATCACTCTACATAAACCTGCTGAATTCATTTGATGAGAACTAATACAAGTCTGCACAAGAAGTGCACGACAGCACTATGACGCCTATTTGTTCATCATTCCATCCATCCATTGTCCAACCTGAGAATTTCTGGTCAGGGTCATGTTGGGGGGCAGTTGTTGGAGTTCGTCCCAGCATGCAATGGGAGAGAATGCTGAAAAATGTCATGGGTCAGTCTCCCTGGTGTTGCTTTGGGAGATGCAGTTCCACTGTAGCGGAGGCTGGGGACATGAGAGCTCATATCACAATGTCAGAGTGTGTCAGCATGAGATAATAACTTCCTCTTCCCCAGTACAATTGTGCATCAGCTGCTGCTGTCATATTCTGATGTCTCCGTAAATGAGATGTCAGAAAAGTGCCACACTGTGTTTATGCTGTGTAAAGACCATTCGGTGTCCGTAGAGGGAAAGGCGAAATGACATGATTTCTGCCATGTAAAGTACAGGAAAGCATTTTGACTTTCAGAAAGTAGTCCCATATAATGATGAACTGTGGCTATTCCAACACAAAGAAATTAGTCCAGTTCCTGGTGGTCAGACATTAAAAATGACCTAAAATGCCAATGTGCGCACCGGCTGTGGAGCTCAAGCTCAAGAGGTCAACAGGGGCCATGAAAAGTGAAAGTTTATTGTTCTTGTGTGAAGTCAAAAGCAATTAAATGTTTTGTTTGCTCATCTAAGCGTGAGAAGATAATGAACAGTGAGAATTCATATAGAGTGTCGCAAAATAAAATCTAATTTGGTCCTGGTGGACAGGCATAAAAGAACTCAAGTCACAATGTATAAACTCACATTAGCTGCAATGATCAGGTTCTTTGAGGGCAAAAGGTGAATATAGGTTGGCACATACCCTGCACTGGTTGCTAACCAGTGGCGGGCGGTGGACAGAGAACAGAAGAAGTAGAAGTAGAAGTAAGCCTGTTTCGAGCCAGTGGCCCATCGGCCCGGTGCTTAACCCCGGTTTCTGTGGCATGAAGCGACTAGGAGTATTACTACTTCCCCTGGATGGGATGCCAGTCCATCGCAGGTACTCCCCCCAGCTCTTAATCAAGTGTCCCTGGCTATTTGCTGGTACCCATTTATACACCTAGGTGGAGTTAGGCGTGGAGTGTGGGAGTGGAGTGTTTTGCCCAAGAACACACCGCGAAGGCTGTGGCCGGGGCTTCAACAGAGACAAGGAGGGCGATAAACATGTCTTTAAACTGCTTATTAGTCTTGATCTGTTTTCAGTCAATTTCCCTGGTAAAAGACGCTTTAACTCCCCCCTCTCAGGTGTAGCTAACTATCTTCGTTAAGACGAGAAATCAAACGCACCAGTTGAGCGCAAAAAAAAGAGCGCATTTCAATCTTTCTAAATTAAAAAATCATGACGCACAGGTTTGACGACTTGCTTAGGATGTGACCAAATTTAACGCGGAAAATCCACAGCAGTTTTTTCATGAAGAGTTGCCTATTAAGGCATGTGAATTTAACATTTTATTGAATTTATTATTTAATCGCCTAAACATTTCATTTTAAGGGAAACTAACATATCGACCAAGAACAATGATTGAAATCGAGTCACTAATCTTATCCATTTCAAGGGATGTTTTCCGTCCCCTCGGTTTTCCGTCCATCGCCCGCCACTGTTGTTAACCCATTGAAGGCCACACAGACAAACCATTCACTTGCAAACTCATACCTGTAGAGGATAAAGATTCCAGTTAGCTTAACATGCATGTCTTTGGACCAGGGAAGAATACTGGAGTACCCACAGGAAATCCACACTGACACAGGGAGAAAATTTACACTAACAGTCGTCAGAATTCAAACTCATCATCATCTTTCTATGAGGCAACAGCGGTATCCTGTGGACCACCTCACCACCCCTCACCAAACCACTTAAACTACAAACAAATACAATATGTGGGATGTCAGATTTCCCCCCACAAATGCACATAAGTACCTTAAAGCTGGTGAGACCACGCTGAAATCCTCTGGTACCTCCCTCGATTATACGCATCATTATACAAACTGGAAATAACTTCACTCAAGTGACCCCGTAACAACAAACTTAAAAGCTAATGACGGAGAAAAAATGTGGAAAATTGTGATTACTTTTCTGTTTCATTTTTTTTATATGAACTTCAAAGATGTGCTCATTTGAAAAAAAGCCTCTGAAATGAAAATGTGTTAATTCCATGGGCCATCAGTGGGTATGTCCACAGTCATGGAAAATTAACCTTGAATGAGACAGTCTGGTGATAGACCACCCATACTCTCGTGTGGATGAGTCTCTACAATGGTAATGTAAATGCTGTGGATAGAAAACAGCTCAAAGCGTGCAAAGAGAGTGTGGTTTCAGCTCATTTCAATGCTTGATTAATTCACCATTTGGAAAGAAGGAGGCATTTTAAATGACTGCACCTCACATTTCAGGAAAGTTAGTTGAAGATGTTTTTTCCAGATCAAGAATATCAAAATCCAGCTCTTTTCCAGAGAAGAAAATATGCACAAGGAAGATTTAAAGCATTCATGCGCTTAAAATCCAGCATGTGAAACCTGTCTCTAAATAGGCCATTGGCATTATTTTCGTTTCTAAATGTTCACTCATTCGCTGTTATTATAGCCGAGGAAATTTTGTAATCCAATTCTGCGTCCAACATATTTTTCCCTGGCAACATCTGGAATTGGTTTTTCACTGATCGCACACCCTGAGGCCTTCTCCTGTGTCCAAACCGGCATTCCCAATCCAATTTTTACTGGAATTTGTCCTCTAAACAAATGCACTTCAGGAAATGACAGACACGCTCGCTCAGAGGAGAAGACCAGGCTGAGCGCAAGCTTAAGTACGGCTGCAGAACCGTAGGAACTCAACTGTGGGGAAATTGAAGCCAGGTACTGACATAGTCTAATCGAGCTACACAGGCTATTTCCCTCTGCCTTAACGAACCCACGCAGGATTAGCTTTCCTGGCTTAGGCACAGTTCTTGCATGCCTCTGCTTTCCAGAAAAAAGAAAAAAAAACAAGCCAATCATAATGCTGTATTCGCAACATGACGTGCTCGTACCCAAGATGGATTGGCGGGAATGGATTACTCCTGTCTCTTGCCCACTGGCCGCGGGGATAGGTTCTACATGGCAACCACCGGGACTGAAAAGTGAAGTCAACATGGAAGTGCCAAAATCAGCATTTCCTCGGAGGGTCACTTGAGTTTGACGGCATAACAAATCAATCCCCATTGACCCCCATGTGAAAAAAGTCCAATTTTACAGCTGAAATAAACATGTTTACAGCCTGGTTCAAAAAAAAAAAAAAAAAAACTTAGTCTCTAAAGCTAATATTCTCCTCCATGAGGGGATGATTATTATATAACTCACCTTAAAGGAAAAGGCTTAATGGCTAAGAAGGCTTCAAGGCAAAGAAAACAATTGGGACACCCAATTAAAGTATACTACCCAATTAAAGCCAACCGCAACCTTGTCCCCGCAGTGTTCAGCATTCGTCTCGCAGCCGCTTCAGGGGTATGAAGAGCATTCGACCCGCCACTGCTCATTATTAGCAGGCTCCATCCCTTTACTGGGGCAGACCTGACCTAGCTTCTCAGCTATAGCGAACTATGTAGCATCAAGCTAGGTTAGCATCGTTCTCACAATCAAGCTTCGCTCGGCCTGCCTCGTCTCCACCAATGCACCACCTCTTTGCCCATTCTAGGATTAGCCGTGAGTTGGGTGGCTTCAAAATGGTGGCGGCTGGGGACTGGCGAGAACTAATTGAGCTTCATTCTGGATTTTCTGAACTTTATGCGTGACGTCACGGAGACTACGTCCATTGTTTTGTACGGTGTATGATAGACTCTAAAACCCTCCCACCTGTGGCTTTGACCAGGAAAATACAAATTACATAATGAACAGACATAAAATATGTATAATTATGAGGTTCTTTCCGGAAGCTTCTGACGATGTTTACAAAGCGCTTGAAAGACAACCATGCTTGAGTAGCTTTCTTCCTGCCGTTGCTCATGTCCAAAACTTTGGCCGGACAGCTGAAGTTTGGTGAGCTGGAATGGTTTAAATATTGAATGCAAGGGAAAAATTACTCCTGGGCATTTGAAAAAACGCAGCTTCCTTATGTGAATGTCATACTTTTTTGTCAGTTGCCTGATCGCATACATCTGTGTTGTGCGTTTGTATGCAGAGGAAAATCGGGGTTTAAAAATCTTTGTAATATGTTTTTAATGTCTCTTCTGGGGGGGAGTTGTTAGAGCATAGATGTTTGTTGTGAGTGCAGAGTGTTTTCAGTGATGGGCCACAGTTGCTGGTGTGTTTCCATGATGTGGATATAAACAATGCATTTTCATTGCTTGCAAACCCTATGCTGAAGCTCAGAGCCAAACAGCAAAATGACATCACTGCACAGAAGTCACTGAAGGTGTTTACCACGCTGCTGAAAGAAGTTATTTTTTGTCGATGACATATTTTCAGGATCTTTACATTAAAATGTGTCCTAAGACTGGGAAACTTCACAATGTTCCAAGATGTGTCCTAGCCCTCCCAGAGCAAATAGTTCCAGAAGGAACCCTGTAAACCCTGTGCGATTCAAGGGTTTGTCCAGGCAAGAGCTTTAGTTCGGAGGATCCCATGAAAATTAAAGGAGGTTAATTTCTGTAGACTAGCTCGAAGTGTTCCATCACAACACAGAGGGTAAGTATGCTTCAGTATCTGTGTTCTGAGAGGTGGAACACTGATCTAGAGTGCAGTGTGGTTTTACATTGTAGTGTTTGAGTGTAGCTCCATATTTGGCCTGAGTAATGACAATACTGGGACAGGCTATAAATATTAGGACAGCTCTGTGATAGATGGGAAGGGCTGGTGAGAGAGCAGGAGGGAGGAAGTGTGAGAGGGAGAGAGAGAGAGAGAGAGAAGGGGAAAATGAGAGAATAGGAGAGAGAGGAGATGGAGGATGGAGCAGAAGAGTTGGAGATGCAGAGGATGAGAAAGAGATGGAAAGGGGAAGAGGGATAGAGAGGCGGAGAAGGAGAGGACGTGTTTTCCAAATACACTTCTGGGAAGAGTTTTCCACTAATACTTCCTGGTACCCTCCAAAACACGTGTGCACACGCGCGCAAACACACACACTCTTACTCACACACACATACGCCTGGATGCACACTCAAGCACACACATTTGCAGACACACACACACACATACATGCACAGGCAGGCACACGCACGCCAACACACACACGTGCGCGCACACACACACACACTCTCACGGACAGGCATACATATACGCAAGCTTTAGAAACAGTTGGATTCCAGGCAGTTTAACATTGCATAATCCTATGAGTCTTTGAATACAGTCGTCCTGCCATGCGCACTCATTAATGCACTGCAGATGTTCGCAGACAGGACATGAGCAGCTGGTTTCATGTTTTCACGCGGCTGTCAGAGGGTGTTTGCAATTTCGTCCAGAGCGAGATGATAATATTTATTTGCCAGAAAGCACACAAACCAATTTTTGTTTGGATAAAATTACAGTGCATCGCTGCCACTTCAAAAAGATTCCCCCACAAAAAAAAAAAAAGAAATAAAAAAGTGTTGTGTCTTGGACTGCACTGACAGTTTGCACATTCCAGCTGGGTATGCTTTGAAAACAACTTGAGCGCCTGACGGTTCAATCTCCCGTTCACAAACCACAGTCAGTGCAATTCTTTGAGAATAAGAAATAAATGACTGTTTTACCGTTTCCCGAAATTTCTGCAATGGCAATCTATTCAGCGACAGCTTCATCCACAAAATGTGTTGTTTTGAAAAGCGCAAAACCGAATCCAACTTATTCTCCTTTCATCTCTCTGCTGCCAGGCAAAAATATAGAGCATTTATCCTTATTACACTTAAACAAGTACTGGAGGTTTGTGAAACCTCCATTGCGCAGTATGGCAGTTTAGCGAGGATGCTAAGGCGAGCACAGGTGTTAAAAGGTAGTGGATCCCTACCTGAGAGGCGTTTCTCGCGTGCGCTCTTCCAGAATATATCCCAGGCCTTACTGGTGGAGACCTTCACGTGCTCGCTGAGGGACCTCCTCAAGGGAGTCTTAACCACCCGTGCCATAATCCCACAATAATCCCAATTTTTGTTCTCTGCCGAATCCCTGCAGTCAAGTCCCCATCTGATCCATGGAAAACTTTGCCAGAGCGCCGGAACAGTCTGGAAGACTGCTTACACACTGCAGACGTCCCTCCAATAGGACACTTGATGCAGTAAGTCCTCAAGCAATTTACAGAGACTTCTTTGCAGAGACAGAGAGAGAGGGGCGAGAGAGAGGGAGGAAGTGAGAAAATGGGAGGGTGAGAGGGAATGTATGTGAGAAAAAGGGAAAGTTGGAGAAAGAGAAAAAAATCAATAGAATGGGAAAGTGAAAGAAGAAGACAAAAGGTAAGAGAGAGAGTTAGCAATTTGCTTCTTGCACTGAGAGGCAGAGAAAAAGGGAGAGAGATTGTGTGCAATAAGTGGCAGTATTAGAGGAGAGTAAGTGAGTTTGACAGTGTCTGAGGTCTCAGAAGAAGGGATAAAGCAAGAGAGGAGAAAGATAAATACTCGTCCCTCGACTCGCGAGTGTCAAACCAGCTCCCAAGAAGGAAACAGCATCTCACAATCACCCAGCCCACCTTCTCCAGTCCCAAGTTTCCGTGCGCAACCCTCCTCCTGAGCCTCAAAGTCAATTCAAAATCTAAACTGCCGCAGCCAATAAACAGGGCCATTCCTCTCAGTGACAGTGGAATAACAGTATGTTAGGAGAACGGCAGTTTGCCTGCGGGCAGGGAAACAGATAAGGTCTTCCTTTTTTTTTGTTGTTCACTTCGAATTCACGGTTTCTTCATTCGTTCTCATTCCTCTTTTTACTGTGTGAAACTTCCCTGTTCTCTCAATTCAGCCAGACTTCCTAGTAGTCGCAGCAGTTGGATTTTTTCGCCACTTACAAATAGAATACAAATAATGCCAATTTTTCCTGTTATGCATGAGCCTATTTAGGTCTTATAACTCAGTATTTATGTCACAAAGACTCTGGAAAATTATTCCAGTGAGTCAAGACTTTTGGAAATTCAATTACAGAATTATTTTGGAATTAAATTCCAGAATTTACGGACGCCAGCGTCTATATCAGAGCAAAGGGGTTAAAAACAATGTGTAACAATTTCATGGGGCATTTGCTTATGCTTCATGAATTTGATACTGTTCCTCTGTTTGTAAATTGCCTGCAGGATAATTAATATTTGTTGTCGATTGCTGATGTGGAACTGCTTCTGGGTGTCAGGGTGCATGTTACAAAGTCTTGGAGTCTCTGTAGTCCTCCAGGAAAGGTTGGATGCATGTTTAAAAGTGCCAGTGTATTGTATGTCTGCTCCTGCAAAGCAGATTTGATGTAAAAAGGCTGAAGTTTTAATGCAGGACCGAAGATAGATTGAGCGAGTGAAGAGAGTGAGGTGCTCCTCATAAGATTTTGTGTGATATATGTAAGTCACCAGTGCTGACCTCAGACCAGGTGATAACCTGTCCCACAGAGTTAGGGAATCAATCCCTTCAGCTATAACTACAAGCACCTAAAAACCGAGAAAGTGCACCTTTTTCCGAGAAATTCTTACCAAAAGTTAGAATACACCGAGGTTTACTGAAGATTTGAGGCCAACTCGGTAAACCTCTGAAAAGTTTTACCGAGGTATCCCGAAGCCTGTCCGTTTTATTTAACACTTCGATGTTAACCGAATTGGCCTCAAATCTTCAGTAGACCTGCTGTATTCTAAGTTTTTGTTGGAATTTCTCAGAGTATGATCTTTGCGACATTTGAACAGTGGTATGACTTTAAAAAACTGCAACCAACACCGTCCACCTCTCTTGCATATAAAATTCAAATTAAAATGCAGTGTCAGTTTTAATTAGATCACATTTTCAACTATTTTGAGCGAATCACAAAGAAATTATGGTCTTGTGTCCCTACTCAAATAGTCACGGACCTTACTGGAGTTCAGAAAGGACTGACCTCTCGGGTAGAAAGGAAGTCGGGCCACTTTAGGGGGCACAGGGGCCTGGAGGAGTGGGGTACAGCTCTCTTTGAAGAGGGATGCTGTAATGTTATACAGGCAAAGGTTGCACAACATTTTTTTCCACCCTCTGCCGATCTGTGACCATGTAAACGGGATTAAATGCGCTTCTTGTGCTAAATAGTGATGCACAGTCTGTTTAAAACAGGAAGCAGATGACTGTCTGTAATAAAAAGAGGAACGGTTCATGAATAGCATAATAGAGTCACCATTTTAGATTAAAAAAAGAGAACAAAGATGGGTAGATGTTAGGAACATAATACTTGGCTTTTCATTTTAGTTTTTATATATTCAATGGCTGGGGTGTCAAACACCAGCGTCTCATGGTTTTGGATGTGTTTTCACACGAGTGACTTGTTTGAGTAACAGACTGGCTAATGAGTCCACACGCCTTATTCTGAAGGCAATAATTGATCCAGATGCATCTCAGATGCAACTATGTATGGTGCATAGCATTATTTATGGGGATGTGCCCAATTATTTCAGAAATTACAGTATTTCAATAGGGTAAATGAAGTTCACAGGTATTCCACTAGGGGGAGTTCAACAGATTTTGTACCACCCAGAGTTAAGACAAATTTAGGCAAAGAGTCTTTTCTTTGTGTTAGAACTACCCTTTAGAACTTGGAAAATTCAGTATTGGGGATATCATTTGAGCACACAGTATATGCTTATGGAAACTTCAGCCGATTGCCACACTGAATGCAGGGTGCAAGTCAAGTTTGAATGCGAGCAATTCTACCTGGAAGGATATTTTTACTTCAAATTAGAATAATGTCCAGGATGCCTGCACATTACATTATAATTACATACTGTAGCTGTTGCTTTTACCCAAAATGGCTCACAGTTGATTAGACTCAGCAAGGGCCAATCCCTTCTGGAGCGATATAAAGTTAAGGGCTCAACAGCTGTGCTGATCTAATTGTGGGAGAAACAGGGGCTCGAATTACAAACATTCGCGATTCAAGTCCGCACCTTAGCAACAAGCGTACAGCTGCCTAAATATCATTTAGTCTTTAAAATAAAGAAACCGTCAAGGCTGAAAACCCTGTGGACAAGGCTCAATTATTGCGCAAACAAGATCTGGCACAGGAAATAAGGCTTTTGATATAACCCACTCAGTTTCACGCTTGTCCAACTCAGGATAGTGTTCTCGAAGCCTGGTCACAGCTCTTCCCGCCCAATCAAACAACTCACTCACACAGACAAACAGAGCTGTCTCTCTGGACATGTGACTGATTTGGCAAAGAATAGCCTTGTTAATCACACTCTACGGTCGCTGTTCAGCGCGAGTCCGTGTGGAGAGTGAACAGATTCCATCACAAGAGGTACTGTTAATCAGGACAGCGAGACAGCAGTGTGGCGGCACAAGCCACATCTGGACCAAGAATTACAGTGGCCAGCTGGCGAGCAGTGCCAGTCTCACTTGGGCTCATTGGGCTCTGTGTTCAAAGCTGGATTACGAAGCTGTAACTGTGTTGAATAAAAATGGGATTTAGGAGTTACCTGAGTGGAAGCCCACAGCAGCTCTTTACACATAAGTTTCACTCTATGGAGACATTTGACTAGTCTGGCTTCATGAAACAGCGCCGAGAATTTCTATGTTTGCTGGATGACTGAGTGGAGTAAATCCTGGAATGGCTTTTTACTTCAGTCAATGTTCCAGATTTGAGAAAGAAATGGGTTATACTTTGTAAAGTTATTCTGTTCTGTAACCAGGCCCATAGTCATTTCAGTATATTTTTTTCTTTTTTACAATTTTAAAACTTTTTAAAAACTTTTTTAGTTTTTCATTTCTAATATTTTCAGTGTCTGCAACTCCCACGACCCAGCGCTGGATAAGCCACTGAAAATGGACGTATGGATGGATGGATGGACATTAGCAGTGTAGAACCTGAACGTTTGGTTGACTTTGCTCATAACATATGTCAAATGTCAAAAATAATATTGTTGGAACACATGCTCTTTACGCGTGTAAAATCTGAATGTTTGGTTAATGTGGCGCAATCCAGAGGCAGCAGAAAACTTTTATAACCTGGGATGTCTTTGCAGCCTGGCTGTGGGGGTAGCATCTCTGTTTCTGCTTGTGCATGGCAGGGGGCCGGAGCCACAGAAGCACTATCCCCACTGAAGTTAAAGTCTAATTGCATTAATCTGTTTAAAGCAATCTATATCTCTGTGAAATTCTTAATATGTTTATGTTCAATATCCTGTCAAGAAATCACCTATATATTTATAACACAATAGACTATAATACTCCATTTTAAGGCTTTTCCATGACAACTGCATCATATTAGTACATATTCCTATCACATTTGGTCTTTTTATTCTTGGGGGAATCCAAGGAGTTGAATGGGGCATGTTTCACTTCCCTTGAAATTATGGATTATCCTGTTTGGACGCTTGAAAATTGGTCTGATTCCGCTCACCTCTCTATGCAAAATAATCTAATCACCTCAATGAGTAAAATCCAGAATCGACCATTCCTTCCTCCGCCTTGTTCGGAGGCCTGGTTTTGAGTGCTTAAAAGCAAGAGATTCTAACCGCAAGGCTCTCTTTTCTTCTTCTCTTCTTTGTCAAGATCTGACGCGCGTAGGTGAGTTCAAGAGAATCACATTCCACCTCGCCCCGCCCGCCTAGGTCTGTGCGTAAGCAGCGGATCTCGGTGGGCGGGGAGGGATGGCATTTGAGTTCTCCCCAGCCACGTGGTGCAGCCTCGTTCCGCGTGGCCTCCATCTTTTCCAGGCATGAATTCATTCTCTCTTTCTAAACAAGGCAATCAGAGATAGCAGACCTGGCCCCAGCCACCAGCCACGGGCTGACAGACAGAGTGACAGACACACACACACACAGACATGATCATTGCTTAACCTGGCCCCCTAGGGGAGGGGCTAGGTAATTATGTGTAACTGGTAATTGGCTTAACGTTGATTTTTTTTGATCCAAGTTTGTGCCTACCTGGTAATTAAATTATTGTTATTCCTTTTCCGGCTTGTGTGGTCTCCGTGTCTCTTAATCTTTATAGTCTTCCTAGCCCCGTCTCGGCGGATACCTGGGGGTAATATCCCCTCTGAGGAACGACTGGCCAGCGGCCCAGTGTGGGTATTGGTTGGTTAAGTTGGTTTAGGCGGCCATGACCTACCTACAGAAAGGGTTGATGTATTGCTGGTTCTGGGGTTTTAGCCTGAAGGAAACCCATGGACGAAAAGTTGGTTATCCGTTAAAATTCCCTTAAAGAACCCATGGGCGTGCATATAATCTGGGTTCACTGTAGATATATGCCAGCAGAGGCTATTGCAGTGAAGGTTGACTTCCAACCTCTAATCTAACCAACGAACCTAGGATCCGGACATGGTGTTAAAACCCGGGTACATTAATGTAGCGGCGGTGGTTTTCTGTTTGGAATTCAAGGTATAATCAACTTCATGTTTCCCTAGAGTCTGAGAAACTGGTTTTCACTGCCTCGAGATTCACGCATGCTGTCCCCAAACTATCCATTCTAATCCTAATTTGGAGCCAGATATTTAACGAGGATATAACCAAATTTGGTATTCTAAATGCATTATGGAGTAAGATTGATTGTAACCGTTGCGTTTCTATGCCCTGTCTTTGTACAGAGAAAATATCCATTATATTGTGATCCACACCAGCCAGGAAAATGCTTGAATGAAAGTTAGCGAAGAAGAACACGTGAGACCTTCGACTCACTGCAATGTCCGTCCTTGGTATTGCTTTGTGGGGCTTTACAGCGGATTGAAAGGCTGAAAAAGCAGTCGGGTCCATCAGTGACATGCTAACGTCTTCTGCTACATAGGTTTTGATGTGAAAAATTGCTTAGATATCTTTCTGTATCCTCATAACGTGAGAAATTTCCAGAAACTCTCCCTCCTCCATGAATAAAACGGGTCCACTTGTGTAGCTTGGGTTTCTGGTGATGTGGCTCAGCACAAATTATTCATAATATAGAATCTGCCTGCTGGCGGCTGCCAGGTGGTGCGAGGTAAGTAATGTGAGAGAATGGGGACACTGGCCAGACTTGTGGCAGAGGTAGTATGGTGCTTCCATATTTAGGATTTCAGAACACTGGATTCCATACAAGTGCACATGCAAAGCACTATGCTGAAGTCTTGAGCAGTCTTGATTTTTGTTTGCTGTTAATGTTTTTGTTTTTTTTTTTTTTTTTGGCTAGTGTCTCAGTGGCATGAATAAGTGGCTGGTTTGAGATTTCAAAAGATTTAAGTTTCTATTAACACATTCGTGTTATATATACTGCATAAAATTTAGATATTGATTTAATTGTTTATAAACTCAACTGCCTCTTTATTTATTTATTATTATCTTTATTTATTTGTTTTAACTTCCAAACTCATTATCGTTGACTTATGTTAGGTAATTTTTCATGGGCTCAAAAGCATTCTGCATCGTATTGCAGGTGACACAAGGAAGCTTTAAGCTCCATCTTGAAGCCGAGGGTGGGCAGGGGAGGTGCTTGCTTTACCAATCAAAGGGAAAGGAAATGGTGATGCGGCCAATCAGAACTGATCATGGACTGGTGTGTGGGTAAAGAGAGGGACAAAAAGACCCCTTGGCGTTGAGGCAGGAGAAGAAAGTCAATTCATTTGGGATGCCATATATCAATGTGTATTCATTCGAATCAGCACTATTGAGGTGTGCTTTAAGTTAAGCATAGCAAAATACTGTATATTGTGCAGTTGGGACCACAAACCATACCTGTACAAATGGTTTAAAACCTGGTATTCTGGTCCAAAATAGGGAATTCAGACACCTTAGGGCAAGGAAAAATAACAGTATGTGAGACCAGGACTACAGAAGTAGGAAAGTCCTGATGCCCATCATCTCTCTAAATGGACATTACAGCTGCAAAGGTTGGAGAAAAATGTTCAAACATTGCTCTAGATTCCTCACATTTTGCACTGCAAACTGATGTTTGGTTCCAAAACCCAAATGGCTGACGGCGTTGTTGGAAAGTGCGGTGTGCCAGTAAATTACGTAAAGCCCCTCTGACATCTGCTTTGCGTTACTGTTTTTACTACGTCCTCCCACTGTCGACTCAGGAAGAGCGGGACGATGACAAACAGGAGGCGACAAGAGCCTTCCTCCTCGAAATCCCTCTTTCTGCTGTAACATCCCCAACCCTTGTAAATTAATGTCAACACTTGCAGCGCTTCCAGTCATGCTGCATGTGGAAATTCATATCTTTGCATCTCGTCCCACCTGGGAATAATGGGGCCTTTGCTGCAATGATCTGGCTTAAGGCCAGGACACAGTATATGTACTAAGTGCTCCGTTTATTATTATGGATGTCTTTGCTGCTTACGTCCAGATAACGATCTATTGGCACTAACTTTATTAATTACCCAAGATGTAAAATCTGTAACAAACTTTGGGGAAGGAACCAGGCCCAGATCCAGAGAAAAACAAGCCGCAAAGGTACAAAATTAAGACTGCAGTGACAGGCACACGAAAGGAAAAGCCAAAAAACTGAATAGGCAGGGAGGCTATACCTAATAAACTGGTCGCATACACAATGAAGAGAACCAGGACTAAGAGAGTTGTAACACAAGGCAGTCGATATTTGACTACAATTCACTGAGGACCAGAAACCAGAATATTCTGAGATCAGAAGTAAGACGAGGGAAGGGAATGAGGAATGCAGAGGAGGAAGGAAGAGGCAGGAGAGGATAATTAATCAATTCAGGAAACTACACTGAAACCAACGCCGACTGCTGGATTGTGGGGAAAATGATCAACAAAAGGTTCAGGACGTGACAAATCCAGCTGTGGAGTTGTTGTCTTTGAGATGTGGGGCACAGCATTTTGCAGTCTTACATGGAAGGCACCGTATGCAGTACATACATTCTGATTTGATTTGGAGAAAATCACCATGAAGTGCAAGTGATGATATTTGTGGCGTCTCAGAATCTGCCAATGAAATCATTGGGATTAAACATCATGTAGCTGGGCTGCTCCATACAACTGTAGTCTCATCAAACCGATTAAGCAAGAGAGAAATGTTTTTGATAATCACATCCAACATACCTCTAGACTAATAATAATAATAATAATAATAATCCATTCATTCTCTATACGCGCTTATTCCTCGCTCGGGTCATGGGGGGAGCAGGAGCCAATCCCAGCTGACGATGGCTCAATGCCTGGGACCCATCCTGGACTGGACAGCTCACCAATCCATCGCAGGGCGCACACACCATTCACACACCATTCGCACTCACACTCATACCTATGGCCTGTTAACCTCATATGCATGACTTTGGACTGTGGGAGGAAACTAAAGTACCCAGAGAAAACCCACGCAGACACGCAAACTCCACTCAGAAAGGCCAGATTCAAACCCACAACCTTCTTGCTGTGAGGCCATCAGATTTAAAATGAGATAATACAGTAGTTCTCATGACATGGTTAATTGTCTCACTTTCAACATCTGTTATGGGGTCTATGTTCTGTTGTGAATGCAAGTTTATGAGATTTGGTAATCATTGCATTCTGTTTTTATTTAAATTTTACACACCATCCCAACTTTTATGGAATTGGAGTGGTATATGAAGAGTCTTTATCTCCTTAAAGCACCAAAAGAAAAAGTGTGAAAATAGAATGATATTCCTGGCTGTGCATGTGATGTAATATTCACTACTAGTAAAGTGATTGAGTTGCAGAAAATTGGCTTGGAATTTAGACAGATCATCCCAAAGAACCAACTCTTTAAACTACATGCTGCCATTTCAAGGCAGTATCAAATGAAAGCAGAGAATCAGCAATGGCAGATTCCATTAAATCAGATTTCCTTCCTGTAAGTGCCACTGCACTTCAAAGCCAGCCATTTCTCTCGAGTTAAGCTCAACACACACTCCACTCGTCTCCTCACGTCAAGTGTGTGTTTGAACTCCTCTCATGACTCCGCTTACTACACGGTGCTCCCTTTAGACTGTCGGATCATTTATTAACGTCCTTATCAATGCCATGTCACTTACCGCCAAAGATTCATTCTGCTCATGATGGTTCCCTGAAGATGCCCAGAGCATTGATTTGAATTGGAAAGGATAAATCACAATTACACGCCCTTTCTGCCATACACCTGCACATGCGCATGAATGCACAAGCACACACACACACACACACAAACACACCCCATATGCCTACACTGTCACTCACATGAACATACCTATGCGCACAAACAAATAATTATCCATTTTGTTGTGCATGCAATTGCACACACACACACACACACACACACGCACGCACGCACACTCACACTTCCACTGACATGCACCGTATATACACTCTTACACACATGCCCACACCACAACTGCAATTACATGCACACACACACACACACACACACTGAAGCATACACAACCCTGTTTTGTGGAGTCGCACACAGATGCACATCCACACATTCTCTCCTGGGGCTGCAGTGGACACACTCCCATGAACACCCCCCCGGTACTCTGCAGAGCTGGAAATTCACAGCGGAAATGAAATTAATTCTGGTCCCATGTGATTGATTGACAATGGTCTAAGCACCCCGCAATGAACATACTCTCAGCCTCCATTAAAACAGCTTCACTGCAATTGGCTGCGCATCAAAAATGGAAGGAGACTACTGAGTTTTTCTGGTCTTATAAAGCATGGACATGAGACTCATCACATCAGTGCAGAGGTGGAAATCTGCAGTGTAGCTGGCGCAGTACCAGGTTTTGTCTCAAATAATTCAGGCACTCCTGTTTCAGTCACCAAAACATGGGAGCTATTCTTTGAATTTGCTGAAATAATTCTCATTATCTGCATTAAATTAACCTTAAACTAATTTCTCCATCCAGCGAATGCCAAATTTACCACGGCTAATGAGATTACCGGACAGAGTGACTGATACAGACTTTGTTCGTGACTAAACTGAGTGCCGTATGAAAAGCAGGACTGGATTTACTCTGTGTCTGTGAGACTGGCCCCCCTCTGTTCTGAGCTGATTGGGTCATTCACACCATCGAAGGCTGACTGCAGGATGGGAGTCACTATGGTGTTGTGTACATTTGCTTTGACTTTTACGGTGCCACAAGGCGCCATTGCGAAATAGACCATTTAAAAACAAAGTTTTTTTGGCCATTGGATTGGATTGGATTTTTAAAAAGTTTTTGTCTCCAAATTTTCACCCCTTTCTGAATCCAGTACAACAATGTCAACATTATTTTGAAAACCGTTCCGCTTCTATTTCACTCCCTACTCACCCTATTGTAGCGATTGGCAGTAAAAATTGTAATTTGATCGCAGTGGCTGGTGATATTGCAGTCTGATGCCATTTTGGTGTCATTGTCCCATTGAAAAGGGTGAGAATTGGTTTTGTCCTGTTGTCAGGTGTGTGAGTGGCCTTTGAGCTCGAAAGGTGTAAGTTCTTGGGCCATCTTGCAGAACTACCGTTTACAGTTGCCACTGATTTGGTCTGGACTTAGGTTGATGTTGGGCCTCCGCATGCAACCAGATCAGCTTCAATGTACCGTGGCACAGAGAGTAAGACTTTACTAGAGGGACTCTTCTCTGAGATATTCCTTCATAAGATGCTTTGATGATTGTGAATGCGCTGTCTAACGTATCGCTCCAAAATCTCCCATACGAGTTCAGTTGGTTTGAGACCTGGTAACTGTGAAGGTGGTGTCATATGCTTAAGATCATTTTCATACTCAAAATACCATTCAGTGACCCCTTGTGTCCTGTGGGGCTCGGACCATTGTAATTCTGGATGAGACCACTCCCATCATGGGAGGAACGCTTCATCATAGGATATACAGGTGACCACATAGAATAAGTCTGCATTTATTTGCAATGATCATTTTACTTTTGAGGGGAGAAATAGACCCAAAATATGCCAGGAAAATGGACAGAAGAATGCATTTGATATGCTTGTCTGCGCATCTATTCAGGCTTTTCTTTTAATTTCTCACCTGTCTGTATGTCGCTGCACCATGTCCTTTCATTTCATACCCCTGAGAGCTCCTTTTATTATTTGTTCTAGAGGCAGGTTAACATCAGAACTCCTCAAATCCTCCCTAGAGTCTTGAATCACTTAGGACATTTAATCATTTCATAGATGTCCCAGCATGAATCCCTGGGTAATTCCATTTCTACTCGACATGCAAATCCCAGATGGGCCACCGTTATCATTGTTGATTTCATTGTGCACTGAAGCCAATGTTCAATTCACTCTGCAGACATTCCATTCATTTCTGTTCCCTCACTTATGATAATGACTTTCTCTTTTCCTCTGACGATCTGGCAATTCATTCGGTTTCTGGCCTTACCCTTGAGAACTATATATACTACAAGGCTGAAAACAACACTTTGAGGGACATTAAGAAAACTTAGGAAAATTTTCATCATTTTTTTTTTTATTCGGTGACCTCCGAGGATCGCATTGAAATCAGATTTAACTTAAATGGTTCTTTTTTCCAGTTATCAGAAGGCCCTGAACTTCTGGAGAAAACAAATAAATGGAAGAATGAATAAATAAATAAATGTTTGGATTTAATAATGTTCATATTGTTTCCATTAGCTGGATCTCTGAGCAAAAAATGTGTCCCCTATCAATCATGTCTCTCCCAGGGTTTACGTCTGCGTTTATTGAGAGATACAATCAGCTCTCTTTCTATTGATGCATGTCCATATTCTCATCAGTGCACCACTTTTACAGAGTGTAAACTTGGTCATCTTATAAGGACAAGCTGAAATCAACCAACCTTTTCTTTGATATCATTGATTCCGATTGACAGCTATTAAAATGTATTGAAGATTCTTTTCCATAAAAGAAGATTCATGTGTATTTTCCCTTTGAAGGCCACTTCCCTCCACTTACCAGGGATTTTTTTTCTTTACATATGACACCATAGTGCACCAGTGAAAAAATGAAATTGCCAATTATATTCCACCCTCCCATCATGGTAAATTTCCTCATCATTCAGTCTATTGCAGTTTGAAGAGTGTATCCACATTTAACTTCAATCAAATTGACTCCCTTCCCTTGAAAAATATTGCCAAACGGTTGGATATCCTTGGATATGCGTCATACAGTTGTTAAATGTTCTCCTCTGGGTTCCATTTCACGGTGTCTTTAAAGGCAAGTGGCTTTGGGATGAGAATATTTTTTTCTTTGCATGTGCCTGGGTGCCTGGTAATCTGACTACATTTATGTATGCAGTTTATATGAATATTTCCTCATGAGTGCTTCCGTCCCTTAAGGAGATTACTGCTGCTTTCTTAAGGCGTCATATTTCCATATTTCCATATGTATATGTGCGGAAATGCAGATGCCTGTGTGTTCTGATGTGTGACTGTGGTGAGAACACACAATGTGAAAAGGGGTCTCCCAGAGTTTCGGATGTGGCAGCAGGGACAGGAGTGTGTACTGCACGGTCGCTAAGAGGGTCTCACACTTGCACTCGCACACACACATATGTGTGTTGTCAGATATAGATGAAACTCGTATGTGCACAGACACATACAAACATGATGACACTGGGGCCGACGGGCATGCAAATTCATGCATGTGGTCAGATACGGACATACTCGCATGCGTTAACACACAGATGGACAAAAGCCGCACAAAAACAGGCACTCGCATGCATACGTACACACACACGTGCACGTTCGCGCTCGCACACATGCATGCATGCGGACACATGTACGAAGTTGCACGGGGCACATATAAGGACATATATGTATGCATGTGCAAACACATAGAGGCACACACATACACAAACAAGAACATATTTGCTTGCAAATTAACACACACACACTTGCGGACCAAAAAGCACACACATTTATATAGACTAATATAGACACCTACAAACACATCGACACACATGCATAATAAGCTACATGGAAATGTACACACACACACACACACACGCACAAACACACTCTCTCCTTAAATTCTCCTCTATACCAGAGTCCCTGACCTGCAAGTCACTTTTGCTGATGCTGCATGCATCCACTTGGTTTTCACAGCAACACCAATTTAGCACATCTGAACTTTTCACCCACATGAACTATTACCCGGTAATTATCTATTGATTGACACGTTTTTATCCAATTCCAGATAGTATAAACTTTCAACAGTAATTGACAGACTTTGACCCTCAGAAAAGCATTTAGACTCTTGCGTAACAGCCAGTTAGGTTGTGTTCTCTTAACTGTGCGCAGCTGAATGATGTGAGCACTATGGAAAGAAAAGGCTTCCAAAAGCGCCTAGGTTAGATTTACGTGATAGCAATGTGATACTGACATGGATAATGGGAGTTATTCCAAATGGAACAGTACTGGAGGGTTACTTGTACTGGAAAGTTATGTTGCTCTGTATATCTGGAGGACTTCAATGATGGAGAGTTTTTCTTCATTATGAGTGAGTACAACGGAGTAATGTGGAATACTTATGGCTAGCAAACCAGCTGGCTGGCTGTTTTTTTTATTTTTGGGTTACCATAGCTATGATGAGCACAGAGCACAATTGTTCACCACATTGGTTAGTATAAGCAACTGTTAGCCTTTGCAAATAATACTGTATATGGTGGCATTTTGCTCAATGTGGTGATGTTTTAGAATTTATACCGCATTCAACGAAATCAAATGCCTGGGTTTTCATTTATTTCAAATGAGAACAGCTCCAGGACTTCTGTAAACCCCCTGCTACGTACATTGCACTGATTCTGTTCAATCTTGAGTAGCATATTGCCTGCTTTTTTCCCTGATAGTGGAATGTTTTGTAAAAATGAGGCATATTTCAGGTATTACTGTGTTAGTGAGTTATACTTGCTCCTGCGAAAAGCATTTATACAAGATAATATTTTGCTTGGATGATTGGAATTGTAAAAAACAAGCTTTCTGCCGCAGGGTAAACATTCAGAGCGTAAAATAAACTGTTCCTTTAATGAGTACATGTGCTTGCTGATGCAGCTTTGTAGAAAAATGGACAAAACGCCAAACTTTGTCAGAGAGAAATGGCTTGTTTTGGTTTGGAGAGGTTACAGGTGACTATTGATGTCCATCTGCACCTATATTGATAAACTCATGGTAAATTCCACTAGAAAATGATATTGAATATCATGCGTCAAAAGTTGATTTGTGTAAAAAATATGATTATTTTTGATTTGACAGTGTGTAATTTTGAGGGCTCTGACACCAAAGGGAGCCACTTGGAGAGCTGTCTTATTTGGCTTATAAACAGTAGATAATTTTAGAAATCACTGTCAGATGAAGCACACTTGTGGTCAAGGAATTTATGATCCCAGAAATATATTGTTTTAACTCTCTACCATTTTTCAACTCTGAGTATTTTTTTTCTCAATAATGTCAATAATTTAATTGCTGAATTTTCATGATTTTTTTTTTGTGTTTGTGGCCTTAATTCTGAATAAAAATTATAAACAGAAACTGAATCACGATGGAATTCAAAATGTTCCAAGTGTCTTGTTTCATTTAAGCCACTTTCCCCCTGTCTGTGAAGCTCAAATCTTGAAATATAAAGCTTTAAATATGGTAATGCATAAATTGCCATATTTGGCCTCTGCGCAAAGGGGTTAGTGTAGGAATATAAACCTACGGGATGGTTGATCTTCAGGAGAAGGGAGGGACAGCCATACAGAGTGTTTATACTTCAGTTTCTAAAAATGTGTGCGTCCTAAAATAACCTTCGATTAAACTAGAATGTCCAGAAATGAAATAAATAATCAAGACCATAAAAACATATTATTTTGCATATTATTTGCTTTGACTGATATTCAATGTAGTCGTGCATAACTGTGCGAGATATAAGCGAAATAAATGTTCTACTTCTAATGACTTTGCAAAACTTCAGTGATTCAGTGAGCAAAGCGATAACAACGTCCACCAAAACAAATGAAAGCAATCAGTTTTGTTGAGGACTAACACACCTCAAATACATCCAGTTAGACCCTATGATTGTGGACGAGAATTTATTAGAGGGTAGTAGTAGGTTATAGGTTATATTATAGGTGTAGTAGAGGAAGTAGAATCAAGTGATGTGGCTGAAGTCCCGACTCTTGCAGTTGATTAAAACTACAGAAAGACTTCCGTTCGCTGGCCCTTAGAAAGATGATGGCTTTGAAGCGGTGAAATGATGCAACCACTCTGCCCCCCCACCCCCCCCATCCCTGTGGGCTCATTGTCATCTATGGAGCACCTTCATCAATGTCACTAGTTGGTCAGGTCTATCATTAACACGGGCCATCTGTTCGAAGCGCTGTCCTAAATGTCCTGCAAGCGCGGCAGTCCAAATATGAGCTACGGAAGAGCAGTGCAGCGCAAACTGGGAATGACTTCTAATGAGTGAGTAAGAAAGAATCTATCGGGTCACTGCAGATACGATCTTAAATCCTGAACACAGTCATTATTCTTGCAAAAATGTCCCTTCTATAACTTGTTGCTGCCTCTGAAATGATTCTTTTGCTGTCACCATCTGAGATCTGTTCATGTCATTTCCTGTTTAGTGTTAGTTCTCTGCATAGTTTTTTTCTGTTTATTATTGTTATTTCATTCATTTTGTTTATTTTCTTGTGCTCACCTCCTTACCACATTTCATTTCTCACGTGCCTTTGTTTCCATTTGCACTTCCTCATTCTGTTGGGGATTTGGTTCTGTTCATAAGATTGTATGTTACCACGCCGCTACTCACACTTTCTTGTTCCAGCGCAAGTGACTTTCATTCACTGCATCTTAGTTTCTCCCCTATATATGTTGCAGTCAGAGTGTGAAACCAGTCATTTCATAAAATGACTAGCGCCAAACTTCGGTCATTTCACAAAATGACAAAAATGTTTTAGTCATTTCACAAAATGGCTGGTTTCACGATCTGACTGTAACATATATAGCCCTAGTTCTCCCTTCAATTCTTTGGGAGTTTGTTGCCTCCTTTTCCCAGTGACTCAAGAGTGCCTCTCCCATTGATGCATTTTTTCAGTTTTGTCTCTCTTTTCTACTGTTTTCTTAGATTGCCTAGCCCTTCATGTCTTCAGATTTTCTGGTGTTAATTTGGCTTGCTTTTTGATTTATGATCTCTGTTTTCCCTGGTTTGGTAATCCTACTGATTGGCTTTTGACCCTCTGCAGGTTTTCCGAGTTTGGTTTGGACGGTCCCTTTTACACCACAGTCTGCCTGTGTGGAAGAGACCTGGAATATTTGACCTTGATTCTCTGCGCAGTAAACTTTATGGAACTGATCTGCGACTGACTTCTGGGCTTGGTCTGCCATTTGCTCATGTTTTTGTCTTAAACCACTAACAGCAGACTAGACTAAGTGGAGGCTAATCTCTCTTGAAGCACTGTGGGGATGGGGGCCTTGGTCAAGGGCCCAACCGCTGCACTGATCTTACTATAGCTACACTGGGGCTCGGCTCATCAACCTTCTCAGTCCCTGTCAAATATGTTAACCGAACGCTGCCTCGTGGTTAAGGTGTTTGAGCAAGTTTCTGCAATATTCCTCTTTTTTTTCCAATTTAAAATGCTGTTTTGCTAATTTGTAAAAAAATCCCTGACCCGGCCCTAGGGGCTGTTTCAGTAAACTCACGCTGTGAATGGAGCAGCTAATATTGGGTTTCATGAAAGGGGCCAAAACCTTTCTAATTTCCTCTGTACTGTCATTCAATATAGCTATGTACTAACTGAAGACATCGGGAAATGGACCAATACTTCTTCACAGCTCAGTATTTGATGGTCTAGGCTGCATGTATGCAAACAAATTCCATTCCTGTTATAATAAAAAACAACAGTGATTATTAATAGTAGAGTGACAACACAGATAATAGAAACACTCGGAATAGAACATTTGCTCTAATACAGTATTTGCAAGTTATTGAAAATAAAATGAATTAAAAAATGAATATTAATTTGCCATTAAAATGGAATTAGTCCCATTAAAAAAAAAAATTATCCGTATCCTTTTAAAATTAGAAATCGGAAGGATGGACTGTTGCTTTAATGACTCTAATTAAAATTAGGGACACGGTTGGGTGGAAGCACTTTATTTTATTATTCTTATTTCTCACCATTTCTGGGTGGAATGATGTAGTGGTGGGTTGCTAGCACTGCTGCCTCACAGACAGAAGGCTTCCATCTGGCCTGGGGCCTTTCTGTGTGGGGTTTGCACGTTTTGTACAAGTTTATTTGGGTTTCCTCTAGGTACTCTGGTTTCCTCCCGCAGTCCAAAGTCATGTCAGGCTGACTGGAGACTGTAATAGTGTGAGAATGGTGTTTTTGCCCAGGGATAGATAGGTGAATAGTCCAGGTTGTATTCCTTTCTGTTTCCCAGTGCATACTGGGATAGCTACCTGCCGCCAATGTTCCTTGCTCAGAATTTGCAGGTTAAATATAGGTACAGATGTACTATTGCATAAAAATATAGACTTTGCAGAAAACAACAGCATTGTCTAAATTTGAGTGATGATGGTTGGACTCCAGGGCACTCAATGTGGAGATTCGTTTCCTGTTTCTTTGATTTGTTCATTGTCAAAACATATTGTTTTCCCCATTATTTACTCAGCTGGTAACCCCCAAGGTTATAGAGGTTGGGCGACTTTAGTCAGGTCATAAGACAAATCATGCCCAGCGGTGCCCCAAAACTCTTTAGAATGACAAATATAGGTAGATGGGCTGGCTATTCGGTTGAGATGAACAATGATACAGGTTGTGGTTGCATCCCAGTGCTGTCTGTGCACGGTTGCTTGGGCAGACAATACTTCAGTGGATGCGGGAGAACAAAATAAATTCAGCCAAATAGCGCTCATTTTGTGTTCTGTTTGTGGGCTTGAAATATTTTGGAGGCACTCCAGTGTCCTTCTGTGCTGAAGGAAATGGAGACTGAAGAGCAGAACTTTGATGAGGCAGAAAAAGAGGAGCAAACCTTTTGTTCCTCTTCTTTTTTGAGGGGGCCATGTGCAGTTAATTATGAATTAGGGGGCAAGGTCTGCTCATGGGCTGTTACTTACTGAACCGCTCCAAAACCTGATGACGCAGACAATTTCAATTGAATTAGGGAACTGCCTTGGAAAGGACAGTTTGTTTTCTTAGAATAGACACTGCTTCACTTCTGTGCTTACATTTGCAGAAAGCTATGAATTCCAGGCGAGGATACATTGTGTACTTCAGCAGCATGTTTGAAATAGCAACAGTAATAAATGCTCTCCACCAGGACAATACAAAGACTCATATGTTTACTGTTATGGACCTAAAATGGCTGTTGCCATGGGAGTGTTAAACTTACGCCCTGAGCCTCTGAATCAAAAATTACATGCACAAAATGAAATGGAGGATATCTCTGCAACTACTTGGTCCATTTGAATAGTCAGGGGCTGTAACATTTTGTGTACTGGTCCGGGGTGTCTCAAGAGAGTGAAATTTTGCTTTCAGTGGCCTAGCAGAGGTACCGTCTCGGAACCACAGACTGTACAGTCCATGCTAGGAATATTGCAATTAAATTGTAAATACCTGCTTTACCCTCAGCATTACTGTTGGGCAAATCATTTATTTGGCCGCTATTTGGATAAATTATATCGTTAGGACTGTAGGTCTAATTGTCCAAAATATTTGAAGTAAAACAAATAAAATAAAATAAGTAAAATAACCTGGTAACGATCAATGTGGCCTGACAATACGCAGCTCACCGCTTTTTACTGCGCTGTCAGCTGTCCGATTGGAACAGCTGTCTGATTGGAAAACATAAATGAAAGACACCACACTTGTCACCGAAATTATCTTCAGTTCATTCGCAGAAAAATTCTGAAATGTCGCTCTCGCTGGAGAAAAAAAAAAAATCGTCCTTGAGCGACAGTGCATAGACCTAATTATAATTAAATCATATTTATGTATGCTACTGAATGTAACCCATTATATTGTCACTGTTAGATTGCACGGGAGTTACATCATTTGGGCACCGGCTGTGTTAAGAGGAGATTTCAGCAGTACAATTGTTAGAATCAAATACATTTTTGAATTACATTTGTATTTCATTTCTGATAGGCGTAGTCATTGCCTCCTGTCATAAATCCTTTTCCTTTTCAGTAAAAAGAAGCGCCTATACTGAGGTAATCTAAGCTGGAAAACGTGTGATTAGTATTCATTACAGTTACTGATAATAACTTGCCGACTTTTTTTCTAGGCTAAATAGACTATATAAACAAATTTATTCAGAACATTATGATAAGCGAACTGGCTGCAATTTATTGACTCAACTTTCCAAACCTGCCAATCATTTTTATCGTTCGCTAGGTAGGCTAGATAGAAATAATCTGTTCAGAGCTTTAATATTTTCGATATATTCATCGGGTTTTGTTGGGTGTCACTGGCTAGTTTATTAACTCGGGTCAGTGTTTATAGTGACTGTTGTTACAACACAGTTTATATTATATACAAGCAAACAACCTCTTGTTTATTTATTTATTTATTCATTACTTTCCTCCCAGAAATGGCCACCGCATTTTCAAATTAATTAATCAACACGAATTTGTAATAAAAGCTCAATTTTAATATAAAATCATTATCACTTCTCCCACAGTCAAATGGTTTCTATGCTGCTGATTAGAAGCTCCACGATCTACTGAAATAAACACCGACTGAAAAGAATTATTAGAATTCATCAACGTAACCTACTTACGAGACTGACTTAGTAAAGACAGGAATATGAAATAAACGTTCAAATTGTGGAAGCTTATGGAATAAAATCATAAAGCTCCAAATAGATTTATTTATGTAGTATATTTATAAAAATTGTCGGCAAGTTATGAAAAGTAGGTCTAACGTTAATGAATTCTAATCACAAATTTTTCAGCTTAGCTTACCTCAGTGTAGGCATTTCTTTCTGCAGCAAAGAAACATGTTTTTTTGCAAGAGGCTGAGACTACACTCTGTCAGAGGCGTAAAATGTATCAAAGTCTAATGATTGTATAGCCTATAGTTAAAATGGACTTTTAATTATAAAACCGTATGGGCCTCATTCATTTGAAAATGCGGTGGCTGTTTCCGAAGAGAAGGGGAAAAAACATGAAAACAAAGCTCGGTGATAAATATAATAGCCTAAGTTTGGTCGTAGCCTAACAGTCGCACTATAAACCCTGACCCGAGTTATTCATGGATAATCTTGGTTGATGTATTGTAGCCTACTACGCAGTAAATCATTTTACACGATTACGCTTTGTTAAAGGATTACTTGTTTTTTGGAAGGATAGAATGGTAAGGCCATTAAGTCATTTTCTAGCATTATCTGAGGAGCCAAATTTCTTTTCGGAAAGGGGCCACCTCATTTTCAAATGAATTACTCGGAGCTGTAATAGAAGCTCCATTTCAAGTATGAAATCATAAGGCTCTATCACTCCCCTCTGCCGGAGTATAGCCTTCTATTTAAAATTATGTTTTATGGTACAGAAAGAAAGCACAATAATCAACCGAGATTAACAGCCTACAGCAATGCACGAACAGGCTGCAATTTATTAACATTACTTTCCAAACCTGCCGATCATTTTAATGTTCTCCAGCTAGGCTAGATAAAAATAATCTGTTCAGAGCATTCATATTTTCGAGAATAAGATGAAGCAATATCAGTTATTTCTCTTTATATTCATCGGGTTTTGTTTGGTGTCACTAGCTGCTTATTTAATATTCCAGATTAGTGCAGTATAGAAAAAGCGGCGAGCTCCTTATTGTTAGGCTACCGGCTTCAAACATTTTGAACAATCACATTAATTACAATTAATTTATGAAAATGGCAGGCTATATAAAAAGTTTGACCGAAAGTTATGCTGAGGTTAAGGTAGGCATTTACCATCTAATCGCAATATTCCGAGAATGGACTGCTCAGTCACTGGTTCCGAGACCTTGCCTTGGTGGAAGGCCAGCAAAGACTGCAAATTTCACAGCGGACCAGTCGTCCGGACCAGTCCCCTAGTGGAGAAGGACAGTTACTGCAGTGGTCCATGCTCCAAAGACCAGTGGTCCTGACAGCCCCTAGTGGATCAGGACAGCAATTACAGTGGTCTGTGTTACAGGACAGTACAGTACACAAAATGTTACAGCCCTCTCTCTAATAAAGGTAACACCTTGCAGATTTTTCGTCATGGTGTAGAAATCTGTATATATGTCACTGAGTCAGGGTAAATGAGGATGGAACACAGCATAAATGGAAGATATCATTTCCACCTCACAAGATTTTACTTTTATCCCTTTTGAAATGATTTAGTTGCAGTCTGAAACCACTGAAAAATTACAGCACAGAATCCAACCATTATCTGTGCCAAAGTTTATTCTAAGTAAAATTAGAGAGGGTTTAGTTCAGAAATGTCTTGGTGGAATCTCCAAATTGGCTATTTGGGCAACTTTTTGGGCACTGTGTGCCAATTTAGGCTTCTCAGGTACCAAACTGTAAAATTCATTTAATTTTAACTTACATGTCACTACTGGCATACATTCCACTTACATAAAACCATTTTTTTTAAATTACCTTTTTTTAATTTAATATATTTTTTAATATTTCAGCCAGTCCTGGATACATTTTCCCATTCAATGAAAATACATTCGAAGGAAATGAAGGTTGACTCCACCGGAGCTGATTTATTTTCAATAAAACAAGCAAATAAACAAAATTATAACGACTAAGATAAAGTAAAAAAAAAGGTATAAAGCAAAAAAGAACAAAGACTCCATTTATTTATATGGAACTATGCTTCCATGGCTCAAGTTTTACTCTTCCCTCACTGAGATTTGATCCCCGAATCCCTCACATCACAGCCTGTTGCCTTCACCACTTCAACACTGTTTATAAAGAGGGAGACAATGAAACACGTCACGCACCCCAATTTAGCACTCATAGTGTTGCACTCTCAGTATCTGCGCGGAATGGCGCATGGATTACCAGTCAAGAAATGACTTTGAAAATGACTGTTGAATATTTCATGAAGGATTATACAGAAAATACTAAAAACATCCCAGTTAAGCACATATATTGTGGCTCTCTTTGAGTTCATGTGCGTAATGGCGCATGGGCTCTCTTTAAGAGGCACCAAGAAGGCAAGGCTCTATCTCTGGCCAGGTGCAGTATGTGTGATTATAGTGGTTGAGGGCTAGTTTGAAAAGTCAGTGCCTTTAGAATCAAATGACCTCCTGCAAAGTCAAACAGACAGCATCACAAGTCAATCACAGAGAAGGACATACTTTGCGTGCAAGCCAAAAGCTCAGGGCCTATTGTCATTGAAAGCAGCGCCATGGAAAAAAGACCTGCAGATCTATTTTTAATATAACATGGAAACACTGGGCTAACAATAGCCAAAGCAGATTTACCCTCAAACACGGATTCTGATGACAAAATATCAAAGGTAAGAAAAAATATTTGCTCATCACTGTAGAATGCAAAGTGTACGCCTGCTGTCCTTTCAGTGTGTTGTTGATTTAAAATGGCTTATATTGTTGGCTTTTGTGGACTTTTTGCTTTCATTTGATGTACCGTTTGTATGCAAAGCACAAATTCAGACAAAATGCTAGTGATTGAGCATTGATATTATTTTATCCTATGTTTTTTTACATGCTTATTTACTTGCTTGGTGCTTGAGGTGAAAATGGTCATCATGACCTTATTGCCGAGTATCTTCCCTTTAAGTGTATATGCGGCATGACTATGTTACTATTCGGGAACACGCTGTATTTATAATGTTTGTCGATTACCTCCGGTACCGGGGGTGTACGGGCTTAAGAGGTTAATATCATTGGTCTTTGCTGATAATATTGAATCTAATATGGCCATCAGTGTTTGCAGTGTTGGGGTTATTTATCCTTTTCCTGGGGAATCAAATAAAATAAAGATCAGAGGCGTGGCTCATCTTACGATAATTGTGGTTAATGGTAGAGTGGCCTGGGCAGTGTTAATAGTGATCTCTGTAATCTGACTGTTGGTTGTGTGCTGAAATAGTCCATATGCATAAATATGTAAGGGGTTTGATAAGAGTGGGGACAGAGGAAAAATGATTCTCTGTGGGGATCCTGATGTAGCTAATCGCCTGTTTGTCAGATCCGCAAGCTGCTAAAACAATATGTGTATTACAGAACAGATGAATTCCTGGAACATAACATTTTATCTTTATATCAGTGATTTTGAATTTGATAAAACGATTACATTAGAAGAAGGGAACCCTTCAGCATTTGTTATCATCGATATATATAATGAGTGGTGATCTGTAAAACTCTTCTTTGGGTTTAATTATAAGGAGTAATCAGATGTAAAATAGACTGACACAAACTTTAGCATGCTGTGTGTTTATAAAGGTCGCTGCATTTCAGACAGTTCCACTGACATTCTGCACTAACAGCTGTGCTATTGCTTTAGCTTGTTAAACTGTGCTTTAAATGTTAATTGGTGCGCAATTTCACATTTTCTAATTACTCTAGGTGGCTATTTGTCTTTTGTAATTGTTGTGGAGTTTAACGGTATTTTCCTCTTGCATAATGAAAGTTATACGATCTTTTATGAGGCTACAGAACTAATGCTGCTACTTGTGGAAAGAGCTGTAAATCATTTGACCTAGTGTAGTGCAGTTGCTTATGAATGAATGAATAATTGAACAAATGAATTAATTAATTAATAGTTATGGTTACAGAGAACCCAGTCTCACCCGGACTCATCATAAAATGACACTACCTGACCAAGCGCCAATTTACAAAGTAAAAGAATGCTTTTGGTGTTCTTACTTGATGCCAGTTTAAAAACAAACCTTTCCCCTCAACCCCAAATCCTTTACTGGAACCCTAACCCTAAGCGTGAAGTGAGGACGCCGAAAGCTTCCTCGATCAGGTAGTGTCTCTACGTGAGAAATCGAGACGAGAATGTGTTGTTGCAGACTGTACTAACAATGTAGTTGGACTGGCATGCCAGACAGAGGCTTTAAATCTCACAATCAGTTAAGGCTGTCCATATCAACATCAATCTCATAATCATAGTTGTCCAGTCCAATTTTCTGAGGTTTGGGGGCTGAAAGTAGAAGATCCTACCAAATACTAACCGACTGTACTGATGACTGTATTTTTGTAATTACTTGGAGGCCCATGGACCTCATCAGCCCCGCACCACCCTGAAAACAGCTGAACTGTTTCCTCCACAGTCATAGTAAACTGCTCCCATCACATAGGCCAATCAGATTGATCAACTGGAGACATGGACTGAGCAACTAGCCAATTGCAGTCTTGGGTGATTATTGGGTGAGTCTGAAGTCTAGCTTTAATGCTGCCTCAGTTTCTGCTATCTGACTCATGGTTGTACTCTCATTACTTTTCTCATTGAGCCACAGTAATTATGAATAACCGCCGTGCAAACCTACATTTGAGTGCCTCCTCAAAAATGCCTTTACATTTTCTCCTTGAATCCAGTTCAATTATGCCCTACTGCTCCAATATTTAACAGAAGTGAATGAACAGGGAAAATAATGAATGACCTTAATTAAACTTTAAAAACTACGCTGCAGTTCACTGAGCGATGTCCTATATGTAATCTTTCAATGCAAAGCCCGTGGATGCACAGTATGGTAAAGCTTCTATGCTGTTAATAATTGATGTGCTAGCCTAGCATTTTGCATTCTTGAAACAGCCAGCGTGCAAAGAACACTTTCCATTAAAAGCAACCCTCTCGTTTCTTCACATCTCTCCATGACTTGTGCTGCTGGCCGTTTAATTGGAAAGATTATTCCTTGTGAGTTGGCAGGAGCTGCGGCCACAGATTAATTGAGTTGACTCTTTAAGGGCTGGACGCCTCTGTGGCTTCTCGGCTAAATCAATACTCCTGAAAAGATAGCGGGTGAATCCCAGAAACAAGCGGAGTCATCTCCCCAATCCCCGCACCCGCAGGTCTCATTTGATGGCAGAGAGCAGTTTCATAAACCATTGACAAACAGCAGTGACATATAATATGCAGGATCCTCTCTTAATACTCTTAAGGCAGGTTACATGAACCTACACATGTAATATCAGAGGCAGAAAAGTGAGGTTCAGAAAGTTGATGTCCTCCCCATTATTTTGGTCTTTTACCTGATATCCCAAATTATTCGGCCTGGAAGTAGAGCGAATGAGTGAAATCACTTGGCTGAGTTTATGGGAAAAAATAACACGGCAGAACTTTAACGTTTGGAACCCTTCACTACCCATCCCTGTGGGAACAGTCAGCTTTTTTCTTTCTCTTAATTTCAAAATTAATTCAAATATTTATTTTACAATTGCTGTGATAAACCATTCTCATCCCAACTCACCATCTACACAGTAAAACGTTCAGTGTTAAATCAACTCTTAAAGAGTCTATTTGGATCCAAATGGACTCTTTAAGTGTTGATTTAACACTGAATGTTTTTCTGTGTAGTGATGCTTTCTGATCAAGCGTCAATAAAGAATGAAAATGGAGGCTTTTGGGGTCCTCATTTCACACCAGTGGTTAAACAAACTCTACCTTGTCATAGAACAAGCCCAACCCTGACCAGAACCCTAACCCTAAACTTCAAATAAGGAGGCCAAAAGCCTCTATTTTTGTTGTATATTGACACTTGGTCAGAAAGCATCATTATATGATGAGTCAGGATGCGAATGTGTTGACCAGTGGTCATTCTCACACCAACATTAGAATATTTCAGCTTAGCACATTGTTGCACATTGCTATATAAACGCAGTCCATTTACCATTTACCATTGTAATCACATATTTGTGCTACGTGAATACTGATTTTCCTGTGAATTTGGATTTGAGTAGAGACTGACAGCTTTGCTTTGTGGGTATTTAAAGGTGATAAATCAAAAACAGTTTTTACCTCGTCTATGTTGAATAATGGTAGTCTACCTGCATTCAAGAACATACGAAAAGTGCTAGACATTCTGAACATGTCCATTTCATAGAAATTCCTCTTTTATGATCACCAGAAAATGGGCCAATCTGAGCAATGGATACATATGATGTCACATGTATCTCACTGCCCCCCCCCCCCCCCTCTCTTTTCCTCCCCTTCAAAATAATTTGCATACACGTCTTTATGCAATTCTATTGCTTTCAATCCCTCAGTAAAGACCAGCGTGAGAATTCCAGAGTCATAATCGATTTCTGTGTCACTAGCGGGAAATTCCGCCGTAATGCACGTGAAACGGATTAACTTATTGCCCAATGACTTAAATTCCGTAAATGAATTTCTTCAGTGTGCTTTGATTGAATACTTGCTGACTACGGCACAGGAACGTCAATGCGAGAGACTCACTCCGAATACGTAAGCCTTGGCAGCTCTGAAGTAACCTATCTAGCGGTCTCCGCGACATTGGAAATGGGAAACATTTGTATAGTTAGCATTCCAACTTTTTTCATTAGAATCTATATACACGTGTCGACTTTTCATACAAACCATGTAAGCATCGGCCTTTGACCGAGCCGCCTCTGTCTATTTTGATGCTCATATTATCACTAATAGGCCTAGTTGAAACGGCTCTATTTTCATTCTGCTCGAATAGTAGGCTACCGTCAGCCAAAAATCAAAACTTGGAGCCTGTGGGCATATTTATGCATTAGAGTAGAATTATTAATTACTCTTGATTTAATGGTTCGAAAGGATTAGGCTAATGTCCAAATGGGTAGCCCGTGCTATAACTTCGGTCGGACACTTTGGACAAGAAATGGTTATGATGTTTGAAAAACAAAAACATTCAAAAATACTTATTCAGAAACATTTGAATCCAGCCTTTGCTGGACTGATTATTCCTCCATTTCAGTGTCCCGTCCAATTCGGGCTCGAACATATAAGGCTGAATCTCTGAATGCCATCGCTGTATAAAGTTGGTCTGTCCGTGTTCCAAAGCCGGCGAGTGTTTTCAATTTTCCCTTCTGCTCTGGGCGATGTTACATTCTTTTGAGTGGCAGCAAAGCCTGCCAATCAGCATCAAGTGCTTGCATTTCATAATGAGGCTCCCAGTTAAGCCCGAAAGGTCACCAAATAGGTGCAAGACAACGCGTTCAAAATCCCCCACCCGAACGAAGCTTTTCGAGAGAGCTTTTTGGAAGCTTCTGATGCATTACAGACCCAATTGAAATTTTGTTGTCTGTATGTCACATCACCGAACAAGGATAAACCAATCCATGTCACCTTTAAATCCCTAAAGTAGAGATGGAGTACAAATTGTATCCTTTTTGTTTCTCTATTTCCCATTATATGTGGACTTATTAAGGTCTTATATTTGAAAAATATCAGTGCTTCTGCTGAAATTCTCATAAACTGTATTGTGTGCAAAAAAATACAAGTCCTTTGGGTTTTAAAAAATGTACACAAGATATCCTGATTCGGCACAAGATCATTTATGGCAATACCCTGCTCCCATGCTGCAAATGGCAGTCCTGCATGTGTTTGGGTTGTGACGGGGACGCGGGCCACATGGAGAAAAGCAGCGCAGACACAGGGAGAACATGCAGACTCCACACAGGAAGGTCCCCGGCTCGGGTCTGAAACCCGAAACCTTCTTGCTGCGAGATGACAGTACCTGCTCAATGCTCCAGTGTAGAAACTGGTGCTATAATACAGTAACGAGAGCTGGCAAGAGTGTTTTGTCACTTTGTCAACCTCTATTTTTCTTCTGGAATGGCAGCGACCTTCCCAACGGAACACTGGGAATCCCAGGAGTGATCTGGACAAAATTTAACCATAAGTGAAAGTCAGGGCCTGTCAGCCAGCCTGTCAAATAGGAATGTGGCAGAACCTCACAGATAGTGTGTCCAGGGAGTCTCTGCATCTGTCCCTCAGGTCATCATTCTCTCTTTCAATCTTTTCCAGCTCTGTCGCTCTGTCCATTACACCGCTGGATGTGTGCATACTGAGTGTATCTGTGAGTTAGTTCTTGTACTTGGTAGTTAGTAAGCCCCATAAAAAAAGTTTTCACCAACCTAGTGGGGACAATATCGGGAAGTCAGGAAATTTTAGGCAGTCCTCAAAACTAAAAGGGCAAATTGTGACATATAAGTTACGGTTTGAATTAAGGTTAGAATCAGGGATAGATTAATTAAGGGTTTGTGTTAGAAGTGCTGGTCATGGCTAAGATTAACCTTAGACAGGCTGAGGAAAAGCTGTCGAGACTCATGAATGAATGGAAGTCATTGTCAAGGATCGAAGTAAAAGGGTTTGTGTGTGTGTGTGTGTGTGTGCGCGTGTTGAATGTGTATCTGTGTGTGATTGTGGGATGGGTGGGGGCGTACAGCTGTTCAGTGAGAGAATGAGGACATGCACCGGTTGCCTTTTCTTTTGATGACTCTGTCAGGGCATTCAAATACAGCACAGAACAAGACTGCAGTACATTGTTATACTGTCCGCTATATTTAAAAAAATGGTATCTTCCATCCATCCCTATCGCCTCTTCTTCAGGGTGACTGAACCCGCAATCGCTCAGGCACTTGGTTTATCAGCTCATAAAGTTGTTTGTGTGGAGCCATTAGAGGGGGCAGCAGGGGTGAGTTTTATAATTAAATGGCACGAAAACCCACGGAACAGATCATCCACTGTACAGGTCATTAGAAAGGTCGCCCCGCCACAGGCTGCCGTTAATGACCAACACTTTCTTGATTACACCTCGGTTGTTAGCTTATTTCACTGTGAATAATGCTCATATGTAAAATATTATTTCTTCTTGTTTTGTGTGTGTGTTTGTGTGCGTGCCTCAGACATCTCGCACTGGGGCTATTTTTTTTTTTCAAGTTGAATAAGTTGTGCTGTTTATTTAATGTAACACTGTAATAGCGCAGTATTAGTCTCTGCTCAGTTTGGTAAGGTAACTTTACTTCCAGAAAAGATAAGGCCTGGTCCATTCAGACGTTCTTGATCATGTGTTAATGGAGCCATATCCACAGTCCCACAGTATTTTTTTTTTCCCACCACAGAGGTAAATTGTAAGATGGAAAACCACTGTGACAGAGGCAAATTATTTCCATCACTGACTTAATTTGCATTAAGATTGGGCTTATTTCTGTCAAATGAAATTTCATTTCAGAGCACATTTTTCTCCCATCCAAATTCTGGATTGTTCCACTTAATAAGGTAAGACCTGTCCATCATAAATATAATCTAATTTGTGAGGAAATTTCTTCTTTTCCGCAAATC